>OY986436.1:257431538-257784038 GCA_963920525.1 Dichetophora obliterata
TAAGGTTTGAAGTTTTTTAAGAAATCATCCCAACTGCCACGCATTGCTTATCATTTTTATTTCATTGATATGTATTGTCTTAACCCAGTAAGGACGATGATGCTACTTTGCCCCGTTAAGTCGGATGTCACAAAACTGACAGTATCACATAAAAATTAGTCAAAATAAAAAATAGGTAAAAATTACCACATGTGTAAAAAAATCCACACTTGGTCAAAGCAACTTCGATTCAAGTTGCTAGCCTGTGTATTTATACCGGAACCTTTAGATTAAGCAACTTGCACGCAACAAGTTCTCGACACGTTCTCAACGTGTTCAACGCAAAGCGGCTTTCCGCAATGTTTATCGGCGACTTGTTGCATCACTTTGTTTGTTTTGTGAACTCAATTATTTGTAGTGCAGAACGCTATATATTAATCAAGGTTAATAAGTCAATGAATTATTTTATTTATTTATTTTAATGTTACAATAAGACCGTTTGCATAATGCCACTTATTTCATATGTTAATGCTTTTTCAGATGTCTTACACATGTTGCATGACTTTTGAAGCAAGGCTGAAAGCATTCGGTTTATAGTTGCATTGCTTTTCAAATTTTTTGCGTTAGAATTGCGTTGATCAAGTGTGGAAAAGGCCTTCAGAAAAATACTTAGGGCTAATTTCTTCACCTTCTGCTAAGAGTTGGAAGTCGTTCTAGGAGGAAATTTCTAAATTTCAAAAACAATTTTTTTTTCTTCACCGACTTAGCGAGAGTTTAGAATACGATCGTTTGCTAAGTTAAAAGTCAGCTAGCGTTAGCAGGCGATTTATCTGGAAGGCCAACTTTGGCCTTCTATTTACACTTGGAAAGAGGATTTTTGAGTTGGAAAGCGATTTTCGACGTTTTATCTTTCATCAGCTTTAATTTTACTTCATCACCAGTCGATTATTTTGCAATAATTATGACCTCGTCTCTATTAAATCGTGTGTGGGAGGTGAAAGATTGGAGAACAGATAACTAGATTGATGGGAGGATGAAGATGAAGAAATGCTAGTGTCGGGTTGTCAGGAGTACAAAATGATCCCACGAATTAATATGGATAAATGGGACGGCACCGATTTTTTATTCCGCTTTCTCATAACAAAACCAACTGCAGCGAAAATTCTAGCACTCATTGACAGTGATTTGAGTGTCAGCGGGTAGCCAAAGCAATTTGCAAACATTCCAAAGGTTTGTTCGAATGCCATTAACCGAACAAGAAATGGCTGGAAATACATATAAACAGCCTGTGTTTTTATTATAAAAGTAGTTGATATATTATTATTTATGTTGTTTAGCATCAACGGCATTTTACAAAATCGCAAAATTTCCACGCACTATCGGTGCAATTGCTGCACTCACATTCGGATACCAGCCCAGGGTGGCGAACATGCTGAGGTTTATCAAAACTGAAAAGGTTGGTTTTCATTCAACGTGCAAACGGTAGCGTCCGCTAATTTAAAAGTGCTTGACATAGTTATTCGTTGGCCTGGGTCAACACATGACCAGACTATTTTTAACAATTTGGTGTTGAAGCGTAAATTATAATTTTTCTGTAAATTTGTGCTACAGACAAACCGTTTTTATTTTATTATTATTTTCTTTCTGTATTAAAATCTAGTTCTAACTTTCCGTCAAAATGTGTCAAAATCTTAGAAAAATTAAATTTACCATTGGGAAAAAACTTCTTCTATGTTAACTCTAGAATTCGTCTTCCAAATCAGAAGCTATAGTGAAGAAACATAAATATTTAGCAAGAGTTCTAAAATTCAGAATCCTTTCTATATTTAGCAGTCTTCCACGATATAGCATTAGATTTAGCAGGAGGTGAAGAAACTGACACTTAATGTTATTTATTCAATCCTTTAATGTTACGCATCTAAGAAAAATTAAGTTTCACATCAAATGAAAGCGAGCGATTCAATGAGTTTATCATTTCGAAATTCACGAGCGATAACCACTCAACACCTCTCATCAATATCGTCGCTCTTTTAAAACTTCTCTTCATACAAACTCACTACCGAGCAGCAGCTGAGGAGTTCAAAGAAGAGTGAATATTTTATCTCATATTTCAACTCATAGCAAAGATAACTCAGAAGAGCGGGAGCGCATTTTGATTGATCTACGCACCCTGCTTTAGAAGATTCAGTCCAGTCCTGTCAAAAGGGGTTTTATAGGCATGGGCATGCTTCAATTACAACACGAGAATATAAAGTTTAAAATATTTCTATGACAGCAATGAGTATCGAACATGCTCCTTTCGATTGATAGTTTAACACGCTACCATCTAATCCAAACACCTTTGTTTCGTTTAGTGGCTCATTTAATTAAGTATTAACTGAAGCTATGTTGCAGTATATGACAAGAATATATTAAAAGGATTATGCATTAGCTATCCTACATATTCTATTGTGAATGCGTGAAGCTATGTTGAAGCAGACCACAATAATATATTAAAAGGATTGTGTATAAGCTATCCAAACAACAAAAGTAGCAAAGTTTCATTGAACTGGGTGAAAATTATCACTAAATGCCAGTTGGCTTAGGTGGAGATTGTAATTGCGATTCAAGTCGTGAATATTCACAAACACTGAAACAATTCCTTTTTGATAAATTTAATTGACAAATAATAAGTGATTCAAATGTTTGTACAACATTATTAGGGACTACTTTTGATGTGGTATTTGCTAGCTATTTTGATGATATAACATCTATAACATACGTTTGCTATTTACGTTATCATAAAGTCATTATTTCATTAATAAAATTATATAAAATAATTGAGCTCATTTACAAAAATATTTCAAAATGAATGTAAAATGTAATAAAATAAAATAATGTAATAAATTGTAATAAAATGTAATGTTATAAATTTACTGGTGTGATTATAACGTGTGTTTTTTTTAATTAAATTTACGTTATATTAAATTTTTTAATATACAAATTATTTTATTATTTTATTATAAAAAACCATTACATCATCAAATCGCATCTGTTTGTTTAATTTGAAACACTTGCCTTGAAACTTTTTTTACATACTTATATTTTTTGATTGATTAAATAACAGCAATTACTTTATTTATGTTGTATTTTAACGTAGGTATTTTATCAAAGTAATAAAGAACGCTTTTTTACAATTTTCTTAACTTTCGCCCACAACAGTTCGCATAAAACTGTTATTTTGTCAAAAACATGTACAAATACAAAACTTAAGAGAGTTGTCAACACTTTTTCCTATTTTTTTTTTAAGACTCATGCTATTTATTAATTATTTTAGTAAAGACCGTCAACAGCTGCCGGCCAGTAGAGGGTTAAATTAGCATTATTGGTTAAATTTGCCATACTTCTCTTACTTCTTTACTGTACGAGTACTAAAAGAAACTACGAGAGAGACAAAAAATTATTGTCGCTTAAGTGTTGGCCACATTTTCCGCTTTCCAACACAACTTTTAAATGGTTTTTGTTTTTTGTCTGCTTTCTTTCATTTGTCGCTCTCTTACTGCTTTTCCAAAACTTGAGACGTTTGTAAAGATTACACAGTTGTGAAGAACTTGTTGTTGCTGCTGCTGCCAGAGCTGCCAGTGCTGCCATGTCGGCAATTAAAGTTGCTTAAATGTTGTAAAAACGTCATAATTAAGCAAGATTACGGCAAAGAAACACAAAAAGAACGAAAAAATCTTCCTAGTAGAGACGTCAATAAAGAACTTTTAAAGAAAAATTTTACACAATTACAAGGTGTGTGTTTTTCGTAAGCGTTTCGTAAGTGTGAGAGCAAGTAATGTTATAAAGTTTTCTCTCCCGATTAAAATTTAATTTCGGCAATTATGCAGCTTAATACAATGAAAACTTCAAGCATTGCATTGTAATTGCTTGCAGCGCCTTCAAGTATGCTAGTGTTTGTGAGGCATAAGTGGCAGCAACAACAACAACACTAACATCAACAGCTCATTTTAATCAATGCGTTTTTAATAGCCTGATTACGATGATTACTTCAAGGCGTTGGCAATGCTTTTTAATATAAATTTTAATGCTTTTTTCCTACTTTTTATTTTTCTCGTTTGTTGTGCTGATTAGGTTTTGAACATGCGCTATAAATGAAGTGTGTAAAAAATAAAAATTGTAAACACAACCACGTCACAATAATAAATCCTCCTCGGTTAAATTACGGCAGAAAAAATAAAATAATATAAAAAAATGGAACAGTGTTGTGCACTTCTTCAGGCTAACTTTTGTTCATTAAAATTTATCAAACTTTTGAGAGTGATTTAGGCATCGTTCTCATATATCAAAGATCTTATAATATTTTTCTTTAACCAGTCTTTTTTTAGTGAAATATAATCATTGAATTAAAAATTTTTTAAAGTAAAATAGAAGGAGGTTAAATAAAGATTTAAAAGTTTTTAATCTCATAAGTTTAGACATTTTTTAATTTGGTTCCATCTAAAAAGTATCTCTTTCAGATTATTCAATGTTGGCGGGTTGAAACCATAATACTTAAAATTAACTCTTTCGTCACCAAGTAAATTATTGACAAATGCTTGAGGAGGAATGAGAATGGATAGAGATATGTACAGTATTCAGTAAAATTTTTGAAAATATTTTTATATTCCTCAAAACTCAATTTATTGAGGTCTTAAAAAAAAATTCCTAACCTTTGCATTCATTTCTTCTAATATCAACTTTCTAAGATAGCAATATATAGAATATTAAAAGCATAAACAGAAAGTTAAGATAGGTCTCAATGTTGCGACTAGCAACTTTAAACCAGAGCTGCCCACGAAAATTATTTAAAGAGTGCAAAAGCAAAAGCAACAAAACAACAAAAAGCAACAACATCAAGAAAAATTTTAAATCTGGAATTACTAATAACACGAGTGCTGGCAGAGCCCGCGACAGCGAACTTATGTATACACTCAGTGGCGGATTTAGGTATTCTGCTAGCCTAGGCCCGACATTAGCACCGCCTCTAACATATTAACTTTTTTTCTTTCATTAGAACAAATTTATAAAAATTGACTTTTCCATTTTGTACACAAAATTACACAGTAATTTAAACAAAATAATAAAAACAATTATTTCATTATGTGCTCGTGCAAAATCATTTATTACGTTATCATAACTCAGTTTTTGTACTAGATCTGTTTCAATATTTTATAAGGGTATTATGCTCATTCATTGTTGTCCGTAAATAGTTTTTTATTCATTTTAATGTGGAAAATGTGCATTTTCCTAAACAGTTTTTTTCTCTTTCTTTCAATCTTCATAGAACTTAGACGTTTATTTAAGAGTATGAATGACAAATGTCAACGAAAAAAGTTTTTTATAAAAACCCGAAACAACCCAAGTAACAATATTAGCCATATATTCATTCTTGCAGAGCTTATAGTGCTATCTTATATAGCAGCAAGCTTTAACTATAGCTTTAGTCGCGCTACTAAAGCTCTTGAAGAGAATATATAAGGCTACTTTCTTGAGTTTAAAAGCACTATTTTTACTTCATATGAGGAGTAGAAGTAGCTGTAAACTTTTAAAAGAGTCCCTGTCAAACCCAAATAAGAGCTCTTGCAAAGCTCTTTTTTATTATTCGTTTAAGTATGTATGTGTTAAAAATAAACTCAATAAATATATAAAATTTGACAAGTGTTTGTGATGATAAGAATGACATATAAATTAAAGAAATAATAAAGTGATTCTTATATCAGACTCATGTTCGTGTATTCGTTATATGCTGCGAATTTCGGTGCGCTTTTGAATTTATCGGAAACGTGAATGTAGTACTTCGAAAAACTACAACGGGCTTAACAAATAATTAAAATTAAGAAGTGTTAATTATTTAAAAATAGTTGGAAAATTTTTAACATTCTTTAAGATCAACTAAAAATGATTTAAGTACTTTATTCTTAAATATATGTATCATAGAAATCATCAATTTCGTTTTAAATATTATTGTAAACACTAATATTTAGCTTGCTTCAACTCCGAAGATTTTCTATTTTTTATAAGATCGCCATTTTTTTCAAAGAAGCTCTTTATCAGATTTTTTAGTCACTTGTTATTCCCAAAAAATTTATTGCATTAATTTACAGTATTTTATATCTATTCGCTTTAAAAATGCAATACAAAAATACACATTAAAGCAAATATTATACTCAATCTACGAGTTTTAAAACTGCTGTATAGTAATTTTTATTACTTTAAAAGATCCTTTACAGAGCAAGTAGTAAATTTTAGAGTTCTGCTCTTTTGCAGATTTGATAAAATCCTTTACAGAGCTGTATAAAGTATTAAAGCTCAAAATGGTAAAAAAATCATATTTAGAGCATTTTCTTTAAAATTAAAAGCAACTTACAGCAAACAAAGCTGCGGTAAAGCTTTAACCGCATATTATACACCTATAGAACACTTTTAGGACTCACTCGCACCTAGTTGCTCCAACAATGTTACTTGGGAAGGTTGGCAGTAGAACTGAACAGTGCAATACTCCTGCGTTGATGACGTGCTCATTGGACAAAATACCATCCACTACAACACGAATCGTTCTGTCCTTACGGAAACTTGTGGTACATCGAGCATACCACCAACACCACATGGAATTAGTCTTGACACGAGCGCTTTATACCACACTCGGTCAAACGCCTTTAAAATATCCAGAGCAACAACCTTGTTCTCTCCGAAAAAGTGAATGCATTGCTTTCATTATTTGGTTAAGTACGCCAGCAATTTTGGCTATAAGGGGTTTTTTTTTATTAAAAAAAGTTAGTATGAGTAAAATTAATCAAAAACAAAATTTAAAAATCTTAAGCGAATTGATCTAGAAAACTGGCAAGACACTATCTTGTTTTTAGCTCTAGTTTTTTTAGGTCTTTCAAGAATTATATAGGTCTAGCTCATGTTTGCACGCAAAAATTGAATCTTGTCGAACGGTGTAATATGTAGAGACTTGAAATTTTTTTAAGGTAAATAATACAAAAATTTATATAAAAAAATATCTAAAAAAAAATCAAAGTACATACATATTAATAAGTGTACTTGCCGCTACGATGATCGCTAGAATTATTTAGTCTTTCGTATTATAGTTTTTTACAATAAATGTTTTTGATGAATTTTTTTCTCAAACGTGCAATGTCACAAAAAAAAAATACAAGAAATCCTTTTTCTTATTCTTAAATAATTTCTAACAAAAAATTCAATGTAGTAAGGAAGCCTTCGAATATCTTTCTCTCAAAAAATTTATTAATAAAAAGGCTACGAGTGGCATTCGTGACAAAAAAAATTCGTATATTCTACGAATATTCGTAAAATATACAAAGTATTTTTACCGTGATATCTTGACGAATTCATTCGTGATGCATTAATTATACCTATTTAGTATCTACAAATTTATTCGTTTAATAATATACAAATGATATTCGTAAACAAAAAGAAAACAATTCGATCGAGTGCATTGTACAAATTATTGTGTATGTAAGTAATATAAATAATAACATTCGCTAATTACTCGTACGAATAACTTTGTAATTTCTTTCATGACATGCGTTGTATTTACTAATGATTTCGAATCATTTACGAATTAAAAATAATATTAGTGAAAAAAAATTCATTCGTAGGTTGACCGTGCGCAATATTCGTAGAATGTACGAATTATTAGTTGAGTTTAAAAATTTACAACCGAAATCGTTCAGACTGGTTTGTCGAACAATTACCGAATACAAGGAAATGTATGATTGCAAGATAAATGCAGCGAATGCATTCGTACAATATAAATGTGTTCTTGTACGAATACGAATAAAATATTCTTAATATGCACCAAACTACGTCCATTCTATGAATTATATTTTAACTAGGAATAAAACCCGTAAAATGGACGCAGTTATTAGTACGTTTATTTGAGCTGATTTTAATAATAATATAAGTGCTACACTATTTTGGAATTTCAATGTGTTTGATTTCTTTTTTGTACTTTCGACTACTTTCGGAGTTAGCTTCGTAGCTTCAAAGTTTTTTTTTATTTATTTTTTATGGACATATCTTTATTATTACAGACCCGTAGCTACTCCGTTTTGTTTTGGGGGAAAATAAATTTTAAATTTTACTTATTGTAATATGTTGACTTGAAAACAAAACAAAACAAAACAAAAACAATTGTGTATCCTTCGAAACAAACAAATATTGATGATTAGTATAAAAAATAAATTTAAATTTTTAAATAATCAAAAATAAAAGTTCTCGCTGGTTCTAATTGGAATGAAAATTTATTTAACATACATACTTTTAAAGCCTTAGGGAAATTTTTTAAATTTTCATTTTAATACTACATTTCGAAAACCCAACACTGCCCTATTTCACCGTTAACAGGTAAATGTGCCGCTCACAAGCCGCCAGCATCAACCTGAGCTATATTGAGTGAGCTTTTTTTTTTCTTTGTTCAATCTGCGAGTAAATGCGAAAATTATTATCCTTTATCCCTTTTCAAGTCAATCTTTTTATAATTTTCTGTAGCAGAGGCAGTTTCAGCAGCAAAAACAACAACAACAACAACAACAACAACAATGTAAGCTTAAGCAACAAGGACGATGGACATACAATGAATGTAAAAATTAATTCTTTTTTAATGTTCGTTTGGTGTTGAGGGATTTTGGCCTTAAAAGCCAAGTAAACCATTCAAAGGCACTTCAGGCCCATGAGCTTAAATATTAGTGTATGTGTTTGTATATCTATGTATACAAAGTACTTATGTTTACGTGGTTGCGTGAGTTATTTTGTTTTAAATGCAGCATACACCAACAACGACAAGAGAGTGTTTTATTTTTATATTAAATGTACATTATGAGAATCATGTTGAGGATATAAAGTGTAACAACAACAACAACAACAACTTAAGACCATAAACGTGCATTGAAATATTTGTTGTCTCTCTTAAAGCAAAGCATTAGCATGCCGTCAGAAAGTTTTGACTAAAAATAAAACAACTCATTATAGCGAAAAAACATCCGCCAAGCATCCTTAAACTGACAAACGTGGTTTCTCGCAACATTGCTGGCTTCAACACTTTAGTTTTGCTGTCTGCAGCAGGACTTTATTTTCTTTTGCTTCTTTTCTAAACGCTGCCCACTCAACGACTAAAATAATCTTCAAGTGATTATTTTTCCAACTGCGTAGCGATTTGTTTCCTTCCTGCATCACGTCGCTAGACTCCTTTCTGGTGGAAGCAACATTCCCATGTTGAAGCCACTGATAGAAATTAAAATTTATCATGATTCCATTACATAATTAAATCCGTTTTAATAGCAAGTTCTTGTTGAGTGGGTGGCTGGCTTTAAATTTAAACAAAACATTGCAAAAGTTTTCGCACAAAAATGAATTAAGTCCGAATCTAACAACAAGTTGAGTGCGGCACAAGGATGTGGTGTACAAGATTGAGTTGATGGGATGGTAAGCACAAAGTGAGGCAAGAATTAGAGTGCAAGCACAAAAAGGAAAGACAAATCCTGCGTTCTAGCGGAAATGTAAAGAAATCTTTTGCAAGCAAGAGCTGAAAAATAATATCGTGATGAGAATATGCTGAGTAAACAAACACCATAGCTAAACAAATTGTTGCAAATACAGTGAGAGGAAAATAATTCCCAATTAAAGGGTAGTACATAGGAATTAAATTAATGTAAAACGATAAAAAAAGTATAAAAGTTTTCTGACTCAAAGAATGACTTTATTTTGTGCTTAGTATTTGTTGGAAAATAATCTTACAGTAGAGTATATAGTCAAAAATTCTGTATTTCATATACAATATTCAGTATCCAAGCATGCATACAGTGTCATTGGAGCAATACTAATAAACAGAGGCAAGCAAAGAAACTTTTAACTCTCAGTTTAGCTACATCCAAAGATCTACACAAGCACTGCAGGTCACTCTTTATGTCTGCAGACTATCCGAGAAGAATGAAGAAACTCCAGAGCTCATTCTATGTGAATATCCGACAATCTGCACTCTAAGACTTTTTCACTTTTTGGGGGCATTAGTGGCCTCCATTAAAAATTAGGGCCACTAACCCAAAAATTGTGTTAAAGTTTATAAAAAGCTAAAATCTGCAGAATTAATCAGATTTATTGGTTGCAAGGTGCATAGTGCAAGGGCATGGAACTATTGTGTGCAAGATCCTATAAGTCGAGGTGCTCATGGGTCCCCCATGAACTAACTACCAGTGCATTCATCTTTGAATCGTTCGTTTGGCTTGTGGCGAACCATGTCTCCTGAATCTCTATCAAGAAGATTTGTCTTGTTTTCGTCGGAGAATATGACTTCATCCCAATAAAAATACGAGCTCTTGCGGCTTTATCTTAGCTCTTGGTGATTTAAGATAACTTCCTAATAATCGACGTTTTACAGTTGCACAGCTTATTTGAACTGAAAGCATCTGTTTGAGTTCTGCAGCGATTTCTGGTAAAGTTTTTTCCAAACTCTGAAACTTATATGCACTATATCTTAATCCTTTTGCTCATTTGTCTGTATTGAAAGACAACTGGCTGATAGGAGTGTCAGACTTTTAGTTTCCAAAAACTTATTTCAGAATCGTCTTACTATAGATAAGTGAAATTCCACTTTCATTGTTTTAGTAGCATTGTCTTTATTTCTCAGCATATATGTAATTATTTAAATTTTTTGCATTTGTGTTAGTACCAAACTCACTTATATATAATTCAATTAAATAAAAATTTTGTCGTACTGATCGAAATAAAACTCACGAGCAATAAGAATATTAATTATTAAGTTAGAAAATCAAATCACATTCTGGAAACATCAGTTCGAATCGAAAAGCGATCAAAGTCGGTTGTGTTTTAAAAATAAAAAAAAAATAATAAAAAAATTCAAGAGAAAATTTAAATAAAATAGAAAAAAAAAATTTTATTTTTCTGCGCCGACAGTCTTCATTTGCATTCGTTTCATAGACTAACACAGTTATATTCGGAGCATCTTCAACAACAACCACTGCCTTTAAGCAGCATGGAAGCTGACGAAGATGATAATAGCAACAACAGCGAAACAGGTTGTTGGCAAACCGCAAGCTCAACAACACTTGGTAAACGACGACTGGGATCTCCCAAACAAGTTGAACGCAAACGTCTGATTGAGAATGCAAGTATTAATAAAAACAATAACAAATATTCTGCGTTAGAAACACAGGATGAAACTATCAATGATGGTGATGATAAAATTGAATACAAGCCTCCACCAATAATTATTCCAAATGTTTCCGATATTCGTGTCATGATAAGTGATCTAAATAAAGTAGTTAAATCTGAAGAATTCCATTATAAATCATTTAAAAATGGACAAATAAGAGTAAATGTGAAATCTTCCGATTCATACAGAGCCATAGTCAGGTATCTAGACGCAAAAAGAGTTATTTTTCATACGTACCAGCTCAAACAAGAGAGAGCCTATAGGGTTGTGGTAAAAAACTTACACCACACAACTCCTATTGATTATATAAAAGAAGAATTGGAAAATTTAGGGCACGAAGTAAGACACATAAGTAACTTGAGGAGTCGTACTAGCAAGCAGCCACTCCCAATCTTTTTTATTGATTTGGAGCCCAAGCCAAACAATAAACGAATTTATGAAGTTAAAGTTCTTCTTAACGCTATGGTCAATATTGAACCTCCAATAAAATTTAATGATATCCCTCAATGTCATCGTTGCCAACAGTTCGGACATACTAAGTCCTATTGCAGGAAGAATTTTGTTTGTGTTAAATGTGGACTTGAGCATCCAACCATACAGTGCCCTAAAAGTAAAGATCTACCTGCAAAATGTGCCAACTGCGAACAAATGCACACTGCAAGTTACAAAGGTTGCGAAGTATACAGAAAGCTTATTAAAACCAAACTCATAAATGTCACACAGTTCAGCGCTGTCAACGAACGTTTTCGTTCTAATGACTTAGACATGAACAATTTTCCATCGTTAAATCCTGGAAGCGCAGAAAATAACAATGCTAAACACAACAAAAACACTCTTTCGTATTCTGATGCTCTGAAAAATAGTAGTAAACAATATGAATCAAACACACTGCAAAAAATAGAATCCTTATTAAACAAGCAAATAGAGCTGACAAATACTCTGTTGAATATGATATCAGCTCTCGTTACCAAATTATGCAATTAAACCTGCGCCTAGCAATATGGAATGCCAACGGACTTTCCAACCATACCAATGAGATTGAAATTTTTCTAAAGACAAACTTTATTGATATACTATTGATATCAGAAACCCACTTCACCACCAGGTCTTTTTTCAGAATCAAAGATTATGATCTAATACATGTCAATCATCCTGATAATAGAGCTCATGCAGGATCGGGTATATTGGTAAAGTCTAAAATTAAATACTCTACGTTGAACTCTGTTCAAAACAACTCTTTTCAAGTAGCGTCTATCAAAGTATTTTGTGACACTGGTGACCTAGTCATTTCATCTATATATTGTCCACCACGCCATAATATTATGTGGACTGAATATCAACAACTTTTCACAACGCTAGGAGGTAGATTTATCATAGGAGGTGATTTCAATGCCAAGCATCCGTGGTGGGGTTCAAGACTCATCAATCCAAAAGGTAGAGAACTATATAAATGCCTTACTCACAACAACTTTTCATGTCTGTCAACTGGCACACCAACTTATTGGCCTACGGACACAAGTAAGGTACCCGATCTTCTTGATTTTGCCATTTACCATGGCATCCCGAGCAACTGCCTGGAAATAATCAGTAATAACGATCTTAGCTCCGATCACACACCTGTGTTGGTAAATCTTCGTACTTTCGCACAAAATGTTAGTAGTCGTCAATTAATTTCACATAAAACGAATATTCAACTATTCAAAACTTTGTTGGACAGAAATATAAACCTTAATACTAAAATAAAAAGCAACAGCGAATTAGACTCTGCCGTAGAATCTTTTACGAATATCATCCATAACGCCGCGTATATATCTACTGCAAGAAGTTCGGCCCAATCACACAGCACTGGTTTCAACGTCTCAACTGAATTACGCAATCTAATAAATGAAAAAAGAAGATTGCGCAGGGTTTGGCAAGATAACAGAACACCATCAAATAAAAGAAATTTTAACAAGGCGTGCAAAGAGCTAAAAAAGGTGATTCGTGAATTTAAAAATGTTTCCACTGCCCATTACCTTGATAAAATCAACAACTCACAACACGATGAGCACCTGCTGTGGAAGGCTACAAAGTATTTAAAAAAACCAGTTAAACGCATCACCCCCATTAGGAACATGGATGGATCATGGTGTCGTTCAGATAAAGATATAGCCAAGGCATTTGCCATCCATCTGAAAGATATATTTAAGCCTTTTCATGTAAACAACACGGCATATGAACATAATATTCTTGAATTTCTAGAGTCACCTTGTCAAATGGATCTTCCAATTAGACACATCTCGCCCAACGAAGTTAAAAGCGAAATACAAAAATTGAACCTTAAGAAGTCTCCTGGGTATGACATGATTGGTGGAAAAGTGGTAAAGAACTTATCACGGAAATCTATCATTTTCTTAACATTAATTTTCAATTCTATATTAAGACTAGAATACTTCCCAACACAATGGAAGTGTGCAGAAGTGATAATGATACCAAAGCCTGGTAAACCAGAACAACTTCTTACATCACACAGACCAATTAGCTTGCTGGCAACATTTTCCAAAATGTTCGAAAAAATTTTCTTGCGACGACTGCTACCAATATTAGAAAACCTTAATGTCATACCCGAACATCAGTTCGGTTTTAGACACAAGCATGGAACTCCTGAGCAATGTCACAGAATAGTGAATGTTATAACGGACAGCCTTGAAACAAAAAAATATTGCTCAGCCGTATTTCTTGACGTTAAACAAGCATTTGATCGCGTATGGCACCACGGATTGTTATACAAAATTAAAAAAATACTTCCTGCGCCGTACTTTGGCTTTTGTAGATCTTATCTTACCGGCAGACATTTTTATGTTAAGGTTCGTAATGAAACTTCGGAAATCCAGGAAATTCAAGCTGGTATTCCTCAAGGTAGCGTGCTTGGACCTGTACTATACACAATTTTTACATCGGATATGCCCACAGATGACAATGTTACGATAGCCACTTACGCAGATGACACAGCAATTATTGGTGTTAACGAATGTCCCTACACCGCATCATCTTTCGTTCAGTATGAACTTGATAAGCTTACCATTTGGCTTGAAAAGTGGAAAATTGTTGTCAATTCCGATAAATCAACACATGTAACTTTCGCTTTAAGAAGAGGTGACTGCCCACCTGTTAGCATCAGCGGTGAAAGCATTCCAAAAAGTGACTCAGTAAAGTATCTTGGGCTTACTTTAGACAAACGAATGACTTGGAAACCACACATCAAGGCCAAACGCACACAGTTGAACATGAAAAATCGAAAACTCTATTGGCTTCTAGGTCGACACTCGCAGCTTTCTCTCAATAACAAGGTGCGAATTTATAATGCCATTTTAAAGCCGGTTTGGACCTACGGAATACAATTATGGGGAACTGCCAGCAACTCAAATGTAGAAATTCTAGAGAGATACCAATCAAAAACTCTTAGGCTCTTAACAAACGCAGCGTGGTTTATATCCAACAAAACTATTAATAGAGACCTTAACGTCGTACCTGTAAAAGAAGAAATCAGCAGATTTAGCACCAAATATTTGCAAAGGCTCAGCGACCATTCAAATGTTCTGGCGATATCCTTATTGGATGACAGCGAAGAAACGAGAAGACTGAAGCGGAAGCATGTTTTAGATTTACCTTTTCTAAACTAAATCTTTAAAACTAGTGCATAATACCTTGTCGTGTATTTCAATGGAAATGTACGACTTTATGTCAATTTAGCATAATCATCTTGTTTGCTTATTGTTTGTTATAATAAACAGATTGCAAATATAAATAAACTAAAAAAAAAAAAAAAAAAAAAAAAAAAAAAAAACATTCTGGAAACATAATGGAATATGCAAACACAAATCGAAGAGAAGAAAATTCTTTAAACAAAATTTTAGCTCTGCGTTTTTTTTCCAGCTAGTGTTTTTTGATTCAAAAACAGTCAAAAATTGGATATATGTTGAGAAAACATTTTTCTCCATATTTTTGATGTGAACAAAATTTTGGAAAAACAAAAATATTTTCCTAATTAATCCATAGTATTTTTTATCGTTTTGGTTCAAACCTGGTCAAGTAAATTAGGCTTCATTGGATCATGAAAAATGGTTCAGTTCTAAAATTGACCAAGTTAATTTTTATAAATTCAAAACTACTTGTATTTCAGACCGACTCACAGTGCGTGTTTTTCTTAAACCGGCGTAACAAAATTCATATTTCCAATATTTTGGTTTGAAATTTCTTATGCAGCATTATATTGTTTTAAGAATACATTTCAGATAGGTCAGCATAAGCCGCGGGATCACGGGGCATATGCCCCTCTCCGCCATTCGTAATTTGATTTGACTTACAATCAAATGTTTTTACGTATGTGCATTAGAGTGAGCCGATTTGATGAAATTATGTTTGTAAAAATTTTCCCTATTTTGGAAATAAACAACATTTTTGTACTGGAGCTCCCCTAATGGTTCGTTTTTTTTAAATCTGATCTTTTTTGAAAAACTTAAATTCCTTAGCTTATAAAACCTGACTTTGCAAAATTATAAACGAAATCGATCGGTCAAAAACGAAGTCAAAGCACTGTTTATCAATGAAGTTATATGAAAAGAACAGATTGAAATATGCATAAGATATGTATAAACTGTATATATATTGTCTTATGGTATATGAATTTGTCAATAAAATAATTTCACTGTAAAGAAATTTGAAGAAAATTTCGGCTTTCGAAAGTTATGACTTCGAAATTTTTTTAAGTTTGGATGTATGCTAAATTGAATAAAGTTACACAAATATCAATATTTTTGCATTTTTTTATGTAAAAATATGCTAATAATAACTATTTGATCATTGCATTCAAGCGAACAAAATCTACTAACAAAAACTTTCGAATGTAGCAAGCAAGACGCGGCACACGTTGGGAGAAATATCGGCAAATCCCTCGCATTCAAGGTTGTTCTGAAGTTTACTATGTTTTCTAATTTTTATAATCTGAATATATCCTGCATGTGAAAAAAAACACTTTGTCAGCAGTATGATCTCAAGGATTGGTCTCTATGGTCATCCAAAGTTGAGCTTCCAAAACGGTTTTTTGTTTTTTTGTACACTTACACTACGAATGATTGTAAAATCTTTATTTAAGAATGAAATTTACTTTAACCTTATTTCTTAGAATAAACTCACATTGTGGACGAGCTTTTCATATATAAACTTTTTTCGAAGTTGCAAGAAGTAGAGAATTTTCAATGTAAAGCTGCTCAGTTAAGTAAATTAAAAAAAAATTGCATATTAAAATTATATTGAAACACTGAAATGTAGAAAACAATGCCTTTTTGTAATAAAGACGAGAAAAAGTCAGGTAAAAAGTCAGTTTTAGTTAAGTAATAAAAAGTAGTTTTAGTTAAGTAATAATTCTCGAAATAACGATAAAACGCTTACTTTTACGATCAGCAAATTTACTGGTGGAGTTACTCCACTGGAGTGGCCTCGAATTTAAAAGTACTACAAAATAAGAGTTAGTTCTACTAAATATTAGATATTGTGTTGGATATAAATTGAATATACAAAAATAAATAAAGAAACTTGTTAAAAAGTAAATTTTCTTTTGTTCTATAATGGCTGAAAATTGTAAATAACATCATATTTTAAAAAAAATGCTTCAAAGATCACTAAATAAAATATAATAGTAGTATATTAGTAAAATATAATAGTCCTCTTATAACCTTAACAATAAGACAAAAACAGTTAAACTATTTTCCATATAAAAAACTATTTCCGTACAAAAGCATAAAATATTTTACACAAATACCTACTTTAAAATTCATAAAAACAGTTATTACGCCTCAACTTTGAAACCACTGAGACATGGGTATTTTTGTTTTTGACCAGCTTTCCAAATCCATAAACACAACTTTGATACTCTTCTTTCACTTCACACAGTGCAAGTTCTTAAGAGTCATAACTTCCGGCTATAGAGTATCAGGCACTCGTAAAAAAAAAACCAATATAGGTTAAGTCAGTCTCTTCCATGAAGATTTTTTTTAAGTAATATCCAAAATTCAAGTATCTAGCACCAATAATATAGGTTCTAGCGTAAAAAACAGGCGATGCGAGCGAAATTGCTATATTTCTCCCACAAATTTTTTCTCTTCAAATATCTATTAAGGGTCGATAAATAAAAAAACTGCATTGCCAATTTTATTTTAAAATTTTTTTTTATTGATTTATAACGTCTGAAAGTTGGACTAAACTTTAACAAAAAAGAAAAAATAGTCAAATTTTTCCCCAAATTCAAACATTTCTTGTATAATTTGTATTAGCAATTTGATATGTTAAATATTTTTGTGTATTAGAGCAAAACGTATGTAATAAGAAGAATTCACAAACTTTATATAATATACGTGCCTCATATTTAAGAAAATCATTGAAAAGGTACGTTTTTTCAAAAATTCGGTTCAGTTAAATTGGAAAAAATGAGAGTTATCGCCATTGTTTTCCGCAATAAAAAGATATTGGTTCCTTTGTGGGATATCTTATCATACTAAAAAAATCGAGTGCCACCCAAATTATTTTTTGAAAAAAACTAAAATGGTAACGGAAACAACATTGTTTTTTATTTAAGACAGTTTTTTATCTTTATTTGTTTATTTTGGGCAAAGATGAGCATAATGCATTGAATTATTAGTGCTCAAATTATACAATTGTTTATCATTTTTGTGCACCATTAAAATAGTTATAAAAATAAAGATATTACAAAAGTTAGTTAATGGCCGTCAGTCTGAATTTTTGACCTCAGATTCGTAATTAAATGAAAAGCTTAAAAAAGTTACCATGTTCATGACCTCCATTTTAAAGCTGATATTTTTATTTTCGAATTTTTGACTTCAGATTCGTGATCAGCGACTCCGAAAATTTTCGGGACACTAAATTTGAAAAGCATAATATAGTTATTAGATAATTTATCATGTTCATTAGGGCGTATCGAAAATTGAGATCATATTCTGAGAGGTCTCAAAAGTTGCTAGGGATGGTCAAGATTTCCCAAAAAATTTTAGGAAAAAATAAGGATGTCTTCCTCTCCAGCAAGGATAAAGTTTATTAAGAAAAAAAGTAAAAAATCACGATCTCAAAATACTTTTATTTTTTGTAAGCAAAACTACATAAGTAATAATTTAAAAGTAAATAATGACTTTAACTAACAATATCCTGCCAAGAACTATGCCATTCTCGATTTTAACCCACAAGGTCCTGTCTGAAGGATATTTGAATCTAAAGGTACATTCGAGGTAGCACAAAACTTTTGATTGCTATCTGACTGTCTAAATTTTGGCGACTTTGATTATAGTGTTGGTATTTTTCTTAAATTTGGCGAATTAATAATTTGCATATTTTTTGCATATGCATTTTCTTGTTTTTGAGAAATGAATACTTGAATGCAATTTCTTAACTTTTTAAAAAAAAATAAATATAAGGTTTTATATCTCGGGCACCAGAACTGGTACAAGATAATTTCTTTAATTTAGATTCTTCAAATATATCTGAACAACACCCTGTCCAAAATAATCAATTTACAACACCAGGTTAAGACCACGATTTTTTTTCCTATTTCGTTTTTTTTAAAAAAATGTTCCTTCCTAGCATGAATTATATTATTTCGTTCACAAAAATTTTATACTAAAAGTTTGAGTTTTTGAGTTTGTCATCCGATGGGTCTCAATTGACTAAGCAATTGTTGTTTAGAAGTGTTTTAATGAAATTATAACCATAAAGGAGATATGAACAAAATTGTTAAATTTAATGCTTGAAGTAACTTTTTTATATTTAAAAATTAGTGTCCGACCGAATATTCGGTTTCGGTTTCGGTTACGGCCAGTTTCGGCCCTTTTTGGCAGTTTCGGCTTGTTTCGGCTATTCAGCCTCATTATGGCCTCAATATGGCCGAATAACCGAAACTAGCCGAAAGTTTTGGTAACAATTTCGAACATTTCAAGAATAGCGATAGCTATAATTTTGAATTTTTTTTGCAGATTATATTGATTTTGCCCTCCTTACTCCAAATCTGAAAAAATGCAGGCCACTCGCAATTGATTTAGAAGTTATAGGCCTCCAAAGTTGGGAAAAATAGCCAACAAATCTTGTTATTTTTCTAAATTTTTCGACATAACTAAACTCTATGAGTATCATAAGGAAGGTAATTTAAGTACCTATTCAACAAGGTATCAATTCAAATATGAAAATTCGTGCATAACTTTTAAAGATATAAACATTTTTAGTGCCGTGCTTTCGTAAAAGGGAAACCACTTGTTTTCCAGACAAATGTAAATGTAATAATAGGTATATCTTTAAAAGTTTTGAATAAATTTTCATATTTGATACCTCCTTGAATAGGCACTCGCATTAACTTTATTTTGATACCCATAACGCGGAACACTAAAAAAAAGCAGAAAGATTTGTAGCCCATTTTGCAGCTTTGGAGGCCTTTAACTTCTAAACCAATAGCCTGCAGCCTGAAATTTGGATTTAGGAGGTTAAAATCCGTATAATCCAACAACAAAATATTAAAAAAGAGTGTTTTCGCTATTCTTGAAAATTTTTTGCATCAGTCATTTAATTCAAATATATAAGTTTGGTTTAATAAAAACATTTACAACGCATTGTACCAAACAAAAATAATGAATTCGTATATATTTTGATTTATCGTGTTAACGCAAAACATTTTGGTTAATTTTATGAGTTCTATCATTTTCGGTATTATCATCTCTATCTCAATTACCATTAAAGTTTTATATGTAGTTAAACCAAAAATTGATAATTGAACTTCCGAACGAATTCTGTGTGTGTGGAATAAAGGGGGGGGGGGGAAAGAAATACATATTTTTTTTATAATACTAAATCTTAGAGAAAAACAGAAAAACTTTGCTTTGTAGTTCTAAAAAAAATGTACATTATAGGTGCGTACTATTTTGAGTGTGTACGGTAGTGTGTAATAAAAAATAAAGTAAAAAACGATCTCATTCAAATAATTATTGTAAACTTCAATATTCAAATAATACTTGTTTTGTACTTTTGTTTTCTTTTAATAAAAACAATCATTTGTAAAAACTTAAATTTTCATATTAATAACCAGTTTCGGTTTCTGTTTCGGTTTCGGCCGAATATTATAAAATGGCCGAACATTCGGTTTCGGTTTCGGCCAAAATTCCGGTTTTGGTCGGACACTAATCAAAATAGGAAAAAAATCGTGGCTTTTTCCTACTTATTAATAAAAAATATTTTTAGACAGGGTTTCGTTCAAAACCATTTGCAGACTCCGAATTGAGATAATTATCATCGATACCACTTCTGGTGCCCGAGATATAAGACTTTATATTAACTTTTTTGAAAAAGTTAAAATATTGCATTCAAGTATACATTTCTTCAAAACAAGAAAATGCATATGCGAAAAATATGCAAATTATTAGTTCGCCGTATTTAAGGAAAGCCTTAACACTGTAATCAATATTACCAAAATTTTGAAAATCAGAAAATAATTAAAACTTCTGTGCTATCTCGATTGTACTTTTAGATTCGGATATCCTTCACACAGGACACTGTGAGTAAAAACCAAGAGTGGCATCGTATTTGCCAAAATATTTTTAGTTAAAGTCTATATTTACTTTTGCTTTAACACTTAAGTATCTAGTTTTTTTTTGCAAAAATTAAAGCATTTTGAGATCCTGCTTTTCACTGTTATTCACAAAAACAAATTTTGTCCTTGCGGGAGAGGAAGAGATCCTTATATTTTTGTAAAAAATTTTTTGGGATATCCTGACCACCCAATGAAGTTTTTGGGACCTTTTAGAATGTGAAATTCGAAAAAATTGTAATTCGATACGCTCTAATGTTTATGGACACTATTTTAAAGCCGCTGTTTTAAATTTTAAATTTTTGACTTTAGATTCGTGATCAAAGACCCCAAAAATTTATAGACTACACTTTTATGCCGATTAGGCAATTCCTTGAGGTTTTGGCCGTCTTTTTTCAGTTTGGGACTTATTGCGGCGTTTCTACGACGAATAACACAAAAAGAATTTCGACTACCGTTATATTGTAATATTGACTGCACTGTTCAGACGGTTCATTAACTGAAGCATCGCCGAGAATTACGTTGTAAGCGACAAACGAATCACACATGTTTTTTTTTCTTACTACCGTTAAAAATGCTCTAACTTGGATCTGGAAATTTTTTTTTATAAACAGAAGAAATCTTCTTATAATATAAGAACATTTTAAAATTGTCTTAAGTTCAATTTGATTATAAACATTAACTAATAATAATACTAAATAAAATGACACTGATTCTAAACTAATAATATAGATTTGACAGTTAAAAGAAAACCTTTTAATTAAGTTAATATCTGATCTGAATCCTATTCCGTACTCAATTTTGGCATGAAATTAACTTTGTGGTCACCAGGAGCAAATAAACGCTAATATCGTTAATTTTTTCCACTCCGTTATTATAGCAAACCTCTCAATCTGGTAGGTAATTATGTTCTTTTCAAAATGAAATGCTGCAGTTGTGAAGCCTGTTTAATGTAGATAACTTTTTGCAAATCGAACAATATTTAGGCGAAATATGATATATTTCATGAATGTACTTTTTCGATAAATGTGAATTTCTTGTAATAGTATATCAGCGATAATTATTAAGAATATTTTTACTTTTGTGGTATACTTGTAATAATGTGTTCTTTCGAAGTGAAAATCTTCTGATGAGCTTCTACTACTTGAAGAATGATTTGCTTTTCGTCCTCCGACTTAGTTAGTTTCTCATTAAATCCGGGCATGAGATTGATGGCCCCTCTGCAAAGTTAATTAATTACGGAAATACTTCTGACGGTTTCTTCAGATCCAAAAATTTTTCGTTATTGGTCCACAGGCTGGGACCGATTCAACTCTGAGGGTCATAAAAGTGTGGTCTTTTTTTGCGTTTTACTATTTCTATGCAAGCACCTTTCATATGAGGGGAGGCGGGGCTCGGAGAATTAGACGCAAATTAGATTTTGACTGTATCTAATAGATATAGATAAAGACATATATATAGATATAGATAAAGACATAGATATAGATATAGATATAGATACAGATACAGATATAGATATAGATATAGATATAGATATAGATATAGATATAGATATAGATATAGATATAGATATAGATATAGATATAGATATAGATATAGATATAGATATAGATATAGATATAGATATAGATATAGATATAGATATAGATATAGATATAGATATAGATATAGATATAGATATAGATATAGATATAGATATAGATATAGATATAGATATAGATATAGATATAGATATAGATATAGATATAGATATAGATATAGATATAGATATAGATATAGATATAGATATAGATATAGATACAGATATAGATAAAGATATAGGTATAGATATAGATATAGATATAGATATAGATATAGATACAGATATAGATATAGATATAGGTATAGATATAGATATAGATAAAGATATAGATATAGATAACAATTCCCACAATATTTTTTATGATTTGCAAAGACACTTCTGTTTATCTGTTTTTCGTGTCTTTTTCAAAACCGTTAAAAGCAGCCTTGGTCATTTTTGATTCGAAGCCTCTCATACATTGGCGTCGGAAGCGGGGGGCAAGGTGGGCAGTTGCCCCCCCACTTTTTTAGCTAGATTAACAATTTAACAGGAAAAGTTATTCAAAATATCAGTTTTTTTACAACGATAATATTTTTGTATTATATATTTTCCTCTTCTTTCTCTCTTCTTCATGTTTCATGTGAAGAAATTTTGGTGAACTTTTTTTTGCACCACCATTTGTACTGCCCCCCCATTTGTACTGCCCCCCCAGATGAAATTCGCTTCCGACGCGATTGCTCTCATACATTTATTATAATTTAATTTTCATATCCGGCAAGTGCTTTTCTGACAGATTTCTTAAAACCTATATGGATTTACATATGTTACGCTCATGAAACAATTAGGGGCGTGACACTCTCATATTTTCATACAATTTGTGCAATTTCATACAAATATTAAGAGCAAAGTAATAAAACTATCTAAAAGAAAATTTTCATTTTCTGATTTTATCTGTTAAAAAAACTTTGAAAAGAATAAGCAGTTTATTTCCAAATATTGAATATGAAAATATTGAATTTCCAAAAATTGAATAGTATTTACATAAGAAACAACTGTTGTACTTGACACATGACACGAATAGTGCTTCATAAGACTGTCCGGCAAACTGGAAAAAATCTTTGCTCTAACAGATTATTTTACCGTTTTCGTACATACTTTGACCAATTTATTCCTAAAAAGTTAGAAAAGCCATGGAACATTTTTAAGCTGCAGAAAAGATTCCTAAGATTTTTGGAAAAAGTTATCTGAATTTGGAAAATTTTTTAGACCTTTGACAAATATAATAAAGTTGTTAAAGAAAAATTAATTTATGTTCTGTTCTTAGAGCAGCGTGATTGTCATTTAAATTTACGACATTTAGTATTAAATTGTACCACAAAAAAATTCTTATATGAAAACTGTATTCAAAATACTTGAGATAGTTTTAAATTTACTTTAACTTTTTTAAATTTACATTCATCATTTTTAATATGATTATTTTTCCTTCGACCTCTTGATGTATAATTTTGAGTTTAATTCGGGCTCAAGGTCACTTTTGAATAAAAAACAGTCTTATATTTGTTTTTTAGTCTTCGTTTTATTGCGTCCAATATTTCGAACTCCACCGGAGTTCATCATCAGGGACACTGTTTTCAACAAAATATATACATTAATTACAATTTTTGACATTATAAAACACAAACTGAAAAACTTACATATTAAACATTAAACATAAAGTTTAAGACTTAACAATTTTGGTAGACATCACAGTGAGACAAAATTAACAGATATTGACTTAAAAATATATTGCAGCACCCTCGATTTCGCCATTTCGTTGTCTACTGATTTTTATATTGTTGTTTGTTTCGTAATTAGGTGTCGGTAGCTTTGAGCGCATCTCTCAGTGTCCGTTTTGAAGTTTATTCTTTGTTTTGGTGGTATGTTTATAATATGTAACATTTCTAACGTGTATCGTCTCGCGTAATTCGTCTCTTGTTGTAGAATTTGTACATTGTCAAAGTCTGGACAGTGGTCAAGTGTTGCACAGTGGGCCGCCAATGCTGTTTTTTGCTCCAATGGTTTGCTTTGTGATTTGTGCTCTGATTTGTGCGCAGACATTCTTGTTTTTAATTTCGTCTTTGTAGTGCCCACATATACTTTGTTGCACATTCCTGCGCTGTTTCCTTTGCATGTTATTTTATAAATCAAATTTGATTTGTCATTCTTGTCTAGTTTGCTCTTTGTATTGCTATAAAATTGTCCAAGATTATTATCAGTGCGTGTGGCGATTTTATATTTGTTTTTGTCATAACAATTAGATCCAATGAGTCGTTCCGATAGTCCTGGTACATATGTCATAGATTTGTAGATTTTTGGTGGTTCATCTGCACGTGACCTGCTGCTCTGTTTTTTGTACCGTTTTATTAAATCCATGGTCGTTTTTTTGGGGAATCCATTTTTGTTGAGAATGTTTATTGTCTTCTTGATATTGTCATTGTGGAATTCTATGTCACTAATCGTCAGTACCTTTCTTATGAAATTGTTCGCCGTGTTCATTATTGTTCTTTTTGGATGTTTGGATGTGTAATTTATAAGACGTCCTGAAGCTGAAGGTTTTTGATACCAGTCAATTTTTATTTTGTTGTCTCTATTTATAATCAAGGCGTCTAAGTATGGAAGTTTTCCATCTTTCTCTTCTTCTTTTGTAAATTTTATATTTCTATGGAATTTGTTCAATACATTTAAAGTTGCATCAATTTTGTCCGCTTTTATAATTCCAAATAAATCGTCTACATATTTTGTCATCAATCTTGGTTTTTCGTCTAGTTGTTGTAGGCAGGTGTCCAAAAGTTCTTCCATTATTATGTCTGCAATTACTGGCGATAAGGGTGAACCCATTGGCATCCCTCTTAATTGTCCGTAAACTTTTTCGTCATATTTAAAATATCTGTTGTCTTTGATGCAGAACTTAACGATGTCCATAAATCTGTCTTTTGTTATGTTTATATGATTTTTAATCAAGTCCCATTTTTTCTCAATGATTGTAACGAATGGCGCCCGAACAGGGACCCTTCCAAATATAGTAAAGTGAGCAATTGTACAGTGATTTAAAAGTGGTCGACTGGCACAAAAAAAAAAAAAAGATAACAGCAACATAGATTGTGATAAGCAAACAGAAAAAAAAAGGATTTTTGCAACGTTGGAGGAGTGCATTAGAAGAATAATCTAAATTGTCAAAAAAAAAAAGAAAAATAAAACCAGAAAAGACGATAACAGAAGAATTTGCAGAACTTACGAGAATCAAAGAAATTCATCATGGTTAAGACCACGTGGGTGTACTCGCTTCGACGAGAAGATCTCTTGAGCTACGCTGAGGAATTTAAATTTGATGCAGAAGGCTCGGTAGAAGAGCTGCGGAAACGGTTCGCAGCCCAGATCAATGAAAATAGTTACTAACCGGAGCAGGAGAAACGGTTGGCCGAACTGGAGGTCAAACACCGCCGAGGGTGTTCACCGGTGCCAGTAACATCTAACGAGACAAACAAAACGCCAGCCATAACGATAACGAAATCTTTCCAAGAAGCGCAAGGCACACCTAGAGAGACGAAAGAGGAAGAAGCAAGGGCAGCCGGGATGTCGAACTACCAGACGCGGCCACAACCATATGCTGACGCCCAGAGAGGTGGGCTACGCCCGTCATTTTACAGCGACACCATAGATCGAGTGAAGAAGTGGCCAGTGAGTTTCAACGGGACGGAAGACGCTCTAGCCTTCATTGAGCGAGTCGAGGAGCTGGTGGAGGTATATGATCTGAATATAGATTTGTTGCCACGGTGCATGCCTGAGTTGCTATACGAACAAGCACTCCACTGGTACCGTAACAATAACGCACACTGGAACAACTGGCAGAAATTCAAGACCGACTTTCTGGAATTCTTCTTGCCAGCTAGATTTTTAGAGCGGCTGGAAGACGAAATACGCCGCCGACAACAATTTGCAGGCGAGAAATTTAAAGACTTCGTCATAGCCATCCAGAATCTGATGCGGCATGGTAATCTCAACAAGGAGCAACAATTAGAGCGGATCTATAGGAATAGCTGCCACGAGCTTCAATTATATGTGAAGAGAAGAGAGTTCTCAAGCCTAGGGGAGCTTATAAATTTGGCAGGCGACTTCGAAGACTTGAAGCGATCGAACAACAACCACCATCATTCAGAGGTTCAGATGAGAGAGGCAGGTAGCCGGCAGTCGACACAAGTCTCATACATCGATCCACACACAGCTTGCCGACGCTGCGGACAGAACGGTCATTTAGCGCGCAACTGCCGAAACCAAGGTGTAAGTTTCTGCTGGGAATGTGGAAAAAGAAATATTCGGACTTACGACTGCTGCCGTCGAAGACAGGGAAACGACGGAAGGCCCCCTCTACGTCGAGGAGAGTGGAGGCCCAATTTTGTGGAGTCTCGACAGAATTAGACGGTCTTCGAGCAGAAGAGGGCCGCATAGTGGCCACAGTAGCACTCGATGACGTCTGGATGGAGGCTACTTTGGACACAGGGGCGACAAGGAGCTTCATCAGCCAATATTATGCAGACAAGCTGCGGACTACGTTAAAAATCAGGCCTACCAAAACGCAGATTAGTTTGGCTGATGGAAGCAGACAAGAAGTTACAGAGGCGTTAGAAGCGGAAGTATCCCTGGGTGAGAACTATGTGCGGTTGGCGATACTCATCCTTCCTGAAGTGTTGGACGATTTGATCCTTGGGATGGATTTTCTGTACGGCATCGGGACATCAATACGATGTGGGGATTTTTCCCTAGATCTGCCAAGAGTACCAAGGGCACAGGAGCACACAAAAGTTTTGAATTACGTCGCAGCAGCACCTGCGTCATCAACTGCCGTCGCAGCAGCACCTGCGTCATCAACTGCCGTCGCAGCAGCACCTGCGTCATCAACTGCCGCCGCAGCAGCATCTGCGTCATCAACTGCCGTCGCAGCCGCACCTGCGTCATCAACTGCCGTCGCAGCAGCATCTGCGTCACCAACTGCCGTCGCAGCAGCACCTGCGTCATCAACTGCCGTCGCAGCAGCACCTGCGTCATCAACTGCCGCCGCAGCAGCATCTGCGTCATCAACTGCCGTCGCAGCCGCACCTGCGTCATCAACTGCCGTCGCAGCAGCATCTGCGTCACCAACTGCCGTCGCAGCAGCACCTGCGTCATCAACTGCCGTCGCAGCAGCACCTGCGTCATCAACTGCCGTCGCAGCAGCACCTGCGTCATCAACTGCCGTCGCAGCCGCACCTGCGTCATCAACTGCCGTCGCAGCCGCACCTGCGTCATCAACTGCCGTCGCAGCAGCACCTGCGTCATCAACTGCCGTCGCAGCCGCACCTGCGTCATCAACTGCCGTCGCAGCAGCACCTGCGTCATCAACTGCCGTCGCAGCAGCACCTGCGTCATCAACTGCCGCCGCAGCAGCACCTGTGTCATCAACTGCCGAAGAAAGCGTTACCACAAGGAAAGAAGTCAACAGGAAAAGAACAAGAAGAAGAGGTCGCAGAGAAAATAAGTCGAAAGCCGCAAAAGTCGCAGCAGCACCTGCGTCATCAACTGCCGCCGCAGCAGCACCTGCAGTACCAACTGTGAGACTAAAGTCAGCTACACCTGCACTAAAAATTGTGCAACAAAGTAATATCGCACAACACACGAAAATTAAACCAGACATTGAAAATTTTGAAGTTAAAACCTTTTTGGAGAAAGAGCTGAAAAGTTTTGAGGCAATCCAGGGAGTTTCGAATATCGCCATGCACCGCATCGTGATGCGCGACGAAAGTCCAATCAAGCAGAGATATTTTCCCAAAAATCCAGCCATGCAACGTATAATCGACACCGAAATAGATGAGTTGCTCGAGAAAAGGTGTATAGAGCCTTCGCGAAGCCCTCACAGCGCACCCATAGTGCTAGTAAAGAAAAAACTGGACAATGGCGGTTATGCGTGGACTACCGCCAGTTGAATGCGAGGTCTATACCAGACGCTTACCCCCTCCCGAGAATCAATCACATTTTGGATAGGCTCAAAAATGCAAAGTTCATAAGCAGCATCGATTTAAAGAACGGGTATTGGCAGATACCCATGGAGGAAAACAGCAAGCAATACACAGCATTTACCGTTCCGGGTCGAGGACTTTATCAATGGCGCGTGATGCCATTTGGACTCCATTCCGCACCGGCCACCTTCCAGCGGGCCTTAGACACAGTCATTGGAACAGACATGGAACCACACGCATTTGCTTATCTTGACGATATAGTCGTCACCGGGACTACGTTGGAGCAACATATGGAAAACCTGAGGGAAGTATTTCGTCGACTGAAAGAAGCCAATCTGCGCATCAACCCAGAGAAGTGCGAGTTTTTTAAGAAGAAAATAAAATATCTCGGCCACGTGGTTAGTGAAGAAGGCATCCACACGGACCCAGATAAGATTGCAGCCATAAAAGAATTGAGACCCCCCGAAAACGTTCGCGAGTTACGAAGATGTCTCGGCATCGCCTCATGGTACCGACGATTCGTACCAGAGTTCTCCAAAGTCGTTCATCCGCTTACCGCATTACTACGAAAAGGGAAGCATTTCAAGTGGGGAGCTGAGCAGCAAGCAGCGTTTGATGATCTAAAGAAAAGACTCACAGAGGCACCTGTCCTCGGATGCCCAGATTTTAATCAAAAATTTACTCTTCAGACCGACGCCTGCGATTATGGCTTAGGAGCTGTCCTCACGCAGAATATAGATGGTACAGAGAGAGTTATCGCATACGCAAGTCGCCACTTAAACAAAGCCGAAGTGAACTACTCAGCGACAGAAAAGGAGTGCCTAGCAATTGTGTGGGCGATACGCAAAATGAGACCTTATCTGGAAGGCTATGCATTTACTGTCATAACCGATCATCTCTCACTCAAATGGATGAACTCTATCGAGAGCCCGTCAGGTCGAATAGCGCGATGGACACTTGAATTGCAGCAATACACATATGATGTAAAGTATCGGAAGGGTACACAGAATGTTGTCGCCGACGCTCTTTCTAGACAACCCCTTGAGGCTACTTGCAGCTGCGCTGTAGAACAAAGTGATCAGAAGAAATGTGCATGGTACGAACGACGCATAAACGAAGTCAAGACAAGTCCGGACCAACACCCAGAGTACATTGTTGAAAACGGAAAATTGTACCGCCATTTTCCCCGAACGGTTGGTGACGAAGATAGTGCGCCATGGAAATTGTGCGTACCCAGTTATCTAAGAAATCGCGTTATGATGGAAAACCACGATGCTCCTACCGCTGGCCACTTAGGAATACGCAAAACTATAGCCAGAGTAGCAAACAAGTATTACTGGCCAGGTATGTTTCGTAGCATAAGTCAGTACGTCAGAGGATGCAAAAGTTGCCAAAGTTATAAAGTGAGCCAACAACAACCAGCAGGAAAGATGCTTACCCACCTTGCAGAGGAACCTGGGCTACCGTTTGCGCCGATTTTGTGGGCCCACTGCCAAGATCAAAACACGGGAATACAATGTTAATCGTGTTTGTCGACAAGTTCTCCAAATGGACAGAAATGATGAAACTTCGGAAGGCAACAAGCGACCAACTGATAAAAGCGTTTAGAGAACGAATTTTGGCAAGATTTGGAGTGCCCAAAGTATTAATTACAGACAATGGAGTTCAATTTACGAGTCATAGTTTTCAACATTTTTTACAAGATCTCGGAGTACAGCAAAGGTACACAGCACCATACACACCACAGGAGAACCCTACAGAGCGTACAAATAGGACCATAAAGACAATGATAGCGCAATTTACAAAAGAAAACCAGAACACGTGGGACGAGCTACTTCCCGAACTAACTCTCGCCTATAACACTGCCGAATCGGAATCCACCGGTTATAGCCCTGCGTTCATTGTTCAAGGACGAGAACCAAGTCTTCCCAGAACACTTTTCGATGAATTTACCACTGGAACCGGCCAAGAAGCGATTACCCCTAGCGAACATGCAGCACGGCTACAAGGAGTGTTTAAGATTGCTAGAAGAAACATGGAACAAGCCGCACAATCGCAAGCTAGACATTACAACTTAAGGTGCAGAACATGGAAACCAGAACTGGACCAATTGGTGTGGGTGAAACAACACCACCTGTCAAAAGCAGCGGATCAATTTGCAGCAAAATTGGCGCCCCGATTTGACGGCCCATATAAAGTAGAAGCATTTGTGTCGCCGGTCATCGTAAAGATAAGAAAGCATGGCCAGAAGCGTACCCGCACTGCCCACCTGGCTGAACTTAAACCATACCACTCCATCGAGTGCAACAGTACATAAAAAAAAAAAAAAAAAAAATCATAGTAAAGGGTCTGACCAGTGGGTCAGCACATTACGGAGAGGAGTCGAAAAGCAGACAGGTCCACGCAGACTTTAGGCTCGACCAGCAACACAAAGGACCCATGGCACCATGTGATATCCTGTCGGACCAGTTCCTGACTGAGTTATTAGCAGAAGGCGACACCCTGTCACTTGACGCCGAACCATGGATAGGGTCGGAAGAAGTTAACGAGCCACCACCACCCGACGTAGAAATAGTAGAAGATACGCAACCACCCAAGGACATCCCAGAAACTCAAGAAGAGCCATCGGTAGAAGACATAGTCGAAGAGATCTACAGCAAATGGACACCAGCGACCCAGCTCTCACGAAAGCGGAAAATTGGTAGCGATTGGTACCGCATCAAAATCTCCCGTAGTGGGGTGATAACAGTACGCGTCGAACCTCCGGCGAAGTAAGGGGGGAATGTGACGAGGCAAAACAGGCGCCAGTTTTGCCGCACATGTCACTGTCATAAGCGAACACGACAACAAAACAATAAAACTAAACAGCAACAATAATATGAAGACAACCAGAACATCAAAACGAAACAACAACATGAATACAATCAACAGCAACAATCACTACATACATACATTTCACAATATACGTATTTTCTTTTATTTTAAATAATTTTAATATATATAAGATGAATTAATTTTATTGTTAAGTTCTTGAAGCAACAAATGAATTTCTTATTTACTTTATTTATTTCAAATATAAATTACTTTAAATTATATTAAATTGCATAAAATAAGACAAATACTATATAATTCTAATTTTGAACAACGCACCCTGTGCCAACATAAATGTTTAAGCGTTATTTGTATATAAGGCATGAGCAACATTTGATTAAGCGCCAACGGGACCGCGAGTACTTCGATGGGTGACCAGCAACACTACTGAGCGGTGTCAACATGTTACCAAAAACATGAGTACGAATAGCTAACAGCGAAACAGTCAAGCTACCAACAATTAGCAACATTTGATTAAGCGCCAACGGGACCGCGAGTACTTCGATGGGTGACCAGCAACACGATAAGCATGTTGCCAAGAAAACCACTGAGCGTTACCAACATGTCGACGAGAGCATGAGTAGCAGATCATGGCAACACCAATGAGCGGTGTCAACATGTTAACGAAGACATGAGTATAACTAACAGCAATGCTGCTACGTTAGCTGAAGGTATACAATAAATTTGATGATGAGAAGACAGGCAGTTGCTGACAGACAGTTGAGCCGTGCGGTTGAGCCTACAGAGGAGTAGCTGGCAGACAGTTGAATCGAGCGGTTGAGTGCACTACAGTTGCTGACAGACAAGTGAGCCGAGCGATTGAGGTTACTGGAGTTGTTGACGAACCACCAAAGCGAGCGGAAGTACAAAAGGGAGTAGCTGCCGAACCATATCAAGATAGAGGATATAGAGGAAGACACACCGAAGTAAGATTGTGTTAAAGTGATTGAGTTATTTGGACAAGTGGCGAGGATAACAGGCGAGACAAAGACTGAGGACGAACCTTACTCCTAATCAAGGGACAACGGGTGTCAGTTTAGTGAGGCATAGCGTCAGCTCGCAAGAGACAACTGGTTATAGCTTTGGAGGCGCAGCGTCAGCTCGCAAGGGACAACGGGTGTCAGTTTAGTGAGGCATAGCGTCAGCTCGCAAGAGACAACTGGTTATTGCTTTGGAGGCGCAGCATCAGCTCGCAAGGGACAACGGGTGTCAGTTTAGTGAGGCATAGCGTCAGCTCGCAAGAGACAATTGGTTATAGCTTTGGAGGCGCAGCGTTAGCTCGCAAGGGACAACTGGTTTTAGCTTTGGAGGCGCAGCGTCAGCTCGCAAGGGACAACTGGTTTTAGCTTTGGAGGCGCAGCGTCAGCTCGCAAGGGACAACGGGTGACAGTTTAGTGAGGCATAGTATCAGCTCTCAAGGGATAACTGGTTATAGCTTTGGAGGCGCAGCGTCAGCTCGCAAGGGACAACGGGTGTCAGTTTAGTGAGGCATAGCGTCAGCTCGCAAGAGACAATTGGTTATAGCTTTGGAGGCGCAGCGTCAGCTCGCAAGGGACAACTGGTTTTAGCTTTGGAGGCGCAGCGTCAGCTCGCAAGGGACAACTGGTTTAGCTTTGGAGGCGCAGCGTCAGCTCGCAAGGGACAACTGGTTTTAGCTTTGGAGGCGCAGCGTCAGCTCGCAAGGGACAACGGGTGACAGTTTAGTGAGGCATAGTATCAGCTCTCAAGGGACAACTGGTTATAGCTTTGGAGGCGCAGCGTCAGCTCGCAAGGGACAACGGGTGTCAGTTTCGTGAGGCGTAGCGTCAGTTCTCAAGGGGCATCATCCTAGCTGGGAGCGCAGCATCAGAGCGTAAGAGGAAGAGTAGTACTAGTAACGCACCGGCTGAACAGAAAGGACTGTAACCAAGACGCCAGAGTTTCCGCCCACTCAGTACGTCAACGCCCATAAAAATTAATCACCACCAAATTGCTCACTATATATCGCCTTACTATTATTATTACTTAGTTTATACGTAAAATTGTAAGAAATCAAACTTAAAACGTTAAATAAAAGCTTTACTTGGAAGAACCTGAAACAAATAAATCTAATTTTTGTGACGAATCCTGGACACGACTGAGAATACCTCAGCTATAGAGCCGGAAGACCGGCAGCTTCGTTACATTTTCTCATGTAACGAATTTTTTTCCAACGAAGCTGCCGGTCTTCCGGCTCTATAGCTGAGGTATTCTCAGTCGTGTCCAGGATTCGTCACAAAAATTAGATTTATTTGTTTCAGGTTCTTCCAAGTAAAGCTTTTATTTAACGTTTTAAGTTTGATTTCTTACAATTTTACGTATAAACTAAGTAATAATAATAGTAAGGCGATATATAGTGAGCAATTCGGTGGTGATTAATTTTAATGGGCGTTGGCGTGCTGAGTGGGCGGAAACTCTGGCGTCTTGATTACAGTCCTTTTGTCCAGCCGGTGCGTTACTAGTACTACTCTTCCCTTTACACTCTGATACTGCGCTCCCAGCTAGGATGATGCCCCTTGAGAACCGACGTTATGCCTTAATAAACTGACACCCGTTGTCCCTTGCGAGCTGACGCTGCGCCTCCAAAGCTATAACCAGTTGTCCCTTGCGAGCTGACGCTATGCCTCACTAAACTGAACCAATTGTCCCTTGCGAGCTGACGCTGCGCCTCCAAAGCTAAACCAATTGTCCCTTGCGAGCTGACGCTGCGCCTCCAAAGCTAAACCAGTTGTCCCTTGCGAGCTGACGCTGCGCCTCCAAAGCTAAAACCAGTTGTCCCTTGCGAGCTGACGCTGCGCCTCCAAAGCTAAACCAATTGTCCCTTGCGAGCTGACGCTGCGCCTCCAAAGCTAAACCAACTGTCCCTTGCGAGCTGACGCTGCGCCTCCAAAGCTAAACCAATTGTCCCTTGCGAGCTGACGCTGCGCCTCCAAAGCTAAACCAATCGTCCCTTGCGAGCTGACGCTATGCCTCACTAAACTGAAACCTGTTGTCCCTTGATTAGGAGTAAGGTTCGTCCTCAGTTTTTGTCTCGCCTGTTATCCTCGCCACTTGTCTAAATAACTCAATCACTTTAACACAATCTTACTTTAGTGTGTCTTCCTCTATATCCTCTATCTTGATATGGTTCGGCAGCTACTCCCTTTTGTACTTCCGCTCGCTTTGGTGGTTCGTCAACAACTCCAGTAACCTCAATCGCTCGGCTCACTTGTCTGTCAGCAACTGCAGTGCACTCAACCGCTCGATTCAACTGTCTGCCAGCTACTGCCTGTCTTCTCATCATCAAATTTATTGTATACCTTCAGCTAACGTAGCAGCATTGCTGTTAGTTATACTCATGTCTTCGTTAACATGTTGACACCGCTCATTGGTGTTGCCATGATCTGCTACTCATGCTCTCGTTGCCATGTTGGTAACGCTCAGTGGTTTTTCTTGGAAACATGCTTATCGTGTTGCTGGTCACCCATCGAAGTACTCGCGGTCCCGTTGGCGCTTAATCAAATGTTGCTAATTGTTGGTAGCTTGACTGTTTCGCTGTTAGCTATTCGTACTCATGTTTTTGGTAACATGTTGACACCGCTCAGTAGTGTTGCTGGTCACCCATCGAAGTACTCGCGGTCCCGTTGGCGCTTAATCAAATGTTGCTCATGCCTTATATACAAATAACTCTTAAACATTTATGTTGGCACAGGGTGCGTTGTTCAAAATTAGAATTATATAGTATTTGTCTTATTTTATGCAATTTAATATAATTTAAAGTAATTTATATTTGAAATAAATAAAGTAAATAAGAAATTCATTTGTTGCTTCAAGAACTTAACAATAAAATTAATTCATCTTATATATATTAAAATTATTTAAAATAAAAGAAAATACGTATATTGTGAAATGTATGTATGTAGTGATTGTTGCTGTTGATTGTATTCATGTTGTTGTTTCGTTTTGATGTTCTGGTTGTCTTCATATTATTGTTGCTGTTTAGTTTTATTGTTTTGTTGTCGTGTTCGCTTATGACAGTGACATGTGCGGCAAAACTGGCGCCTGTTTTGCCTCGTCACATTCCCCCCTTACTTCGCAGGAGGTTCGACGCTTGTTGTTACTACTCCGCTGCGGGAGATTCGGATCTGGTACCATGCGTCAAACGGTGTGGTATGGTTTAAGTTCGGCAAGGTGGGCAGTGCGGGTACGCTTCTGACCAGGCTTTCTTATCTGGACGATGACCGGGGACACAAATGCTTCTACTTTATATGGGCCGTCAAATCGAGGTGCCAATTTTGCTGCAAATTGGTCCGCTGCTTTTGACAGGTGGTGTTGTTTCACCCACACCAATTGGCCCAGTTCTGGTTTCCATGTTCTGCGCCTTAAGTTGTAATGTCTAGCTTGCGATTGTGCGGCTTGCTCCATGTTTCTTCTAGCAATCTTAAACACTCCTTGTAGCCGTGCTGCATGTTCGCTAGGGGTAATCGCTTCTTGGCCGGTTCCAGTGGTAAATTCGTCGAAAAGTGTTCTGGGAAGACGTGGTTCTCGTCCTTGAACAATGAACGCAGGGCTATAACCGGTGGATTCCGATTCGGCAGTGTTATAGGCGAGAGTTAGTTCGGGAAGTAGCTCGTCCCACGTGTTCTGGTTTTCTTCTGTAAATTGCGCTATCATTGTCTTTATGGTCCTATTTGTACGCTCTGTAGGGTTCTCCTGTGGTGTGTATGGTGCTGTGTACCTTTGCTGTACTCCGAGATCTTGTAAAAAACGTTGAAAACTATGACTCGTAAATTGAACTCCATTGTCTGTAATTAATACTTTGGGCACTCCAAATCTTGCCAAAATTCGTTCTCTAAACGCTTTTATCAGTTGGTCGCTTGTTGCCTTCCGAAGTGGCATCATTTCTGTCCATTTGGAGAACTTGTCGACAAACACGATTAACATTGTATTCCCGTGTTTTGATCTTGGCAGTGGGCCCACAAAATCGGCGCAAACGGTAGCCCAGGGTTCCTCTGCAAGGTGGGTAAGCATCTTTCCTGCTGGTTGTTGTTGGCTCACTTTATAACTTTGGCAACTTTTGCATCCTCTGACGTACTGACTTATGCTACGAAACATACCTGGCCAGTAATACTTGTTTGCTACTCTGGCTATAGTTTTGCGTATTCCTAAGTGGCCAGCGGTAGGAGCATCGTGGTTTTCCATCATAACGCGATTTCTTAGATAACTGGGTACGCACAATTTCCATGGCGCACTATCTTCGTCACCAACCGTTCGGGGAAAATGGCGGTACAATTTTCCGTTTTCAACAATGTACTCTGGGTGTTGGTCCGGACTTGTCTTGACTTCGTTTATGCGTCGTTCGTACCATGCACATTTCTTCTGATCACTTTGTTCTACAGCGCAGCTGCAAGTAGCCTCAAGGGGTTGTCTAGAAAGAGCGTCGGCGACAACATTCTGTGTACCCTTCCGATACTTTACATCATATGTGTATTGCTGCAATTCAAGTGTCCATCGCGCTATTCGACCTGACGGGCTCTCGATAGAGTTCATCCATTTGAGTGAGAGATGATCGGTGATGACAGTAAATGCATAGCCTTCCAGATAAGGTCTCATTTTGCGTATCGCCCACACAATTGCTAGGCACTCCTTTTCTGTCGCTGAGTAGTTCACTTCGGCTTTGTTTAAGTGGCGACTTGCGTATGCGATAACTCTCTCTGTACCATCTATATTCTGCGTGAGGACAGCTCCTAAGCCATAATCGCAGGCGTCGGTCTGAAGAGTAAATTTTTGATTAAAATCTGGGCATCCGAGGACAGGTGCCTCTGTGAGTCTTTTCTTTAGATCATCAAACGCTGCTTGCTGCTCAGCTCCCCACTTGAAATGCTTCCCTTTTCGTAGTAATGCGGTAAGCGGATGAACGACTTTGGAGAACTCTGGTACGAATCTTCGGTACCACGAGGCGATGCCGAGACATCTTCGTAACTCGCGAACGTTTTCGGGGGGCCTCAATTCTTTTATGGCTGCAATCTTATCTGGGTCCGTGTGGATGCCTTCTTCACTAACCACGTGGCCGAGATATTTTATTTTCTTCTTAAAAAACTCGCACTTCTCTGGGTTGATGCGCAGATTGGCTTCTTTCAGTCGACGAAATACTTCCCTCAGGTTTTCCATATGTTGCTCCAACGTAGTCCCGGTGACGACTATATCGTCAAGATAAGCAAATGCGTGTGGTTCCATGTCTGTTCCAATGACTGTGTCTAAGGCCCGCTGGAAGGTGGCCGGTGCGGAATGGAGTCCAAATGGCATCACGCGCCATTGATAAAGTCCTCGACCCGGAACGGTAAATGCCGTGTATTGCTTGCTGTTTTCCTCCATGGGTATCTGCCAATACCCGTTCTTTAAATCGATGCTGCTTATGAACTTTGCATTTTTGAGCCTATCCAAAATGTGATTGATTCTCGGGAGGGGGTAAGCGTCTGGTATAGACCTCGCATTCAACTGGCGGTAGTCCACGCATAACCGCCATTGTCCAGTTTTTTTCTTTACTAGCACTATGGGTGCGCTGTGAGGGCTTCGCGAAGGCTCTATACACCTTTTCTCGAGCAACTCATCTATTTCGGTGTCGATTATACGTTGCATGGCTGGATTTTTGGGAAAATATCTCTGCTTGATTGGACTTTCGTCGCGCATCACGATGCGGTGCATGGCGATATTCGAAACTCCCTGGATTGCCTCAAAACTTTTCAGCTCTTTCTCCAAAAAGGTTTTAACTTCAAAATTTTCAATGTCTGGTTTAATTTTCGTGTGTTGTGCGATATTACTTTGTTGCACAATTTTTAGTGCAGGTGTAGCTGATTTTAGTCTCACAGTTGGTACTGCAGGTGCTGCTGCGACTTTTGCGGCTTTCGACTTATTTTCTCTGCGACCTCTTCTTCTTGTTCTTTTCCTGTTGACTTCTTTCCTTGTGGTAACGCTTTCTTCGGCAGTTGATGACACAGGTGTTGCTGCGGTGGCAGTTGATGACGCAGGTGCTGCTGCGACGGCAGTTGATGACGCAGGTGCTGCTGCGACGGCAGTTGATGACGCAGGTGCTGCTGCGACGGCAGTTGATGACGCAGGTGCGGCTGCGACGGCAGTTGATGACGCAGGTGTTGCTGCGGCGGCAGTTGATGACGCAGGTGCGGCTGCGACGGCAGTTGATGACGCAGGTGCTGCTGCGACGGCAGTTGATGACGCAGGTGCTGCTGCGACGGCAGTTGATGACGCAGGTGCGGCTGCGACGGCAGTTGATGACGCAGGTGCTGCTGCGACGGCAGTTGATGACGCAGGTGCGGCTGCGATGGCAGTTGATGACGCAGGTGCTGCTGCGACGGCAGTTGATGACGCAGGTGCTGCTGCGACGGCAGTTGATGACGCAGGTGCTGCTGCGACGGCAGTTGATGACGCAGGTGCGGCTGCGACGGCAGTTGATGACGCAGGTGCTGCTGCGACGGCAGTTGATGACGCAGGTGCTGCTGCGACGGCAGTTGATGACGCAGGTGCTGCTGCGACGGCAGTTGATGACGCAGGTGCGGCTGCGATGGCAGTTGATGACGCAGGTGCTGCTGCGACGGCAGTTGATGACGCAGGTGCTGCTGCGACGGCAGTTGATGACGCAGGTGCTGCTGCGACGGCAGTTGATGACGCAGGTGCTGCTGCGACGGCAGTTGATGACGCAGGTGCTGCTGCGACGGCAGTTGATGACGCAGGTGCTGCTGCGACGGCAGTTGATGACGCAGGTGCTGCTGCGACGTAATTCAAAACTTTTGTGTGCTCCTGTGCCCTTGGTACTCTTGGCAGATCTAGGGAAAAATCCCCACATCGTATTGATGTCCCGATGCCGTACAGAAAATCCATCCCAAGGATCAAATCGTCCAACACTTCAGGAAGGATGAGTATCGCCAACCGCACATAGTTCTCACCCAGGGATACTTCCGCTTCTAACGCCTCTGTAACTTCTTGTCTGCTTCCATCAGCCAAACTAATCTGCGTTTTGGTAGGCCTGATTTTTAACGTAGTCCGCAGCTTGTCTGCATAATATTGGCTGATGAAGCTCCTTGTCGCCCCTGTGTCCAAAGTAGCCTCCATCCAGACGTCATCGAGTGCTACTGTGGCCACTATGCGGCCCTCTTCTGCTCGAAGACCGTCTAATTCTGTCGAGACTCCACAAAATTGGGCCTCCACTCTCCTCGACGTAGAGGGGGCCTTCCGTCGTTTCCCTGTCTTCGACGGCAGCAGTCGTAAGTCCGAATATTTATTTTTCCACATTCCCAGCAGAAACTTACACCTTGGTTTCGGCAGTTGCGCCCTAAATGACCGTTCTGTCCGCAGCGTCGGCAAGCTGTGCGTGGATCGATGTATGAGGCTTGTGTCGTCTGCCGGCTACCTGCCTCTCTCATCTGAACCTCTGAATGATGGTGGTTGTTGTTCGATCGCTTCAAGTCTTCGAAGTCGCCTGCCAAATTTATAAGCTCCCCTAGGCTTGAGAACTCTCTTCTCTTCACATATAATTGAAGCTCGTGGCAGCTATTCCTATAGATCCGCTCTAATTGTTGCTCCTTGTTGAGATTACCATGCCGCATCAGATTCTGGATGGCTATGACGAAGTCTTTAAATTTCTCGCCTGCAAATTGTTGTCGGCGGCGTATTTCGTCTTCCAGCCGCTCTAAAAATCTAGCTGGCAAGAAGAATTCCAGAAAGTCGGTCTTGAAGTTCTGCCAGTTGTTCCAGTGTGCGTTATTGTTGCGGTACCAGTGGAGTGCTTGTTCGTATAGCAACTCAGGCATGCACCGTGGCAACAAATCTATATTCAGATCATATACCTCCACCAGCTCCTCGACTCGCTCAATGAAGGCTAGAGCGTCTTCCGTCCCGTTGAAACTCACTGACCACTTCTTCGCTCGATCTATGGTGTCGCTGTAAAATGACGGGCGTAGCCCACCTCTCTGGGCGTCAGCATATGGTTGTGGCCGCGTCTGGTAGTTCGACATCCCGGCTGCCCTTGCTTCTTCCTCTTTCGTCTCTCTATGTGTGCCTTGCGCTTCTTGGAAAGATTTCGTTATCGTTATGGCTGGCGTTTTGTTTGTCTCGTTAGATGTTACTGGCGCCGGTGAACACCCTCGGCGGTGTTTGACCTCCAGTTCGGCCAACCGTTCCTCCTGCTCCGGTTCGTAACTATTTTCATTGATCTGGGCTGCGAACCGTTTCCGCAGCTCTTCTACCGAGCCTTCTGCATCAAATTTAAATTCCTCAGCGTAGCTCAAGAGATCTTCTCGTCGAAGCGAGTACACCCACGTGGTCTTAACCATGATGAATTTCTTTGATTCTCGTAAGTTCTGCAAATTCTTCTGTTATCGTCTTTTCTGGGTTTTTTCTTTTCTTGACAATTTAGATTATTCTTCTAATACACTTCTCCAACGTTGCAAAAAATCCTTTTTTTTTCTGTTTGCTTATCACAATCTATGTTGCTGTTATCTTTTTTTTTTTTTTTTGGTGTGCCAGTCGACCACTTTTAAATCACTGCACAATTGCTCACTTTACTATATTTGGAAGGGTCCCTGCTCGGGCGCCATGTAACGAAGCTGCCGGTCTTCCGGCTCTATAGCTGAGGTATTCTCAGTCGTGTCCAGGATTCGTCACAAAAATTAGATTTATTTGTTTCAGGTTCTTCCAAGTAAAGCTTTTATTTAACGTTTTAAGTTTGATTTCTTACAATTTTACGTATAAACTAAGTAATAATAATAGTAAGGCGATATATAGTGAGCAATTCGGTGGTGATTAATTTTAATGGGCGTTGGCGTGCTGAGTGGGCGGAAACTCTGGCGTCTTGATTACAGTCCTTTTGTCCAGCCGGTGCGTTACTAGTACTACTCTTCCCTTTACACTCTGATACTGCGCTCCCAGCTAGGATGATGCCCCTTGAGAACCGACGTTATGCCTTAATAAACTGACACCCGTTGTCCCTTGCGAGCTGACGCTGCGCCTCCAAAGCTATAACCAGTTGTCCCTTGCGAGCTGACGCTATGCCTCACTAAACTGAACCAATTGTCCCTTGCGAGCTGACGCTGCGCCTCCAAAGCTAAACCAATTGTCCCTTGCGAGCTGACGCTGCGCCTCCAAAGCTAAACCAGTTGTCCCTTGCGAGCTGACGCTGCGCCTCCAAAGCTAAAACCAGTTGTCCCTTGCGAGCTGACGCTGCGCCTCCAAAGCTAAACCAATTGTCCCTTGCGAGCTGACGCTGCGCCTCCAAAGCTAAACCAACTGTCCCTTGCGAGCTGACGCTGCGCCTCCAAAGCTAAACCAATTGTCCCTTGCGAGCTGACGCTGCGCCTCCAAAGCTAAACCAATCGTCCCTTGCGAGCTGACGCTATGCCTCACTAAACTGAAACCTGTTGTCCCTTGATTAGGAGTAAGGTTCGTCCTCAGTTTTTGTCTCGCCTGTTATCCTCGCCACTTGTCTAAATAACTCAATCACTTTAACACAATCTTACTTTAGTGTGTCTTCCTCTATATCCTCTATCTTGATATGGTTCGGCAGCTACTCCCTTTTGTACTTCCGCTCGCTTTGGTGGTTCGTCAACAACTCCAGTAACCTCAATCGCTCGGCTCACTTGTCTGTCAGCAACTGCAGTGCACTCAACCGCTCGATTCAACTGTCTGCCAGCTACTGCCTGTCTTCTCATCATCAAATTTATTGTATACCTTCAGCTAACGTAGCAGCATTGCTGTTAGTTATACTCATGTCTTCGTTAACATGTTGACACCGCTCATTGGTGTTGCCATGATCTGCTACTCATGCTCTCGTTGCCATGTTGGTAACGCTCAGTGGTTTTTCTTGGAAACATGCTTATCGTGTTGCTGGTCACCCATCGAAGTACTCGCGGTCCCGTTGGCGCTTAATCAAATGTTGCTAATTGTTGGTAGCTTGACTGTTTCGCTGTTAGCTATTCGTACTCATGTTTTTGGTAACATGTTGACACCGCTCAGTAGTGTTGCTGGTCACCCATCGAAGTACTCGCGGTCCCGTTGGCGCTTAATCAAATGTTGCTCATGCCTTATATACAAATAACTCTTAAACATTTATGTTGGCACAGGGTGCGTTGTTCAAAATTAGAATTATATAGTATTTGTCTTATTTTATGCAATTTAATATAATTTAAAGTAATTTATATTTGAAATAAATAAAGTAAATAAGAAATTCATTTGTTGCTTCAAGAACTTAACAATAAAATTAATTCATCTTATATATATTAAAATTATTTAAAATAAAAGAAAATACGTATATTGTGAAATGTATGTATGTAGTGATTGTTGCTGTTGATTGTATTCATGTTGTTGTTTCGTTTTGATGTTCTGGTTGTCTTCATATTATTGTTGCTGTTTAGTTTTATTGTTTTGTTGTCGTGTTCGCTTATGACAGTGACATGTGCGGCAAAACTGGCGCCTGTTTTGCCTCGTCACAAACTTTAATGGCGAAGTCAACCGGAATGCTCGGAAACAGCGCAACAACGTCAAACGATATAATTCTTTCGTCGTCATATATATAAGTGTCATTTACTCGATCTTTAAATTCTACCGCGTCTTTTACGTTATATATAGAGTCATTTGTCAAGTTTTTTAAAATGATTGATATATATTTGCATAGTCCATATGCTGGCGAGTTTACCGATGAGCAAATAGGTCTTAGTGGTATGCCCTCTTTATGTATTTTAGGAAGTCCATATATCCTTGGTGCTGTAGAAGTTTTCGTCAGTAATTTGTTTTTTTCCCCAATATTTATTGTGTTATATTTTATTAATTTTTCGATGAAATCATTGTTTTTCTGTTGAAGTGTCGAAGTAGGATCTCTTTTTAATATTTTGTATGTTGATGTGTCTCGTAGCATTTGTCTCATTTTCATTCCATAGTCAGATTTGTTCATGGCAACAGATACGTTTCCTTTGTCGGCATTAACAATTAATACATTTTTGTTATTATGTAAAAACCGTTTCGTTTCGTCCGCTGTGTCAAGTATAAAACGATCTCTTTCGTTAATTCGTATTTTCCCTACGTGGTTGTCAATCAGGTTTGTTAGTTTGGTTCTCGCTGTTTCTTGCTCCTCTTTGTTCTTGATGCTCTGTACACAGTCCTCCCCCTCCGCGATGCACTTAAATAGTGGGAACTGTTTTGTTGTTGTTGGCAAGGTATATTTTGGTCCCAATGCAAGCAGCCACTGAATATTTGTTGGTATGTCAACATCCGTTTTATTGACAAACCACTCCGTCTTAATATTTATGTTCAGTCGTTTCCTTCTTTCTTCGTTAAGCTGTGTTAATTTATTTTTGTGGGTGTGTTTAATTTGTCTCATAAGTACCTCTTGTAAACTTTTTTCGCTTGCAAAGAAATTCGCCGCTTCTAAGTCGCTTAGACTAGCTTTTATTGTGTTTGTTGTTGTTGTTAGTTCTCTATTATTGCATTCTAGCTCTAAGTGTTTTTGTTGTATTAGCAAATTTAGAATTTTTGTTTGGAATGATTGTATGTGGTTTGTTAGAGTTTTTTGTATTTTTGGCGGCAATTGGTTGTTTATATTGAAAATGTTGTTTACCTGTTTTGTTGAATCTGTGATAAAGTTTGGTGTTAAACCAGCTGATCTGCATTTTATAAGGAATGTTATTGTTGATTTTATGTTCGCGTTTTTCGTTCTAATGCTTTTGTATTTGTTGATATTTTTGCTGATAGAGTTGTTCTTCTTCTTCAGTGTGTTGTAAAGCGACATTTTTGTTGCTTGTATTGCGGTGTGCCCTCCGTAATAATATTAATATGATTATTTTTCTTCGACCTCTTGATGTATAATTTTGAGTTTAATTCGGGCTCAAGGTCACTTTTGAATAAAAAACAGTCTTATATTTGTTTTTTAGTCTTCGTTTTATTGCGTCCAATATTTCGAACTCCACCGGAGTTCATCATCAGGGACACTGTTTTCAACAAAATATATACATTAATTACAATTTTTGACATTATAAAACACAAACTGAAAAACTTACATATTAAACATTAAACATAAAGTTTAAGACTTAACAATTTTGGTAGACATCACAGTGAGACAAAATTAACAGATATTGACTTAAAAATATATTGCAGCACCCTCGATTTCGCCATTTCGTTGTCTACTGATTTTTATATTGTTGTTTGTTTCGTAATTAGGTGTCGGTAGCTTTGAGCGCATCTCTCAGTGTCCGTTTTGAAGTTTATTCTTTGTTTTGGTGGTATGTTTATAATATGTAACATTTCTAACGTGTATCGTCTCGCGTAATTCGTCTCTTGTTGTAGAATTTGTACATTGTCAAAGTCTGGACAGTGGTCAAGTGTTGCACAGTGGGCCGCCAATGCTGTTTTTTGCTCCAATGGTTTGCTTTGTGATTTGTGCTCTGATTTGTGCGCAGACATTCTTGTTTTTAATTTCGTCTTTGTAGTAGAAGATAATAAACATTCTCAACAAAAATGGATTCCCCAAAAAAACGACCATGGATTTAATAAAACGGTACAAAAAACAGAGCAGCAGGTCACGTGCAGATGAACCACCAAAAATCTACAAATCTATGACATATGTACCAGGACTATCGGAACGACTCATTGGATCTAATTGTTATGACAAAAACAAATATAAAATCGCCACACGCACTGATAATAATCTTGGACAATTTTATAGCAATACAAAGAGCAAACTAGACAAGAATGACAAATCAAATTTGATTTATAAAATAACATGCAAAGGAAACAGCGCAGGAATGTGCAACAAAGTATATGTGGGCACTACAAAGACGAAATTAAAAACAAGAATGTCTGCGCACAAATCAGAGCACAAATCACAAAGCAAACCATTGGAGCAAAAAACAGCATTGGCGGCCCACTGTGCAACACTTGACCACTGTCCAGACTTTGACAATGTACAAATTCTACAACAAGAGACGAATTACGCGAGACGATACACGTTAGAAATGTTACATATTATAAACATACCACCAAAACAAAGAATAAACTTCAAAACGGACACTGAGAGATGCGCTCAAAGCTACCGACACCTAATTACGAAACAAACAACAATATAAAAATCAGTAGACAACGAAATGGCGAAATCGAGGGTGCTGCAATATATTTTTAAGTCAATATCTGTTAATTTTGTCTCACTGTGATGTCTACCAAAATTGTTAAGTCTTAAACTTTATGTTTAATGTTTAATATGTAAGTTTTTCAGTTTGTGTTTTATAATGTCAAAAATTGTAATTAATGTATATATTTTGTTGAAAACAGTGTCCCTGATGATGAACTCCGGTGGAGTTCGAAATATTGGACGCAATAAAACGAAGACTAAAAAACAAATATAAGACTGTTTTTTATTCAAAAGTGACCTTGAGCCCGAATTAAACTCAAAATTATTCATCATTTTTATTATGACAACTTCCTTACAATATTTATGTGTTTTATCTGAAATTAAAAGTAATTCATACGGAACAAAGGCATAAAGTTCATAATTGTTTTGTGTGATACGGTGCTCACCGTATCATTTCGAGTTTCATCATCATTATGTAGAAAGGACCTTACCTATAGCAGTTTTAGTTAACTTCCGTTTCATTTTCCAGAACAAATATTAATTAATTTCCATTAGTAATTTCACTTAAAAAAAGAGAGATGGTATCTTTGTACACGATTTTTCTCTTTGAGGTACTAAACTTTGTAACTTTTCTGCAGTGTATTTTATCTTAGTAGTTATAGAAAAAATAGCAGAGTTTGTTGACAGAACTACGCTACTTTCGAAACGATTAAAAAACTTTTCAACATCTCTGTAATTTGAAAAAGCGTCTGTAAACAGAACTAAACAATGATAGTCTCATCTAAATCGCGCTTACTTCTGTCTACCCAGCTGTTGATTTAGAAGACATCATCTGCAACATTAACTTCTGAACACTGTATTGAAATGAATTTTCATTTAATTTCAATGCAAACTTTTTCAAATAACAAAGAAAGTTTCATTCACATTTTGAAATAGCCTTTAAAATGTCGAACAAAGAATGTGGCAGTTTTTTTTTCTGGAAGGAATGCTTAGATTTATTTACTAACAAATAATTACTCGTACTTTTCCTTAGCCAGTCGTTGGCGCGTCTGTCTGATAGCCAAAGTAAGCCAAACGATGTCTATCTCGTCTACAGTTTTATCTTGACAAGTAAATAAACTGCCGCGCTTCGGCAGATACTAGGTTTTTTAAAGAGTAGGCATATCAAATAGGCTCAGACATGGTGGGCAGAATTGACAATGAGTTAGAGAAAAACAATGAGAGTTCCAAGCACCTCAGGAAACTCGTCGCAAAGTTGTTCACTAGCCTATTTCGAATCTTTATGTTATTCGTGCTTGTCTGCGTATCCTTTTCATGTTAACTGCTTTATCTCTAGAATTCAAAACGCTGTTTAAACTCAGGGACAGCAGCGCAGTGCAGGGTTTAAAGTTTAGAATAGTTGAACTGAGTTGAGCTCGTTCTTGGCTTATCTTATCTCTAGATTGAGTGTGTGTGTGTGTGTGAGTGTTTGAAAAAAGCAGCGAGGAGCTAGTCGTTGGAATTTATGTCAAGAAGATGTCACCGTCACCAAAAACAACGAACCAACTAGCAGCCAACCGCACCAAGTTGTTGCTTTATGCTAACTGTGAGTGAGTTTGTCTGTGTGTCTGTTTGTTTGTTTATTTGTTGGCATAACTGTGTTTGTGCAGACGTTCTTACAGATACAAATTTCACTAAAGTCACGAACATTTTGTTACAAAAACTTTTCCTCTTTATATTTTTTTAATCTACAAATGTACTCTAAACGTAACCAACACGAATTATCTCAAGGACATTTTTAAACTTTCTAATGATATTTTGTGCATGCATACATATGTGTCTATGTATGTCAGCAAGCTACCAGCTAAGAGTCTTGTGGGTGAGTTTTGTTGACTGTTTTCATTTTTTGTTTGACTGTGTGTGCATGTGTTTGTGTGTTTTTTTCCTTGAAACAGCTATTTTAAAAACTTCATAGTAGGCTTGAAAAAGTTTCCCTCACTAGAATATTTTTATTTATGCATACATAAGTGCCACAAATAGTCCGCTATTCAAAGTTTTTAGAAATATTCATTCGTCAGTTGATGATGATCACGATGATAAGTGAAAACGTAGCTTTATCTGAAGATTTTCAGTGCTTAGCTCTTTAATTTGGGGTTCTCTTTAGCTTAGTTGGATTTTTTAAAGTAAAATATTTTTAAATATTTTTACATAACATCATTCAACACTTTCTGCTTGGTAGAGTATATTCAAAATCGTCATGTTGTGAACCATAAAAACCGCACAAAGTCATTAGCCAAGTCGTTGACCATTGTAATAATAACGCATTATGTGTGACTGCTGAGCCACAACATCGCATTCTTAATGGACCATGTTTATACGAGGGCACAGCCTCGTAGCTATTCAATTCACTTACTTGGCCGTAGCACGAGAGTTCAACAGCAAAATGAGCAAAATAAAAAAATGGCAAAAAAAAAGCCAAAGAACAAAAAACACAAGCAAATAAAACTAGCCACAGAAACATAATAAAATATAATAAAATTTTTACATAAAAATGTTACAGATGTGCTGAGCTGCGAGTTGGTGCTTCAAACTCAAGTACATACACACAGGGACGACACTCGTGCAAACATACATATTCTTAACCCTATACTGCAATTTCGGATCGTTCAATACCCCATGAAAATTTTAAAATAGTATATGTGGCGCTACCAACGACATGAATCGTAATCTTCTGAACTACTGAATGATGTGAAAACACAAATAAGTTTGCAGCAAAATGATTAATTTTTAGACGGAAACCGCAGACCATCATTTGAGTTGAAATAAAAATTTTTTAAACATGTAAATACAATAAAAATCCATTGAATTTAATTAATAAAAAGCGTTATTTGAAAGAGAAACAAAGAACTTCAATCTACATTTTAATTAAGGTTTTTATTTAAAAAAGGATCTATCCAAATTTTAACCCAGAAGCGTAAACAAAATCATTGCTGAATTTTGCACATATTCGCACGCTCACGAATGTTTCGTGAGCTTTGATGGGTCCGCTAATTATCACAACGTGGTTCGTCGCGACACGCCGTGACACGACCGAATTAGTGACACGCGCCCATCTCTAATTAAAAGTTGGTTGGAGTGCCGGACCGTGAAGTTCTATCTTCTATACTATTATATAAAAACTAGCATAAAAGCCTGTCCTACGACAGGAACTCCGCACACTTACTTTTTGGGGCCATTTGCCGAAAGCACCTTTTTTCTCTTTTTAAAGCTTTATTTCTTATTCAATTGATTTGTGAAAAATACATATGTGCCACTTTAAATAACACTTTCCGTATTAAGGCAGTGTTGAAAGATTAGTTCAAGTGTAAAAGTGCAAAAAGTCGAGTTTGGTAGCAATCATATGTATACACAACTTAACAAACTGGCTTTGCAACCATCATATACGTAGCAACTCAGGTGTTGTTTCGCGGCGATAAAATTATATTTTTTGGTGCAATCCATCAAAAGAATTTCATTAAATTCGTCATAACATTTTTTTTAAAGGGATAAATAAAGAGATAGTAAGATCAAAAACGTACTATGTATTGTAAAAATCCAATATTGTCACTGATAAGTATCAAATATATTTTTTGTGCATACTTTCAGGCTGAACATTTTTAAGAGCAGTGTGTTTTGTAAAATTAATTTACGGTCACAAAATAATTACAATTTGAGAAATACTGTGTGCGGAGCAGCATTCCTGCCTTTTATATATTAAGATGTGCATACTTTCAGGCTGAACAGTTTGAGAGATATTGGACACGGAGCAGCGTGCTTGCCTTTTAAATATTAAGGAAACTTTTAAAAAGTTAGCATGTTTGTGGCTGCCGGTAAACTCAAGAACTGCTAAAGGGATTTATGTGAAATTTGCACTATTCGAATCAGAATTGATCATAGATGGTTCATGGTAACTTAAAATTTTGATATATATAATAGCGAACAAGTAATTGACTGAGAGACTGGCTTACATCTAAATTTTTGGTAAAAGTCGGTATATTTGAAACATTTCGACATAGTAAATCAGTAAATGTATCTAAAAATCACTTATAAACATATAAAAGATCTTCCCGATTCCAACAAAAAAATTTAAAGTGACATGCATCTACTGCGATCTATGGTTTTGTCGTAAAATTTACATTTTAATAAAAAATAAAATCATTTACATGCAAACGTTTGTTTGTTGATGGACTTTGATGCTGTCACTGCTTGCGGCTTTGGTTTCGTTGTTGTTGCGTGTTCCTTTGTATCTATAACAGCTATGCGTTGGGATGAAAACAGAGCAACGTAGTTTTTATTGCATTAACTTAACAAACCACGAAATAAAGCAACGATTTAGCAAATAAAATAATAAGTGACACATTTTCATTGTAATATATTATTTGGCATACACAATTTTAAGACTTTTAAAAGTTTTTGCAATTCATTAGTGTGGTTCAATGATTTCTTGTTGTTTGGATGGAATTCTTTTCAAAAAATAATATAAAAAATAAAAATTTTCTTTTCATATTCAAATTTTAAAATATTTATACCTTTTTAATGTTGAACTTATTACATTCTTTTTTTACATAACGAAAAAATGGGTGTATTTGCATAAAACTGAATGACTAAAAGAAGGGAGTTTAATAACTTCAAAAATCATAGTAAAATTTACCAAGTTATAAACAAAATATTTAATATTTATCTTGAAGGACTTTGACCGAGCTTCCTGATGAACTATTGTGTTGTGTGTTAAATGATTCAAAAACTGAACCCTCAAATTTTAAGCCGACTCTAAGGCTTACATCTACCTTTTCAGAAGATTTATTTATAGAAAAAAAAAGCTTTACTTTTTGAATAATAAAAAATTACTGAAATGCAGATACGATGAAATACATTAAGAAAAAAAAAAAAAATCTCGTGTCAAATATTTTAGTTTTATGTTTTAAGTTTTTTCCATATACTCGAAAAATTTAAAAAGTTTTTGAATCCGAGTCAACGCGAACATTTTTCTGCCATCAAAATGTTTTCCGATCGCTGATTATGACCAATGATTTAAAAATAATTTTTTCATAGTATAGTTTAGTATAGTATAGTATAGTATAGTACAGTATAGTATAGTATAGTATAGTATAGTATAGTATAGTACAGTATAGTATAGTACAGTATAGTATAGTATAGTATAGTATAGTATAGTATAGTACAGTATAGTATAGTACAGTATAGTATAGTATAGTATAGTATAGTATAGTATAGTATAGTATAGTACAGTATAGTATAGTATAGTATAGTATAGTATAGTATAGTATAGTACAGTATAGTATAGTATAGTATAGTATAGTATAGTATAGTATAGTATAGTATAGTATAGTATAGTATAGTATAGTATAGTATAGTATAGTATAGTATAGTATAGTATAGTATAGTATAGTATAGTATAGTATAGTATAGTATAGTATAGTATAGTATAGTATAGTATAGTATAGTATAGTATAGTATAGTATAGTATAGTATAGTATAGTATAGTATAGTATAGTATAGTATAGTATAGTATAGTATAGTATAGTATAGTATAGTATAGTATAGTATAGTATAGTTTAGTATAGTATAGTATAGTATAGTATAGTATAGTATAGTATAGTATAGTATAGTATAGTATAGTATAGTATAGTATAGTATAGTATAGTATAGTATAGTATAGTATAGTATAGTATAGTATAGTATAGTATAGTATAGTATAGTATAGTATAGTATAGTATAGTATAGTATAGTATAGTATAGTATAGTATAGTATAGTATAGTATAGTATAGTATAGTATAGTATAGTATAGTATAGTATAGTATAGTATAGTATAGTATAGTATAGTATAGTATAGTATAGTATAGTATAGTATAGTATAGTATAGTATAGTATAGTATAGTATAGTATAGTATAGTATAGTATAGTATAGTATAGTATAGTATAGTATAGTATAGTATAGTATAGTATAGTATAGTATAGTATAGTATAGTATAGTATAGTATAGTATAGTATAGTATAGTATAGTATAGTATAGTATAGTATAGTATAGTATAGTATAGTATAGTATAGTATAGTATAGTATAGTATAGTATAGTATAGTATAGTATAGTATAGTATAGTATAGTATAGTATAGTATAGTATAGTATAGTATAGTATAGTATAGTATAGTATAGTATAGTATAGTATAGTATAGTATAGTATAGTATAGTATAGTATAGTATAGTATAGTATAGTATAGTATAGTATAGTATAGTATAGTATAGTATAGTATAGTATAGTATAGTATAGTATAGTATAGTATAGTATAGTATAGTATAGTATAGTATAGTATATGCTATATCCTATGTATGCTACACTGAAACGGCGTAGCATACATAGTATTCGGCGATATAAAGTATAGTTTATGAAATGCAGCCCTGTGATTGTATTGAGAGTGAAGAGAATAAAAAAGAGCAGCCAAACAAAGGTGGAATGAGCGTGAAATGCATCTCATTATAGAGTTATTTGAGCTGTTGATTTTACTATGCTACGCTTGTGTATAATTGGCCGCTCTCGATCCATGGGACATTTAAGTATAGGATTGTTGCAATCCGTGCTCTTATACAATTTTGCTAGACATAGAGAATAGTTGCTTAATCAATCAATAGGCACTTCATTACATTAAGGAAACTGAAGGTAATAGACAGGCAAAAACATTTATTCCAATCACTTCGCTCCAAAGAACGAAACAATTTCTTACTTTAACTGGAACATCTATCAGACTTGTCACAGGTTTCCTAACTGGACATTGCAAGGTAAATAAGCATTGATCAATCATGGGTATAGTACCGGAAGATCTGTGCAGATTATGTAACGAAGATGAAGAAGTGTCACTGTAGCAGTCTAATTAGGAGCCGAGTTCGCTATTTAAGTGCATTGTTCCTACACGGTAAGAAATCTTGGAATACATTTTAATACAAGCAAAGTATTACAGAGGTTTTTAATAAAAAAAGTCTTAAATTGAACACTTCTCAATATGTTACAAAATTTTTAAATCTATTTTGTTTAACATTTTAATACAGTTCAAGTATAACAACGATATACCCTTGGAATTAGTTTGATACTATGTTGAATATTGTATTTAATTTTTAACACATGCTGTATTATATTTCAATAAAATTTTGCATTAAATTTTAATACAATGCAAATATTACAACGATATTTTATACTATTTGGAATTAAGTTGATACTATGGTTAATGCTATAATTAATTTTTAATACAAAATAAGTTTAAGTAAAACTTAATACGAACTGAATACATGTTTTTATTAAAAATTATTTTTAATATTTGGCCAGTATTGCATTTTAATGCAATTTTAGAGTGGTCATATATGTTGCCTAGTGGGTAGAGTGTGCCTAGTGGCTAAGCTAAAGAACCACAGTAGCCCGGATTCAATTCCAGCTCAGACAGAAGATTTTTTCAAATGAATTAATTTTTCTGTTCGGTCGTCCCCTCTCTGCAGATAATGGCAAACCTCAGAGAGTAAAAATTGCCATGTAAAGCTTCTTGAGAACAGCCGTTCGGAGTTGGAATTAAACTCGTAGGTCCAGTTCTCGATCATTTGTGTTCAAACATTTAATAACGCGCACACCAAATAGTGGATAGTTCATCCAACTACATTGCTCTGTTCCTAACGAACTTAACGATTAAGGATGAACTATAACTTATAGAGGTTTGTTGCAATAGGCCCTTGAGGCCGCAGTAAATAGGTGACTTGCTTCCTCTTCACTTAGCTATCCATCTAATCAATCAAGCAGTTCTTAATGCTTGATTCAAGTTTATTTGATTTGAGTTGACATATTCTTTAATCAAGCCAAATTATTTTTCAATATAAGAAAATAATTTCTCTCCGTAAAACGATTTTCCGACGATGGGTCTTGAATGAGCGCAAAGTGCATGATTGTTATAAAATTTAATACAGCCTAGGGTTAAAAGTTTGCTACAACTTAACTGGCTGCCTGCAAATCGCTAGTCCAAGCAGTTCGCTCCTTTGACTTCCGTTGTGTCCTTGGAATTTCTCGAAGTCGCACGGGCTACGTTTGGGCTCGCTCTGCTCTGCTTCGGGATTTCGTATGAATTTTATTAAATTCCAACAACGTTTTTGTGGTTTACAACTAAAATGACAATAAAATAGGTCTTATGGTCAGCAGCAATAGAGGACGCAGAGGAAGCACAGCGGGCAGTTATTTTAGTTGTTGTTGTTGTTGTTTTTGGTTCTGTTGTTTAAATATGCAGCGCGTGTGATGTTGTTAAAAATAAAAAAATGAAAAGTACCAGCCGAAAAACGATCATTAAGTTGGTAAACCTTTAAGCCTTGGTTACACGTTTTTGTTGTGGCGTTGTTGGTGCTGTTCTTCTTGTTGTCATTTTAATGTTAGCCATTGTTTTGTGAAAGTTCGAAAAAATTCCGTTGTTCCTGTTTCTATTATTGTTGTTGCCGTTGGCATCGTTAAATCCCACCAATCAACGTGTCACATACAGACGCTAGCATTGGTCATCAACATACGTTGACGACAAACTTTTCTGTCGTTCGCTGACCAGGCCAGCGTGTTTCTATTGCAATTTTTATTACTCTGTATTCCACACATACATAGCTTAAGATAGGTGAGCGGGTGCTTGTATTTATAGCGGATGTGTTTGTGCACCCGGATTAACGAGTTGTTGCACGTGTAGCATAATTTCTGTTGTTGCCTATTTTGTTGTACCTACGCAAAGTGTAGCGCGTGATTTGAATACCACCTGTTTGAGGGTGGTCGAAAGTCGGAGGATGGGTTCAAAAGCTTAGGGCAGATTATCGTAAGCTCTTGGAATACTTAGGCTTTTATTGCTTATTATTAAAAGGAGTGGGAAATCATTATTTATAGATTTTGTAAAGAATTAAATACGGGCTTTAAGCTTTGGGTACAGTCTATACTGAATAAACATTGACAAGTTAAAAGGAAAGAAAAAAATTAAATTTTACCTTAAGCAATTCATTAAATGTTTCTACCAAAAAAAGTACGCACATCTTTTATAACTGCTTTAGTTCGAAGAAAAATGGAGATATAAAGGGTTATTAGAAAAAATATAACTTCTGTAAAAACTAAGACCATTTTTTAAATACTTTTTTATTATTTTTACAAGGGTATAGTTAAACGAAAGTAAAGCTCTTGGTAATTGCAGTGACATAAGTTATAAGTAAAAAAAAAAATGTTGGCAACGAAAACTGAAATTCTCTAAATCATATAGTTCAGGTTCTTAGTTACTTACAAGTCTTTTGTGGAGTAGAACTTACGTTGTGTATAATTGTGTTATATACATATGCATTTAATTGTGAAAATCTCAGTTTTCAATCTGTATTTATATCTTTTGCGACCACATGCGACCCCGTAAAAATTCCCCTCTTTCTGAAATATCTGAAGTTTAAAATTTCTTAAATTTTTGATTTCTGGATTTCTGGAAGCTTGCAAAATGAATACACAACAAAATTCGAAACTTGTGTGACTCTATTAGATTCAAATTGGAGAAAAATGTCGGAAATTTTGAAAGATTTAAATTTAAAAAAAATTTATAGTTAGAACAAGAATTTAATTTAGTTGTGATAAAAAAAAAGTTAATGAAACAGGATGATCTCAAATAATATATGATGATGGCTGTCAAGGGCGTAGGTAGGATTGAAATTAGGGGGGACAAGACCTTATAAATTTTTTTACCATATCTTTCATTTATGCATTTTACGAGTCAATGTAAATAGTTAAAAACTAATGCATGGTGTTAAATTATCTGATGTTTTTATATATTGCCGAGCTAAATGAAAGAAATATGTTTAACTAATGAATATCAAACAAACGCAAGCCATGAGATCAAATAAGGCTACATATGGGCATTTCCACAGTAACAAGTGCGACAGGTTTACACTTATTTTTTAATAAAATTAAAATCTGGGTAAGCATGACAGAAAAGTTTCAATCAAAGTATCAATCCTTTAGATTTTGTCAGCAAATGGAAGTATCCAGAAAAATAGAATTTCAATGCTTTTTTATATGAAAATGATGGTAACGGGTGCGACATTACAAATATGCAGTTTTCGTTTTGTGGAAGTAAAATTAGATTGTAAAATTTTCCAAGACATGCGTAAAATTAAAAAAATCCATTCAAATCCTTGTTATATTTTGTGCAAAAACTCTGTTAGTTTGAAGTATAATGTCTTAAGTAAATAGACAAAATTAATTTTTAAAAATTATCGGGTGCAACATCAAACAAAAATAAAACAAAATGTATGTCTGTATCTATTTAATTTTACAGTACAAAGCGGAATATTCATGTATTTTTATGTTATTCTCTCTCGGTTGAAGAACATAAGTCGGAATAGTTGAAGATTTTTAAGCAGTCTATATTAAACTTAGACGCACCGCTTAGTCCGATTAGAAAAGAATTGAAGCCAGCATTTTCGAAATAGTGTATTTATTGAATATTTTTTATCGGTTGTAGATGTTATCATCTGTAATGTAAGAACTCAATTTTTTCGAAGTTTTATGTTTATAGTTTTTTGTTTATGTTATGCACAGTGACTTCATTTAAAATCTTATTTTGAACGAAAAAAATGATAAGCTTCTGCAGGAGTATTTAGTGTAGCTTTGCGGGTCATGATTGCTTTAAAAAAAGATCTCTTGATAGTTGCCCCAATCATATTTACAGCACCCATGCCATGTTAAAAATTCAAAAAATGATCATGTCATATTTAAATCGAAGTCCTTTTTTGCAAAAACACCAAACATTTGATTTATTAGGTCCAACTGTAAGTTTTTTGAAAGGCTTTTGTTTCATTCTTTGAAAGAGACGAAACATTCTTTGACGTTTGCAGTCTTTCGTTTCATAGTCAAGTTCTTGTTATTGTTTACCGTATCTTCGTTTCTTATCTTATTCCTTTTCTTTCTTTAAATGTGCCTGATATTTTGCTCTACCTCACTTCAATTTTTTTCTATATTTTTGCATTTGGTTAGGATCTTCATAGTTGTTAATCTTAAATAGGTAACGGGTGCGACATTGTTTAATATATAAAAAAAGCAACAGTAATTTACTGGCGTGCATTTGTTATCACAAAACTATTTAACCCACTTACATTCTAACTCTCCCTTATATTGTTTTCAATAATTTATATTATTCTAACAATATTTTAAACTTTTGCTACTTTAAGGTTACAGGTGCGACACACAATAACATATCTTCCAAACTAATATCAAAACTTTATTTGAAAATCTACAAGTCCAAAACTACTGCTGCTGTGCAGAAGAAAGTCGGCACTATCAGCTGATAATTATTTTCACTGTCAATTACCGTTAAAACAATGTTGCTGAGTTCATAAAAAGATTACTTATTAAGTTTTGGGAGGAACCCGCAAAGAAAACCAGATTCAAAGTGTTTTTTTCCATAAATTAAAAAAAATTTTTGTGGCAGATGCATTTGTTTTTATAAGTTAGGCATTAAAATGCAACAAAAATATGAATTTTATTTTTGAGTTTTTAAGGGTAAGCTAACGTGGAAATTCGCATATATTAAATTCAGGCAAAAAAAATTTTAAGATATGTATATTATCGATTAAAAATTTAATTTACAAAAATTTACAAAACCCGAAACTAAGGAATACTCTACAAAATAATACAAACACATAAAGCAAAGTGATAAAACGAGAATTAAGGTACAAAAACACAAATTGCAAAATACCAACACTGCTCTCGTCAATTTAAAATTCCACTCTATCTAGTAGTTTAGTTGTTTAAAAGTAACAGTTTGCCACGATTCACGTTCCACTGGTAAGAACCGAGCGGGTTAACAGTTGGTCTGTTTTTTTAAGTATTTTAAATATGTAACTTTTTTGTGTGATCCGATATAGTGTAGAAAAAACGTAAGTGGGAAATATTATGAAGCAGTTCGATATTTGCATTTTCCAGATTATTCGTTACTACTGATACTCAAACCTCCAATACAAATGGTATTGAAAAAGGTTATTTATATTATTATACAAAAAGTAAAAATAAAATAAAAATGTTCATATTACACAAACAAAAACGCCGAGACACGTAAACTTAATTTACGGTGGTAGAATTTAATGGCATACACAGTTTATCCAAATCAGATCAAAATATCGAGATATTCAAATTTTTGATATATGACCCTTATTTAAGAAATGTTTATAGCTTTTTAGCAATTACTTTTTATTGCCTTTTGAAAAATACCTTCAGCGTGAAAATCGAGTAAGCCTCGTTGAATCTATGATTTTTCATATGTTAAGCAATTTCGCTTTATCTTCCATTTTGATCAAGTTTGTATGTTGCACGTAAAAACTTTTAAAAAACTAAAAAGTTTTTTACTCGAGTAAATTTTTTATTTCATAAGTAAATTAAATTCTGAAAGTTGAAGCAAATCGGAGGTGGTCAAAATTTTTCCTCTCTAAAAATTTGGAAAATATAGCTAAAAATGGGTGTAAAAGTGATTAAATTTCAATCGCAAATATCTCGAGAATTTGATCTGATTAGGAAAACCTGAGTATGCCACTAAATTCTAGGACCAAAAATAAGTTTATGTGTCTCGGAATTTTCATGAGTCTCTTGACATCCCTACAGTGTTATCTACTCAATGTAAATATCTTAGTTTTTAACTTTCCGCTAGACACAAATATTAGACACATACTTATCGGTTTGGAAAAATTATACAATATCTCTTTCAAAATACTGATTTGCTCTTGACTTTTCCAGCTGTAGTTTCAAAGGAAAACGTAAAACCACACATTAAAAAAAAGATCACAAATAGAAACTAAAAATCCATTGATTATAGTGTTGTCATTCCCGGTTTTGAGATATTCGAAAGACCGGATTTTTATTTATGTTTCGGTTTTTTCGGTTTCGGTTTTTTTTTAATTAACAATTTCGGATTATTCGATCAACCGGATTTTTCTTGTCGGGCTATTCGACATTTCAAATACTTAAAATTTTTAATTTTTTTAAATTTTCGTTGTTAATGTTTAGTTTATAAAAATATTTGTAAAATAAACAATTACACTGTGTGCTTTTTTATACCCTCTTTTCTGTGTATTTGATAATTCCAACGTTTTTCACTTAATTTTGGTATCAGGAATTTAGTGGTGACATATGTTTTACCACTTTATTAAACATTTAAGAAGAAATTTTTTTTTTTTAAATAAATAGTTCGTAATCAAAAATTACTTAAGGTATGCACTCATTTTGATGTTGATTACTTTTGAATCATTATAATTTTCATTTTGATTTTTTTAGAAAAGTTCTTTCTATTATTCTGGCCAACAGTTTTGCTGAAAAACTAGCTAAATGTGAAAAAAATCGATTCTAGTGGGTCTTATCGAGTGAGTCTTACAAGAAGTCTAGCTTAAAGACGACATAGTTTGCAATGAAAAAAATTAGATCAACATAGAGTATGAGTAACATTAATTGCTTTGAAGCGTTGAAAGCAAGACATGCATATGTGTCTGGTCAAAGGTTAAGAGACAATATCAAACGATTTTTTCATATTTATTTACATATAATAACTATATTTTAGAATAACTTTGCTAAAGAAACAAAACTTAAGTTCTTAATAGTTTACGAGCTATCAACATGATTATAAATGTATATCTTGAGTAATTTAAAAAAAAAATGTTTGCTCTAAAGTCTTCGGTAAAGTGGCAAAACGGATGTCACCACGAGATTTTTCATATTAAAATTAAGTGAAAAACGTTGAGTTTATTAACCCATTAAACGCCGGCGTTGCTTTAAAGCAACGCTTATATTAAAAAAAAAAATCTCAAAAATCAATGGCTTTAAGCTTTTGGATTGAAATTTGGGAGAGACAAAGTTTAACCTATTGACTTTCAAGGCAGCTAATAAACTTTCGAATTTCTTAAGAGGGAGAGGTACTTTTGGAGTTACTGAAAAAATCACATTTTTAAGACATTTTTTCAACAGTTTACTAAAGTTAAACAAAGCCGTTATTTAAAAAATTATGACTGAAATGTTCAACAAATAAAAGCTCCACTTCAAGTGATCTTTCAATCTTATAAATACTTAAATATTTTTTTTAAATAGTGTTGCTTAAAAAACACCTGATATGAAAACTGCTCCAATTCATTTTGTTTAGTCTTTCTTCAGGTTAAAGTTAACTGTTTTCTCTAACAAAACTAATCTGTTTTGTTTTTGTTTATTGCATTGGGTGCAAAAAAGGTGTGAGAGAAGAAATGGTGTTTAGAGAAAATCGAGTCTAAGTTTTTTGAGAGCTTGTAGCTCGTAAAATTGTAGATAAATTTTGCTGATTTCTTTTTTAAAATTAATTCTGAAGTTTATTTCAGTGATTGATCAAAATTTATTTATTAATTTTTTAAAAATATGTATTAAATTTAGTTATTTTATAAAGTCATGTCGGACGTTTTTTTTCTGAAATACCAGAATTTTGATTTTTTCTAAACTCAGAATTGGTGATCATGGTAGCAAAATAAGCAATTCCTAAAAAAAAAATAATCGAAATCGACTGACGAAATCACATGTCGGCGGTTAATAAGTTACGTACAGATTTTCATGCCGCACAGTGTCATTAAAGAAAAAAACCTTTGAACTTTTCAAAGAAGTACATTTTTCTATCATTATCGGCATATGGACGGACTTTTCTAACAAAAATACGTAAATGTAAGCATTTGTCGGCCTCGATAGTCTAGTGGTAGCGCGCTTGAAGGTCGCTCAAGGGTTCCGGGTTCAAATCCTGGCTGGGTCATGGTCCTACGCTATAACCTTCCTTTTCTTATTTCTAATCAGAGTACCTTTAAAACACAGCAATTTACGATGAAAATTTGTAGTTGGTGGACGTAGGAAAAGTTTGCGGAGAGGAACTCTTAATAACTTGATATGACTAAGGTCAAGGCATAACACTTGCTTCAGATATAATATCACATGTTCCTACAGCTTCTGCCACATTAAGAATATCCTACACAAAAGTTTCACTTGATTACTCCCTTCTTCCATTCTGTGGTAACAAAATGGACCAAAAATTAAGTCTAAACACCTGCCGCTACCTTAACCTTAACTAAAGCATTAAAACAATTAATAGATAAACTAAAAATGTGCAAACATTTTTCATATGTGGGCATTTCCACCAAAAGGTCTACCGCGACTGAAAAATAAAATATTACTGAAAATTTTTTTAAACCTTCATAACAGAGAAAAAAATTTTAAATCTATATTGTGAGAGAACTTAGATATGATCTCAATTTGAATTTTGAAAATATGGCAACAAACATGATGATTGGCAACAAAAGTAGAAAAATGGTGACAAAAGTTGAAAAATTTTAACAAAAGTAGGAATTTTATAAGTATAATAAATACTCGTATAACACAAAGTTTAATTCAATTTTCTTCAGTTTTCTATTTTTACGAACTTGAATTATACTATACATGATTTTTAAGTTCAATTAAATGAATAAAACTATAGAAAATTTTTACTTCTTTGAAGCGAAAAATTTGTATCATAACGTATTATGTTATGGCTTGTATAAAAATAATAAAAAAAATTTTTAACGAAACAGTTATGAATATAAAGCAATATCATTCCAGAAAACATTATAATATTTTTAATAAAAAAACTCGTGCACACTTCACAGATTTTTAGATTTAAAAACGACTTCTATTTTTTGTATTGTAACGCATGCTCTTTTGATTGCTTATATCTTTGCAAAATACTTTTGATCACTTCTACTTTTTACACTAAAGATAGTACTACTAGAATGCTATCCAAAAATTAAAACAGGACAAAAAAGTCTTAATTTTTCTTTGCTTTTTTAAATTTTTAACAACAAAAAAGGTGTACGAACGTTACGTGCGTGACTATGGAAATGCCCATATATGGATTTGATGTTAGTACTTTTATTTTTGTCTTAATGTATTACAAAAAACGTTTATTTAAATGGACTATACTTATATAAAATATATACTTATATACTTATACGATGCCTTTCATTTTTCTAAAAATTTTTATTAAATTTAAACGTATTATTAACTAAATGTTTTTGTAGCAAACCGATTTAAACCGGTTGTATATATTTAAATATTCGAGAAACCGATTTTTAAAAAATTGTCATTTTTGGTTTATAAGAGAAACCGGTATTTACATTTTGTCGAATATTTGACAACACTAATCGATTAAATAAGAAATCACAGATTTAGGGGGAAACCTCCCCCTGCCTACGCCCTTAAAGGCAGTGCAGGTAGTGTGGTGAATGAGCAAAGAGATAAAACGCATTTGTTGGTTCATTCTGGATAAGTGACAGCTACCTGAAAAATTTATCGTGACCTCTCCATTTTTTGTATACACATAAACTAAAGCATCGTAAGATTTTTAAAAAAAAAATCAGCATCTATTTCAATTTTTGTGGCAAGGATGGAACCTTAAACTTTCTATCCACTTTTTATGCTAGCTGCCTAAAATGGTGGGCGTGGCTCATACATTTTTTCAGAAACACATTTTGTATATTTAAAAATGCTATGTGAAAATTTTCACATCTGTAGGTAAATTTCAAATTTTTTATGCCGCAAAAAATATCTGGCAACATTTTGTATTGAAACATAATTTTCTTTATTTGGACAACGCTTTTAGGTGCATAAAACATTGTGTGCAGAATGTATTTTTTGCCAATCTGTGTTAATTTGTCTAGCGTATAATTTTTTTGTACACAAAATGAACCTTTATCGTGTTTGTTTAGTAGTCAAACTGAATAAAGTCATTTAATGGTTTTTCATGATAACTATATACGAACCTTAAAATAGTTAACTGTTTTTATTTGGCAATTAATGCATTTTAAATGATGTTGTTCCACCAACTTTAGTGAGTTGAAAAATAATTGAGTAAACAACAGCAACAATATTGTATTTGTCATTAAAAAATATACCTCCATACAAGTATGTTTATTTAAATAAAATATTATAAGCTGCAGCTGTTGTTTGTCAGTTTAATGCAAAATTCGTTAAATGCTGCAAGGGCTTTATGCTATGCCTTTGCCAAAAATGTGTAATAAATAATATTTAAAGTCTAGCACATCGATATAGTTTTGTTGCATTCGATAGCTATTTATGTAATACTATTATAAATACTCTTTAAAAACTTAAATTGCTTCTTTTTTTAATACACACTATCAGGTGCTTCGTGGCGTATGAGCGCTTTGAAGTATCTACTTGATGGGGCTTTAACCTATATTGTTGCTACTGCTGCTTTCACGGAACTTTTGCTTGAGTTGTGTTAATCGGCTTGTAAAACTTTCACCTCTACTCTTTCTTTCTTCTTTGCATAACATTGCCATAAATTTTTTGTTACTGCTCTCTTACTTTGAATAGCAAAGACATTCATGCTCGCCATTTGCTTCTTGGGCTGTGCTTTTTCCGGTTCACTTTAACTTAAAATTGCTTGGAATGTAAATAATTTTGTAAAACGCAAAACAACAATTTACAACCACCAACAACAACAACACAACAGCAAGAACAACAATATTACCAGCATTGGTAATGCAGCTATTAGAAGCTCGCACACAGATAGCAACACGCACACACTCACACACACAGTCAAACAAACAAATCGCACTCACTTGTTTCATTCTTTGCCTTTCGTCTGCTTGTCTAATCGTCAAGGAAATTAACACGTTCGAAACGCTTTTCAGCCTCGCCTGCCCTGCTCATGGTACTGATCCTGATAATTTTGCTGCTGCGTCTGTTTGGCCTGCTGTTTAGCCTAACATTCCTTTCACTCTTGTAACCTGGATGTTAGCCATGCCGCCACCATCACAGCCAATGTTCTTATCTCTGGACTGTTGTTGGCTCGTTCATTCGTTCTTTCGTTCTTTCGTGTTTTTGAATTTATGCACGTCATTCTTGTACTTTGATTGTTTGGTTGTTGTTGTTTGTTAGAGTTGTTTTGTCGTTGTTGTTGTTTTGTTATATTGTGCCTGATTTGTATGCAGTGCAAGCACGCAAACTGTTCGGTTGAACCATTTGTCTACATTTTCAACTGGGCCATTGAACGAATCCATTTGCAGCTAAACGAGAGGTTAAAAATCCAGTTGGCTGTGGAGATTGAGAGCAATGATTTTGTTGTGTTTGCTAAATAAATAAAAAAAAAAAGAAAAGAAAAAAACAGTTACCAACAATAATTGTTATTTTTTGTAGGAACATTTTTGAAGCGAAGCTTCTTACAGCTCGTTTTGTTAATTTTCTTTCATGAGAATCGCAGAAACCGACAGATAAAAACGACAGATTTTCTTACATTTATTAAAAATATTCCTCACATTACTGCAATTTTAACCGTCTATCTAGTCATGGATATGCTGTCCTCTATTTTATGTATACATGTTAGGTATATTAACATGATTCACTGTTCAGTTTCTTATTCCTTCTCAATTTTAGATCTTTCATTGATCTTAATTAGTGTTGTCATTCCCGGTTTCGGGTTATTCGAGAAACCGGACTTTTATTGATCTTTCGGTTTTTCGGTTTCGGATTTTTTTTTTAATTAACAATTTCGGATTATTCAAGAAACCGGGTTGTTTTTTGGTTGGATTATTTGACATTTTTGAGTATTTAAAATTTTTGTTGTTAATTTTTAGCGTATAAAAGTATTTATGAAAAAAAAAACGATTATTTAAAAAAAAATCTTCGTGATGGATGGGTTCATCGAACTTTTTAAATAAGTAAAATCAAACAATAGTCTTTTTTCTGTCATTGTCAACGAATAGATGGACTTGTCTAGTGAAAAATACGTAAATGTCAGCCTGTAAGCAATTGAATGAAAAACTTAAAGTGTTAAATTTTTTCATATATGGTCAATTTTTTTCTGTAGGAGTAACGGCCGAAAAAATTATTTTGCTCTGTATCGACTATATTCCGTTCATTTATAAACCATAATATCGCAAAACATAAATATCAAAGCAGTGTGCTTTTGTCGCACATCATGCAGATACTTTCATTTTACCTGTGTCGCACAACAGATCGAAATTGCGGAAATTTAGATGGGAGCAAAAAGAAACAAAATGTAACGTTAAAGACCACATGTTTAAGCTCCTAGAAATGCAAGACTCAATTTTTTTTCATTATCTTGATTTAAGTCGTTTACTTGATTCCTTTTCTTCGATATAGTTCTTAAATTTAGGTTTTTCCATTCCTAATTTCGAAATTTTTTTTTAAATTCAGAACTAACTCAAAACTCACTTCCAAAAAAGGTAACGTTAAAGACCACATAAAACTGGTTATATCTACAAAATAAAAAAAGTTAGAAGAAAAGTTCGTTTGCATAAAATGCAAGTCTTGAGGCCTACCTTTATGTACGCATACAACATTTTTTGGTTTCATGAAATATTTTCAATATATTTGCAGAAATATGCGTTCGAGTGCAACGTTGAAGAGAACAAAATGGACCATATATGGATTAAATATTAATATTATCATTTTTGTCTTTAATACGTTGAATAAAACCTTTATTTAATTGACTACGTTGCTTTTTATTTTTCTATAAATTTTTTATTCCATTTAAAAATATATATGTATATTATCCAAATGGTTTTGTAGAAAAACGGTTAACCGGCTTAAGCCGGTTATTTCCTTTTAAATATTCGAAAAACTGGTTTCTAAAAAATGGTAATTTTCCTGTTATTCGAGAAACCGGTTTTTATATATTGTCGAATATTTGACAACACTAATCTCAATAAATCAGTTAAGAGATGGAACGTTGGATTGTGTCTTGGCTAAAGTACAATAATATTAAAATTCCCTATTATGCCAAATATAAATGACGTTATGATTATGCTAAATTCAATAAATTACAATACTTCATGTCCGGCCCGTAGCGGCCCGTAACGGCTTAAGCCGGTTATTTCCTTTTAAATATTCGAAAAACTGGTTTCTAAAAAATGGTAATTTTCCTGTTATTCGAGAAACCGGTTTTTATATATTGTCGAATATTTGACAACACTAATCTCAATAAATCAGTTAAGAGATGGAACGTTGGATTGTGTCTTGGCTAAAGTACAATAATATTAAAATTCCCTATTATGCCAAATATAAATGACGTTATGATTATGCTAAATTCAATAAATTACTTCATGTCCGGCCCGTAGCTAGGATTTACCCAAGTCATTAAAAAAAATATTAATGGTTTTTGATTTCGATAAATCAAAAGGTATTTTTTTTATGTGAATCGAAAAAAATGTGCGGAGTTAACCCTAGTTTCTTCGTGAGTTGAAAGAGCATTTGAGAAATTAAAAACATTTTGTCGCCGTAAAATTTTGTTAATATAAGACTTTTTTTGCTTGATACAACTCATTTTTAAAGCTTGAAGTAAATTGAAGGCAGTTTCAAATTAGCAGAGTTAATTCTTCTTCGGACATTTGTCCTCTTACCTCCATTAAATCTTATTGTAACTATCTATGTAGATCGTCTTTTTATTTTAAAGCTGAAACGAAGTTATGTTTAGCACGAAAAAGAGTCTGCGCGAGCAAAGATTTCTCATATATTTTAACTAGCAAATCAAGTGTGCTGTAAAAATTGAATGTTGCATAATGATAAAAAGGGCCGTTTTTACTTTTACGAGTTATATCAAGGTTGTTCGCAAACACTCTCAATTGAAGATAAAAATTGCACTTACTTTGCTTTTCTCATTTGTGACGAAAAACTTGAGCGCTTTTATGTTAAATATTCAGAGTGATCAAAAATTTTCCTTCGCTTTTATTGCTTTTTGTTAAGTTTGATTTGACATTTTATTAAAGATCGACTTACACTAGAACAACGCGTGCAAATTGTGAAAATTTTTAATCAAAATAATGGTTCTGTTCGTCAAACTTATCGTGCACTTCGTCCATTTTATGGCGTACATAATCGTCCTTCAGAGCTGCTAATTCGAAGAACAATAGATCGTTGTTGGACCACATTTACTGTTACTGATAATGTGCATCCCGTGAGATGCCGAACAGTGCGCACTGAAAAATCTGTAGCTGTACAGGAAAGCATTGAAGATGATCCTAATCACTCAATTCGTCGCCGTTCTCAGCAACTGGGGTTGTGTCCTTCCACTTTATGGAAGATTTTACGAAAAGATCTTGGCTTAAAACCTTCCGAGATTTAACTTGTGCAGGAATTAAAGCCAAACGACCATCGTATGCGCCGCCAATTCGGCGAATGGGCTAAAGCACAAATTGATATTGATTTTGAATATCCATGAACAATTTTATTTTCCGATGAAACCCATTTTTGGTTGAATGGGTACGTAAATAAACAGAATTGGTGCGATTTATGGGCTGGTGGAGTCATTGGCCCATATATCTTCAAAAACGATGATGGTCAGAATGTTACTGTCGATGGTGAACGGTATAGGAACATGATTCGAAGTTTTTTCGTACCTCAGTTAGCTGGCATTAATCTTGCTGATATGTGGTTCCAACAGGACGGAGCCACATGCCACACAGCGGGCGCTACAATTGATTTACTCAAGGAAACTTTTGACGAAAAAATAATTTCACGAAATGGCCCAATTAATTGGCCCCCAAGATTTAACCCCATTGGATTATTTTCTTTGGGGTTATGTAAATTCACTTGACTACGTCGATAAACCACAAACAATTGAACACCTGGAAATCAACATTCGAAGAGTTATTAAGTTTGTGAAAATTGGTGTTCCAGACTGCGCCTTGTACGCTCCAGCCTTGGCGGCCACATGGCCGAAATTATATTTAAACATAAATGTTATAAAATTTTCTATCCAATAAAGCTCGCTTTATTGATATTTAAAATATATTACTGTGTCTTATTATGATTTAAACTTGTATCACTCTATAAAAAACACCCTTTAGTTCATAATTGTAAAAATTATTTCTATAATGCGCTGGAATCAAAAACATTTTAATTACCACTTCTGTGAGTTCTCTGACAAATTTGTTGTCTACTTCATCCTCATATAAAATACTTAAAATAAAAATCCTCATATTTGTACTATAAATACTTTATAAAACTTTTTACAATGAAAAAAACTTAAATTTTTGCAGTCGGTTCTATATTTTCTTGTTCCTTCGTGATTTTTTGGTATTTTAGCGCTCAAACTGAACAAATTCAAGCAGTATCAGCTGTTTCAATGCTTTATGTTGTGGTAACATCTTTCCTCGGCGAATTAGGATTTAGAGACAGAAAAATGTTGGCTTTGTAAAAAGTGTTGTATAACGAAAAAAACTATGTAATCTCTTTTTAGGGGAATATCGCCAAAATATCGCCAAAATATCGCCAAGAAATGTTTAAGCCACTTTTTCGTCATCTTGCCAAATCAAAATTCTTTTCGCCAAAGTGGTCCTTCAAACCGCCAGTTTGGCGAGATATCGCCATATCTGGCATCTCTGTCTATCTCTCTATCTCGGTCTATCACTGTCTGGAAAATCTTTAATTGTATGGGATTATTGACAAAATAAATATCTAATAAAAACTGTTTTTAAATATTTTGTATGCAAGTATTATATAAATACTGAGATTATGTGGAGTAAAATTCAGTTGGTGTAAATCAAATTTGGTCTGGGGATAATTTAATTTTATTTTTAAGAATAAATTAATAAACATGCAAGTTGCAGTATATGTTTGCATGTCAGTTGTGGCAGCCAATTTACTAAAACACCAATCGATTTTTCAGTTGCATGTTGTAATATTCAGTACAAAAAGGCACCGGATTTTGTTATGCTTACCAATATTTGTTCCGAATTATATCGAAATTATAAACGGCAATCAGAAAATATGTTAATGTAACTATAAATCTTAAGTTGCTGCAACCTCACAAATTCAGTTGGGCATTTTTTTGGTAGCAGTAACCAATTCGTTTCCTCAGTGTAGGGGTTATCGATTTTTTGATATAAACTATAATATAAATAATTTTTTCTATTTTTTTGTTTTTATATGGAAACCCCTAGAAGGTTGGTAGATAGACTGTTGGTGTGTTTAGAAGAAATGTTGAATGAGAAAAATCAGTAGGACCCAGCTCATACATTAGACCCTCTAACGGTCATAGATTTTTTTGATATTAATTATAATAAAAATTGTTTCATTTTGTGTTAAAAAGTGCTAAGGACAAAAAATTATTAGGACCAGCTTATATATTTGATCCCTCTAGTGGTCATAGATTTTTTGATATGAACTATAAAAGACATTTTTTATATTTTGTGTTTTTTGTACAAGGACTCCCACAATAGATCCCCATAGATGCATTTTTTCACGCTATCTTGTAAATATCAAATCATGGACATATATCTTATATTTTAGTCATCACCAACCATTTATATCAGTATAATCATCAGAATTCATCTGGGGCAAGCGTTTCCAAATTTTGGCTTCGTAAGAAAATACTTTTAAAAGCGTTAAGTCTAACATTTTTTAAACAAGCTATTCCATGAAAGCTTCGCTCGCTCGCTTTAATGATTTTCAAGTCATTATTACAAATCTTAATTTTCCACTCAAAATCTCTCAATTCTTGCCGTTGCTGTTGCTGTTGCCGAAAACAATAAAAAAAAAGAATTTGCTTTATCGCAACCCTGTAGCGAGTTCCTAAAGAGTTTACTATAAAAAATGGTTGATTTTTTTTAAAATTTTATTTTATGTAGGTACCTTTTTAATGAATCATGTGTGTATGTATTTATCGTCATATGAATGGTTGAACAATGAATGAATCCTTTCTTTTATGTTCTGCTATCGTAAAAACTTCTCTGCCCCTTATCGTGGTTTTTGCATTTGCTGTGGTTTTCTCCGAACAAATAATTAAAATGTTACTTTTGGTAGACTTTAAGTTTTTCCTTTTTCCCATAGCTTATCCTTCTTCTTTGTCGGCTTGCCACAGGAATGCAATCAATACCAGCAACGCGACTGACCGGAGAGTTTTAATGAAATGGGAAAGAATTTCAATTAATCTTTAGCAAATGTTTGGATTGTGTGCTATTCCGTTGCTCTTTCTTCTCAACCATATTTCTCATTATTGCAAAAATTTAAATTAGCAAATTTAGGAATTTACGTTGGCCTTAACTTCTTCATGTCGAAGCAATTTTCCGTCAATTTCCGAAAGCTCACAAATACCAGCCGCAGTAATAAATTTGGACCACTCTATGCGCTCTAATGATGGTGAGTCAAATTTTCGCTTAATTTTCTCGTTTATCTCGCACAAAAGGCAACAACAACAACAACAACAGCAATACCGACTACACTAGACCAACCAGCACAAACAGCAACAGCAACAGAAGCAGCAACAATAGAATTAACTACAGCAACAACTTTTAAGCATAAAATGAATATAGTAAAGCTTTTCATATGCGTCGAATGCGAGCCTTGAAGTCCTGAGTATGTGAATTTGTATATTTTCGTGGCCGCTGGTCATGTTGCTGCTGCAGTTACTGGCCTCTGGCTAGCTTGCCTTCAAACGTTTGTTACGGATTAACGTAAAAGTCCGTACTTTACGAGCGTCCATGGCAACGAACGCATTCAACGAACATCCAACCGACCGACGGAACACCGACAGACGTTGCAACTAGAGCAAGGCAAAAACTGAGCAGCGTAATAAGTGGTCAAAATGTTCATTGCACACTTTTAGGAGCTTGCTTTCGATATTTTCTAGCTGCAACCAGTTGCGATGGCAAAACACTGGAATTGCTTTGAATTTTTTCCAGTTTTCATTAATTATAGCTGTTCGGGAGATATTTGGTGCACTTTCAGATTAACATAAGTTAGAAAAAAAAGTTGCAGCACCTAGAAACAGCTAATAAAATGCTGAAAAGGAAAAATAATAAATCAGCTTCACAAGCAGCAGGTATTAATTTCCATTTCCTTTTGTTGCTGTTTAGCATAATGAAAATTCAAAATCTAATTTAGACTTTTTTGCATGTCAAGCCCCATTCTTCCACTGCTTTGAAGCATCTTTCAAAAAGAGCTTTTTCTTTATTTGAGTCAGTGTTTTGTGGCTTTTTTCACAATTTACATAAACATCGAATGCCTCAAAGATCACAGCTTAAGGAATTGACGATGGCGTTAATAATGCTGCTACTACTGCATCATCATCACCTTCATCATCATCATCATCATCAACATAAGCAACACTGTTGAAAATTTACATAATTCAATTTTCGCTGAAAATGACGCGTTCTTGTATCGCATTACTTTGATGATGTAGTAAAGCCATGGTAGCGATGGCGGTCTTGGTAGCGGTTCAATGCTGCTAAGTGAAACTTGAGTGAGTAGCGAAATTATAAAAGTAGCTTTTTAGGCAAAGTGCCAGTGACACATGCAAAACATTTACAAAGCGCGCGCGCGATTCTAAAGGCACTCAATAATGACACAATGGGTGACGCGGGAAAATGTTTGAAGTATGTGCCGCCGAGTCGGTTGTGTGACGATTTCCGGGATGTAATTTAAGAGCTTGTCTAAGTGGCGGCATGAGGTTTCTTGTATTTTTATTTATTGCAAGATTTAATTGGAAAAGATGTTCTTCGTAGTTTAGTTCTGCTAAATTTAGCGTGAATGCGTGCTCATGAAAATTTTGGGAGACGTCTTACAAAACAAAAAATTAAATGCGGCACTCAAGTATGCGCAGTAGAGAACGGAAAATCTTAATGCTAGCAATTCTATAGTACCTATGCTATGTTGGAGATGAAGTAAGAAATAACAGAAGAGAAAATAAAAAAAGCAGCAAATTAATTGAATCATTAATTTCAGAAAAAACATTAGTCATTTTTTTAAATATACTTTTTTGTAGCTTCCTTAAAGGTTGACTCCTAATCTGTGCAAAACCCACACAAATCAATGTATTCCTTCGTTCTCAAACAAAAGCGTGTAAGCCTAATTTATGGCTTGAACAACAAAAGTCAGGTAACTTAAGTGATTTTTACACGCAAAAAAAAAACTGTTTTTTTTAAGTTTTTAAGAAATGGTGGCCAATTTCCTAAAAAAATTACATGTTTGTCAACAGAATCATAAGGAAAAAGTGTTTCAAGAGAACAAAAAACAACATTTGCCACTTCCTTTGCAAATAGAATTGTTGAAGGTTATCCAGATAAAAATGACGGAGAATATGATTAAGTAACACCTTTATCGTGTAACAACTAGAGTTAGCAACAGTTTTTAAGTTCTTTCTTATGCCATTACTTACATGAAGAAAAAAAAATCATGTATTCTATGCTTAAATCAAGCAAGTAGGCTATCAGTTAACACTGAAGCGTAAATTTATCAATTCAGGCAATATTTTGCAAAAATTTATGATATTAGGAAATAACCCACCCGGCACATATTTCTATAAAAACGAATGTTCGTCTCCTACGAACTTTTATCGAATGAAAATTTCGAATTTTTGTCGACACGGCGAATAATTTACGAAGAATATACAATTTAGCATTCGGAATTGCCATCGCTCTACATAAATCACACTTTTTCTAATGATTTTTGAGAACTCATGGTAACCACGTTACCTAAAAAAAAAATAATGACATTTGCATTAAATAAAAAATAACATGAAAAAAAAATTATTGTCATTAATTTTTTTTTCATGTTATTTTTTATTTAATGCAAATGTCATTATTTTTTTTTCTCAGGTAACGTGGTTGCCATGAGTTCTCAAAAATCATTAGAAAAGGTGTGATTTATGTAGAGCGATGGCAATTCTGAATGCTAAATTGTATATTCTTCGTAAATTATTCGCCGTGTCGACAAAAATTCGAAATTTACATTCGATAAAAAGTTTGGTTTGAAGTGAAAAAAGTAAACGTAAAAGAGGAATTAAATTTTTAAAAATAATACAAAAAAGATAAAATCCGGTAAATAAAAATACAAGGATATAAAATGGAAGCTGAATGCAAGCATGCGCTCAAAGCTCTTGTAAACAGACAAACTATTTCAAGAGCAGCTTCTGGTTTGGAAAGCTGTTTGGAGCCTGCGGTAGAAGTGCACAATCCAGACTACTCCTTGGAGCCTGGGGTGGAAGTCTACAATCCAGACTGCAACAGTGCTCTTACGGTAGGTTACATGGACGAGCCATGCGTCCATTTCATATTTTTTTCATATATCTGATCATAGTTCAAACATTTTTATCCCACTGATTTAGAGTTAACAATATCTTTCTGTATACATCACCATGAAACGAATATCACAACCACAACAGCAACAACTCCCGCAGCAATCCAAATATGTATTTGTTCAAATACAACCTACTGAAAATGAAGCTTTAAAAGAATCTCTACAAGATAAAACCTAATAATGCTTTTAAATTAATTTTTTTAGTCCAAATTTGTTAAATGCCCATCTCTATCCCTGAATGTATTAAATTCTATAACTTTTTCGCTAAAATTTAAGGGCTTACTGATCGCTTATCAAAAATGGAAGAAAATACTACATCGCTCCTGAGTTGAATTTTAAACGAAGACATAGAACTCCGAAAGGAAAGCTCACTTCTTAAATCAAAAATTCTACAAATCGAGAACAAGGAATCCATTTTACCTCCCAAACCTTTTGAAAACATAGAAGATTTCAAAAACTTCGAGAATGACATATAAATAGTTTCCGAAAAGCATTTCCTTCTTGTAATAACACAGTGCAACATCAAAAATGTGGCAGCCTTAATTCAAACATAAAGCCTTTGACATTGTATATAACATCTGCATACTATATTTTAAGCTTACCGGTAAAATTTTTCAATATCGACTTTTTAAAAATGTACACCTTTGCTGCTAAAAAGGAAAACTCTAAAAATCAATATAAAATATAGCCTGCATACAATTTGAGGTTGGCACAAAAATAAAATGTTTAAAAATGTGGAACTAGTTAACATCTTATCTTATATTTAAATTGCACAATTTTTTTTAAACTATTACAGGTTTCCGAATTTCGAAATATTAATTGCAACAGCTTGGACAAATTTATTCGTTTATGTTGGCGAAAAATATTTGTTGACGAAGTTGCTGAGCATTACTCATTTAGAGAAACTACTTCGAAGGAAAGCATTCGTGGCTTGTCCTTAACGCTAGCTATAAGAAGTAATAATTTAAAAGTTTAAATTATGCGCTAAAGCAGAAATAAAATTTCTTAATTTCTTATCATTTCAGGTGCATATAGACAAAAGTTTTCATTAGGCGATGACGACGTTGACAAAACGTCTCAGAAGTTTTTCCAATATGTGCATTACCGAATAATTAGAATTAAAAAATATGAGTCAAGAAAAGGCGAAGTGGATCAATGTTCATAATATTATCAGTAGTTATTCATGCAATCATTATTTATTGGTATTCATCATACACTGTAAATTCAGTATTATTTCACTATTATCCATTAATTATTAATTCGTTATTACTTATTAATTATTAATTCATACATTCACTTTAAAATAGTATACTATTAATGTAATCAATCAGAATTTATTCATTCGCTTATTCAATCCCTATTTGTTCACTATTCATTCCTTAAATCACTTTAAATTCGCTATCAAGTTTTTATAAATCAGCCCTACCATGAAAAATTTTTTATGCGGACTCGGAAAAGGGAGTTTTCATTTTTAAGAGAATGCTCAAAAACATTTTCGAAATTTTTCAACAAATTTGCATTAAAAATTTTCAAAATTTTCTTGAGCTTTATCTCAAAAATTAAAACTCCCTTTTCCGATTCCGCGTGAAAAATTATTTAAAATAAGGCTGAATTATATTATTACTATTCATATTTCTTCATTATTTAATTTTTTATTCAATAATTGTTAATCCATGCATTCATTTTCTTAATATTTAATCATTAATTTTGAATTTCGTGAATTCATTTATAATTGATTCATTTTAGTATAAATTCATTCGTTTAATTATGAAATGTAAATATAAACTGTGAACTAAAAAAATTTATAGTAAAAAATTACAATGAACGATTAAAAACCAAAAATGTTGCAATTAAATAAAAAATGAGATAATCTATTTCCTCAATTTAAGCAAAAATTTGTCGCTGACGACGACATCGCAAATGGCTCCTTTTTCGAAACATAAACGAACACTCGTTTTCGAATGATCATTACGTGCGCGAAATATATCGTTTTCGATTCGTATAAAAGTAAAAAAACGATAATTTCCTTTATTAATTTTACATAAAATTTATCGCTGACGACATCGTAAATGGCTCCTTTTTCGAATCATAAACGAACACTCGTTTTCGAGTAAATATTACTGTGCCAAATTGATCATTTTCGATTCGTATAAAAATAAAAATTAGATAATTTCCTTCGATAATTTTACATAAAATTTTTCGCTTACGACATCGTAAACGGGTTCTTTTTCGATACAAAACCATCACTCGCTTACGAATTGTCCGTTAAGAACGTCAAACGAAACGTTTTCGTATCTCTAACGAGTTTGAATACGATAGTTTTCTTCGCCAATTCTTCGAGAAATTTACATTTTTCTATATCGAAATAGGACATTGCGCCAGGTGGGAAATGTTTAATTCAAGAAAAATTTGCTTAAATTTCTAGAATATTTTTTCTAGATTCAAGTCTTATATTTGAGAAATTTATTTTCCTTTATTTTTTCTTATATAATTTTTTTAGAATTATATTTGAGCTTAATGCCAAATAAGTTTTTGAAGCAACAGGCTGCAACAACAAAAAGTTTTTTTCATAACAAATCACCAAGCAGACTAGACAGACTGTTCCACAGATCATAACATCAACTTTTCAGTTGTCATCTGTGGTTTCTGCAGTCCATCCACTTTGATAAGCTTTTGCGCACAACTTCTGTTTAATCAAAAAGAATTATTTGTGCATTTTTTGCCTTTCAAAAAAAAGTTATTCTACTATTTTGCAAAAAGCAAAAGTTCGAAAAAGTCATTGCTTCCTTGAGTTGAGAACAATTTGCTTGATTCAAGTAAACAATTTTCTTAAAACTGGAATGTTTTTAATTGAGTTATTGATTCTATAATGTTTTTGATTTATATTACTCAATTAAATAAATAAATGCTCATTATACAAATCATTATTATTATTATAAACCTTTTTTTATAATAAATTTAAATAAGTTAAACTGCAGTGTTAATTATGCTATGAATAAATGCACTTGTTGAAAAAATGTTTCATAAAGTTTTTAAAAAAATAAGTAATGTTTACGTTATAAAAAGTGTTTGTGTATTGTAATTGTAATAAATACAGTAACAAGCTAGCAACTTTGATTCGACTAAGTTGCTTTATGTTTATATTAAGGGTATTCATGCAAATGGGCAATACCCTTATAAATGGTATTAGCTGTATAAGTTATCAGCCTTATAAATAAACTGTCAAATTTGTATGGAGAAGCATTTGCGCAAACCAGATATATTTGCCCTTCGATTTAGTTGAGCAATCGAGGTGGCAAACTTTTATAATCAATCAGCTGTTTTCGTTTTCCGAAAGTTAATTCATTTCCATTGAAGCCATCAAAAAGGCAAGGAAGAGGTAAAAATTTGAGAATTAGAACAAAAGTAACAAATATTTAATTGAAAATTACAACATAAAAATTTATTGACAACATATACGACATATGACAATATATTGCAGCTGAAATTAAATGCAACAAATGAAATATCGAACCTGTCTCATAAAAATAACTAATTGCTCAATTTATATGATGAATTGCCACTTTGCATGAATACCCTTATTAAGTGATATCAATGTCACAACAACTAAATGTTCAAAACTTCAGTTTGAAGATGTTTTTATTAAGTTATAGGGTTAAGTATAATTGGTTGAAATGAGGCAAGAAGGTTGAAATGAGGTTTTTATTCAGATACAAGAACATTGGATATAGTATAATTGGAATCATTGGAAATAGTCATTGCAACCTTATGCTGTATTGAGGTTTTTATTCAACTTTAGGAAACATTATTTTAGTTAGGAAAAATTTAGCTCAAAAAATGTAGTTAGGAAAAATAACGTTGAATTGACGTTTTTATTAGGTTGAAAGAACATTGAAAACGATCGTTGCAAGCTTGGGCTGAATTAAGGTTATTATTCAGTTGATGCAAGTCTAAAAACGCAATTGTAACTTATAAAAGTTTGCTTGATATAAGAACGATGTATTGAGGTTATTATTCTGCTGCAAGAACTATAGAAAAAAAAACCATTGCAACTTATATAATGTAATTAGTTACATGAACGTTGCATTGGAGTTATAATTCAGTTGCAGGAAGTTTTGAATAAAATCTTTGTAAGTAAATGCTGCACTAAGGTTATTATTCAGTTGCAACAACTATAAAAAAATATTTGTAACTTTTGATATTCAATTAGTGGCAAGAACTATGTATTGAGGTTATTATTCAGTTGCAAGAACTTTGGAAAAAAGTGTCTAAAAACTTCATACTCCCCATATTTGATTATTTTCTGTACTTTGAATTTTGATTGGAATAAATTTAAATACGATATTCTATTGTTTTTATTATTTTCTTTGAGAATTTTCAGTGCAATATGACACTAGGAACTTAAAAAAAATATATTTAACTATATATTAAACATTTTTACGAGGAAATTAAAAAACCTAGGAACTTAAACACTAGGAACTTAAAAAAATATATTTAACTATATATTAAATATTATTACGAAAAAAACGAAATATTTCTTGTTTCCAAATTATTTTAAAAATTTTTGTTTTAGGCTGGCGCGTGAGTTTTCTAGAGGTAGAACACAAACATTCATCGACAAAATGGCCTTTGTTGTAAAATTTTAGTGTATAACTTTTCATATTTTCAATTTAATTTCAAAACTTTTCATTACATTTCAATTTGTTTTTGCCTTTTAAAATACATGTTTATCACTGGTTTAAAGAATTTAACCCTTTCAGTGGACTTGCTCTATATATTGGACACGTCAGAAAGTACATTTTATATTTATTTTGCAACGCTTTTTTTTTAAATCAAATCGTTTGGTCGTATGAAAAAAAGATGAACCAACATAACAAAAAAAAAAAAAAAATTTAGAGAGATAGTTGACATTAAAGCCAGTTGGATTTTCGATTTTGTGCCGAAGAAAAGCGAAAACATTTTTTTGTCTATTTTATAAGAAAAATTCAACCGGACAAAATTCTATTTTATGTTTGTTTTTTCTCAGACTTTTGTCACGTTTTAAAAAAAAAAAAAAAAAAAACGTGACAAAAGTCTGAGAAAAAACTGCAAGTCAAAATCTGGAAGCTCGATTTTCACCGTAGACGTATGGTCTAGTGGACTTTTTTGCTCAGTACAATCCCAAGAATCAGAGAAGAATCATTGAAGCGCCCATTAAGGTGTTCAAATCGCCCCACCCTAATGAATACCCTTATTAAGTTATATCAATGTCACAACTAAATGTTCAAAACTTCGGTTTGCAGATTTTTTTATTAAGTTATAGGGAAGACACTACAACTAAATGTTTCCAATTTTGCTGTGAAGCACTAAAATGCCATAAGCAAAATATGAATTTTATTGTTCACAAAAAATTCTATGTTGCTTGTCAATTTCTTTGTGTAGGCCTCTACTACCATGCAATCTATTTTTGTTTTATTTCAGCGTTCAACGAGACTACCAAATTGAACAAAGTTTTTCGTTGAATGGCAATGAATCATTGTGAAATAATAAGAATTTCTTTTGTTGCAACAAGGTTAAAATGAGGTTTTTATTCAGTTACAAGAACATTGGAAATAGTCATTGCAACCTTACGCTGTATTGAGGTTATTTTTCAGTTGCTACAACATTGTAAGGTAACATTATTATAACTCGAAAAATGTAGTTAGGAAAAATAACGTTGAATTGAGGTTTTTATTAAGTTGAAAATAGTCATTGCAAACTTGTGCTGTTTTAAGGTTATTATTCAGTTGATGCAAGTTTAAAAAACATAATTGTAACTTATACAATTTCGCTTGATATAAGAACGATGTATTGGAGTTATAATTAAGTTGCAAGAAGTTTTGAATAAAATTGTTGTAAGTAAGTGCTGCATTAAGGTTATTATTCAGATGCAACAACTTTAAAAAAATATTTGTAACTTTTGATATTCAATTAGTGGCAAGAACTATGTATTGAGGTTCTTATTCAGTTGCAAGAACTTTGGAAAAAAGTATCTAAAAACTTCATACTCCCCATATTTGATTATTTTCTATACTTTGAATTTTGATTGGAATAAATTTAAATACGATATTCTATTGTTTTTATTATTTTCTTTGAGAATTTTCAGTGCAATATGACACTAGGAACTTAAAAAAAATATATTTAACTATATATTAAACATTTTTACGAGGAAATTAAAAAACCTAAATATTTCTTATTTCCAAATTATTTTAAAAATTTTTGTTTTAGGCTGGCGCGTGAGTTTTCTAGAGGTAGAACACAAACATTCATCGACAAAATGGCCTTTGTTGTAAAATTTTCACTGGTTAAATGAAATTAACTCTTTCAGTGGACTTGCTCTATATATTGGACACGTCAGAAAGTAAATTTTATATTTATTTTGCAACGCTTTTTTTTTAAATCAAATCGTTTGGTTGTATGAAAAACAGATGAACCAACATAACAGAAATAAATTTAGAGAGATAGTTGACATTAAAGCCAGTTGGATTTTCGATTTTGTGCCGAAGAAAAGCAAAAACATATTTTTTTGCCTATTTTATAAGAAAAATTCAACCGGACAAAATTCTATTTTATGTTGGTTTTTCCTCAGACTTTTGTCACGTTTTTTTTAGATATTTTGGCCTATAACAGTCAAACCATTGAGATTTTTGTCTTAGTATTGAAAATCTCAATGGATTAACTGAAAAATGAAAAGGAAATAATTTTAAAGAAAAAATTATTTCTATGTTTTGGTTGTCTAAATTTCTCGGAGTTTTTATTTGTGCCCTTGAGACTCTGTATATGAATAACCATGGTTTTTGTACATAAGATAAAAAATAAATTAGGTCAAAAAACTTAAACCCAACTACTAAAAAGCGTTATTAAACGCTTTTTCGTTTTTCCAGAAACTAAATTCGATTTGGTTGGGGGTTGTTTCTGTTTTAAATGATATCTAGTTGTGAAATTATTTTTTTTTTATATATACCACAAATTCATAATAACTTTTTGATGGAATAAACTTATTAAAGTAATGTATTAGGAAATCCCAGTATTTCTTAAGATTGAACCCAAACTTCCTATAGTTGGAAAAAATAGATAAAAAGTTTTAAATAGCAGAGAGGGGTGGGTGGGGGTAATAAAAACAAAAGAAATTTTATACAGAAATTAAATTTTATAAATAAAGATACTCACTCATTTGGTTTTAAAATATACTTTAAGCCATAATTTTTGATTAAGAAAAGGTGTAAGGGTAAGTTTTCATTTTAGTTTGTTATCAGTTGGCGGCCTCGATAGTCTAGTGGTAGCGCGCTTGAATGTTACTCAGGGGTCCCGGGTTCTTATTTCTATTTCTTAGGTCTCTTTCTTTACTTATTTCTAATTAAAAAAAGTTTAAAACACATCAATTTACGATGAAAAGTGTAGATGGTGGTGGTAGGAAAAGTTTGTGGAGAGAAACGCTTAGTAGCTTGATTTGACTGAGGTCCCGGCACATAACACTTGCTTCAGATTTAATATCACATATTTCTACAGCTTCTGCCACATTATGAACATCTTCATTCTGTGGTACCACGACGGACCAATAATATATCTAAGTGGGTTGGCCTAAAGACCTGTCGCCACCTTAACCTAACCTAACCTAACCTTACCTAACCTAACCTAACCTTGTTATCTGTTTCAAAATTGCAAAACAAGAATTTATTTTTTAAAACAAAAACACAAAATGTGAATTATGTCGTGTAGAAAGAAGTAAAAATTGCAATTTTGAATTGGTTTTATTCTATTAGTTCTTTGTAATTTTTTGATAGAACACAACAGTATTTTAGAACACTTTTTAAAAATAGATTAAAAATATTCATAAGATCAGCTTAAGGTGTTGTTAATATCATTACGGTTTGTGGAGCGCTTATAAAAAAAATTTAATGAAATATATTCGAAAATAGAAGTGAGAACTCTAAATTTCTGCTCACTTTGTTTCCCATTCCTAGGTAATATACAGGGTCCGCCAAATAACTTTTTTTTTTGAAAATTCTATAAGAAAAAACTGCTGGATATTTTCCCAAATTTCTTTTTTCCAAAGTACAATCCTTCCGGTTAATAATGAAAAATAATTTCATTCAAATGGCTGCCTCGGCTGGCTATGCAGTAGCCTACACGATCGGTCCAATTTTTAAGCACATTATCGATTGTGTGCAGCTGTATTTCACCAATGGCTTCACGAATATTGTCCTTTAAAGCGTCAATTGTCTCTGGCTTGTCGGCGTAACACTTATCTTTGAGAGCACCCTACAAATAATAGTCCAACGGCGCCCTGCCGTTTCTTCCTTTTAATCTTCAAAAACAGGGCGCAAAACATTGAGTGTAGCTTCGGCTGTGTGGCACGTAGCGCCGTCCTGTTGAAACCAAATGTTGCTAATATCCTCCTCTTCAATTTTTGTGAACGAAAATTCGTTAAACATGGCCCGATAACGATCGCCATTGACTGTAACGGCCACTCCTTGCTCATTTTCGAAGAAAAATGGCCCAATTATGCCTCTGGACCAAAATCCGCACCAAACAGTGACTCGTTTTGGGTGCAGTGGCTTTTCAATGTATGCGTGCGGGTTTTTTGTGCCCCAAATGCGACAATTTTGCTTGTTTACATACCCGCCAAGATCAAAATGAGCTTCATCTGAAAAGATAATTTTATTGGCAAAATCGGCATCTTCTGTAAGTCGATGGCAGGCCCACTTAGCGAAGCGAAAACGCATTGGATAGTCAGTTGGCTTCAACTCCTGAACCAATTGGACTTTGTATGGCATCATACCAAGATCTTTATGCAAAATTCGTCTCAACGATGTCTCCGAAATGTTCAATTGTTGAGAACGACGGTGAATTGATGTTGATGGCGCTTCACGTACACTTTCTGCCACAGTAGCAATATTCTCTGGTGTACGCAATGCTTTTGGCTTTTCGTGCTTTGGTTTATTGATGAGGATGCCAGTTTCTTTCACTTTTTTCACAAGATAACGAACATTCGGAGCAGACGGTACTTCTCTTCTTCCAAAATCCATACGCAATTTTCGCACACATTCTGCAACATTATCATGATTTTCAAAGTAATGTCGCTATATTTCCTAGCGTTGTTCAAGCTTATACACAACCATATTCGTTCAGCGGAAGGATAAAACTAATTATCTGACAAATCAGACATGAGCTAAGTGTTACCATTCACGAAATAAGCACTAGTTGAAAAAAAAACGTTAGATGGCGGACTCTGTATAATACTAGTAAGCCCGTGTGGCATTAAAACGCCCAAATCAAACATACCTAGAATTTATTTTGAGCTATTGAATAGATTTTAAACTGATAAAAATTGAAATGAAATTCATTTTGGCCTTTTTGCAATATACACGGTATTGCACGCGCAACGACGATATAATATTAGCATATTTAATTCTTACTTAAACTTATTTTAAGTATACAGGAGCAAGAATATTTCTTGATTTCCAGTTGAAAAATACTTGAATAAAAATGTTTCATTACCAGTTTCCATTTTCTTATTAAATTTTTGTGTAAATTTTTAAAAATAAAAATATGAAAAAAATTAAAAATTTAATTTAATTAAAAATGTAAAAATTTAAAAATTTTCCGACCACCCGAATTTCCCGAAATCATTCCAGTATCACTTTGATATTGAATATATAGATTCATAGTTTTAGCTGTGAAATTATAAAAGATTATTCGCCAGTATAACAGTTTCATAGCTATTAGCTAATAGGTGGCGCTAAATACCTCACATATTTTTAGGCACATGCTGAAATTAAGGAGAGAAAAAGCAACATATTACCAGAAGTTGTATGCAAACTTTAACTCGCTTTAACTTAAAAAATATAAATTTTTAAGCAATAAAAAGTTCAGTTTGCACATTTAAAGGTATAAACCTAACAAACCATACTAAAGTTATTAAGATTAGACTTGTACTAAAAAAGCCTTACGCTTACGTAATATATCGACTGGTCCCTGACTTAACCTCGTAACTCAAAAAACCCGAATTTGCTTTTTTTATAAAAATAGCTTTATTATTAAGTTGTGCATCTAGAGCAAAAATTTTAAAACTCTTTGTGTATTTTTTTGGGTGAAAAATTTGTGTGCAGGAACCTCGTACACAAACACGGGAATTTAAGTAAATGCTTAACCTCGTATATTGTTTAAAATTCAAGCAGTTGATAGAAAAAATTGTGGCAACACTGATCTAAGCCGCCGTTATATTCTATTAAGTTACACGTTTAACACTTGTGCTAAGTTTCATATTCATTAGTCTTTATTTTAAAAAAAATTTAATTAAAACAAAAAAGTTTATGAATACAAAACACGGGAGTTTAGTAAAATATTCAGCAGATGGAACATATTACAAATTAAGTTATGGTGGTGATTGGATTTTATTGCCATACCGAAAAAAGGTTGATAAATTCCAAAATGAAACTGAATTGGTTCTCAAAAATTTATACAAGGAGCTTTTTAAATTAACAAATAAAAATATTAAAACTTAAAAACCTTAAAATCATATATTCCAGCTGACTATCATTATATCTACGATAGTTTAAAATATGAAAATTTATAATTTCCTATTATAACTTAAAAAAAAGGAAATTATTTTTTTGTTTTATTATTGTTTTTTTGTATTTAAAAAAATTTTAAACTAATTTCTGCAAAATGAAATTTGTGATATATTTAAATGTACTAAAGTTTTTTATGTTTTTTATCCATAGCTATTCAATAAATGTTTAAGATTAATCGCACAGTTTTTTTTTAAACAATCTGCAAACTTAACAATAAAAAAATTAAGATCAAATTTTGGAAGTAAACAAAAGTCTTAACCTGAAACTTTAGATTTTTTGACTTACGAGGTTAAGACAGAGACCAGTCGATATATAAGAATATATGAAAAAGTCATTCTACCAAGAATTGAAAAGAAAAAAGATATGTTAATGGGTTTGATGTCACAACAACAGAATACTTAAAAATTTAATACATTCAAAATGTTGACAAAAAAGTTCTTCAGTCAGTAGATATGTGTGTGACCAAATTATTGAAAATTCTAATGTAGAATGCAAATTATATGCATGTAAAATTGCAAATGTGCATGCATATGAGTTAAGCAAACAATAAAACAGAAAATGAGTTTTATTATTTTTTTAAGGGGTCAACCGTTAAATGCTTTTTTTAATTTACTTAATAATGACTGATATTTTCTGCTAGTACCCTGATTAAAGAAATTGGGTTTATTCTCAAATCAACATTTAAATAAAAAGTTGTTTATTCTCAGCAAAGTTATTATTTACTTTTTACGAAAAGTAAGTCCTAGCATTCAGTAAAGAAAATATTTTAAAAATTCCAAAAGTTTTTTTTTCAATACATATTTATGCAACCATCGAGTAAAATTCCTGTCAATGCAGAAAAATTGCATGTACCTGAAATAGTGCTCATACAATCGACCGGAAAAACTTGAATAACTCGTACAACACGAAATAATCGCAAATTGAAATCGGCAAGCACTAAAAATACAACATGTATAAAATTGCAAAAATAGGAAAAATTGCGCGTTTGAATGCTTTTCACGCTAGTGCCATACAAGCAATAGCAATAGCAACAACAACGACCATAGCAACATCAACAGAAATGAAAAGTAACGGTGACAATATTGTTGGCAATGAAGTTGCTGGTCGCCTTGGTGAACAAACATAAAACCGTTTTTAATCTTAAAGCGTGGATCACATAAAACGTGCGAGCAAAGTTAGAATTTAAAAAAAAACCACATGGTCAACAATAACAAATGCACAAAAAATGTAATTTCAATATGCTTTTGGGTGCATTGTATGAAATATATACATTGATTTCTGACATTTAAAAATTGAGTAAATTTAAGTAATTACACCGTTTTTAGGGTTTCTATACTCAACTCGACTCGACCTTAAAGTTAACTGATACAACAACACAAATTTAGCAAACAGTCATCATTGGCCGCATTCAGCGCAGACAACTGTTGTGAACTGTAATGGTAGCGCTACTTTAGTTCACGATATTTTTCTCTGAATGTGTTGCTACTCTACACGTCAGAAGTTAGATTCAATGTAATTTTTATATAAATTTAATTCAATTGCAAAGGTTTCTCACTTAAATTTGCTGCGTTCTTTCGGCGTTTATTAATTTAACAGCGTCAGTAACAGCATATGACAGTTAAGCAAACAGTTGTGTTCATGTAGCATAGAATTTGTTCGCTCGATTAAAAGGCGTTCGCTACTTTATCAGTTTTAGTTAGCGCTACCAAATATGAACCATTCAGCGAATTTTTACACAGCAGTTGCCAACTGTTGTCTGCGCTGAATGCGGCCATTATTTCATTTGTTTCTTGCAGCATAAATTGTTTGTATCTCTTACAGTTTTGCGGTTTTGGGAGTTTTGTTGCGGTTTTTGAAAATATTTGTACTACAGAGCCCTTTTTTGTCCCCTTTATCGGATCCTTTTGTAGCTATAAGCAATCCTTTAAAGAAGTTCATTGTGCAAACATGAAAGTAATTGGTTAATACGATCAGAGTTTTGGTGTTATCAAACAGACGCACAAAATATTTCTAACTTTTATATATATACGAGGGCAGTTTGAGAAGTTAGTGAATTTTTTAATTTCTCGCGTAGTAACTTTAAATGCAACACTGATCCTGTCAACTACTATTTGTTAATAGACTACTGTCAAAATTTATGCTTGCTACGAAGCTTAGTTTTTGTTTGGCAGCCCTTGACAGCAGACGATCTTGTGAATTTTTGCAAAAATGGAAAAAAGTGCATTTCGTGTTCTCATCAAGCATAATTTTTTGCGCAAAAAACCATCAGCCAAACCAAGGAAAGGCTTGATAAATACTATGGACACTCTGCACTTTTGATTGGAATTATTCACAAGTGGTTTACTGAATTCCTATGCCGTCGTACAAGCACAAGTGACGCCGAACATTCTGTACGCCCAAATGAGGACACCTCACCAGAAATGGTCACTAAAATTCACGATATCGTGTTGACCGATCGCAGAGTTAGAGAGCGCGAGATTGTTGAGGTCGTAGGCATCTCAAACGAATAGGTTTGGTACATTTTGCGAAATTATTTGGATATGAAAAAATTATCCGCAAGATGGGTGCCGCGTTTGCTCACTCTCGACCATAAACGCGATCGTGTGACTGATTCAGAGGCGTGTTTAGCGATGTTGAAAATAGTTAATTAGTTTGTGATCTTTTAAATTATTACATGAAATTAAATTACACAAATAATTTAAAATACACTTGTGGTTAATATAACAAACAAATGGTTTCGATTTAAAAACAGTTTTCTTTACAATAAAGAACTTATACACAGCTGTGTGAAAAAATTGTCCTTTAAAATAAAACATACAAAATTTGTTGATCAGTGAGAAAAAGAGTTTGTTTATTACAAGTTAGTACATTGATTTTATTTAATGATTAAGTAACAATTATATTTGTTGAGATATAAATAATTTTTTTTTAATAATTGCTAGCTTAGTTATTAATTTAATGGCAATTAAGGATAATAGCTTATAATAAAAACCAAAGAATTTTTACTTATGACAAATTCATTGTTATTTGAAAAAACAAATATAAGTTATAAAGTAATATGACGTTTCTTTTCCTATTAACTGAATTAACGAAAAAGGGTCAAATGAAAAAAGAAACTTGGGAAAAAAAAGAAAGGTAGTATATATGGTCTTTTCCCTCGTAACTCACGCGACATGCGTACTACTAAAGCTTTGTTTTCTCAGCAGTTCATGTTATTAATGTAAAAAATTTCTTATGCACATATGTCTTACAAGATATAGTAATGATATGATCTATCAAAATTGTCGTTCCTGTAACTAATTAAGAATGGCAGTGGTAAATAAGGGCGTAACTCACGCGACACGAAAAGAAAGTGTGTTTTACAAGCATGTTCAGATTGCAAAAGCACAGCAAATTTTCCCATAAAATTTATTTTTTATTTTTAAATAATGGGAAAACAGTGAAGTTTCATAATAAACCCACTTTACCTATGGACTTTGCTTATTTAGAAATATATTCAGATTCCAAAAAATATTTGCCGTAACTCACGCGACAAAATTTCCTTAAATTTATTTTAGGTAATTAAGTAATTAGGTAGTAAAGTAATTATGTAAATAAGTAATTAACAAACAAATTTTTACTAAATAAAACAAAAAGTTTACGAAACATTTCCTAAACATTTACGAAAAAGGAAACTACATTTGTGAAACAATGCTGACGATTTCATCATCATGATTATCGAATTTATATAGAAAATTCATAATTTAATCAAATTAAAATGTTTCTCTCAGATAATATCATAAAAGAAAAGTTTTTAATAAGTTTAAAGTTTTTGGTCATGGTTGACTTTTTTCTGGAAATGCCCATATAGAAGAATATTTTCAGATTTTTGCGGCTTCAACACTTCCTTGTGACCCTGGGAGTACACTGTCTAAATCTCAATAAAATTAGCAAAGGATAATCAAGAAGATAAAAAAATAGTAAATACGTATTTTTCTACATATTAAATTTTTTATATTAAGGGCTTCTATTTTCCATGAACCCTTAAAATAGATTTTTCCCCATACAAATCGTCTGGAAAAACTTAAATCAAAAAGCGCCACCTCTAAACCTTACCCGATTTTCTAAGACTTATAGGGTTGGGTCCTAAGGAAGAGTTTTAGCTGCGAAAATGTAACTGGATTCTTAAAAAAAACCACCCTTATATATAATATATATATACATATTCTTAACTAAATTTTGAATTATGTGTGTTCATAACTAAATTCTCGGATATGGTTCATCTTTTTTAGTTGTAATAGAAAATAAATACTTTTGAATGAAATGCCACACAGATTTTAGATTTCAAAGCATATGTCTATAGCTGATATTATACTGGACATTTTGTATTGAATACTATCAAAATAAATTACAACCTCCTGTGGGTTTAACATATCACCAGCAACAATTACGAATAGTTGAATAGATTCGCCTACTGCTTGCAGATGTTGGAGTCGATCATCGATAGCGCTAATGGTCGGTGTTACATATATAAAAGAATTCTGAGAGTCTTTGATTGTGAATTTAGGTAATGTTTTTCTTGTAAATATTTTTTTTAGAAGAAGGTACCAATTATCCATAAATAGCCATGAATAATCCTAAGTATTTTTCATCTGTGAAGAGAGAAAGAACTAAAATTAAATTGGAATCAAATGTGTTTCAAAATGTTTTCGTAAATTTTTACAAAAAAAAAAAAAAAAACGTTACGAGAACAACGTACTCTATTGTTATTCCACCTTTATAGTGCACGCTTATTGCCGTGCTAAGCCGCAAAACACATTGGAGCAACAGACAACGCAAGTCATACATCTCTTTTGCCCCAATGCGTTTATGGGTTAATTTCACCACGGCTCTTTCACTTTTACTCTTTTCGCAAAACAACACATTTCTTTAACATTTGGCTGCGTTCTTAAATGTCTTTTGCAAAGCATCAGAGTGTTTTTTGTTGTGCTCATCTAGATTCCTATTTTTAAGCATTCTTTAGTTGTTCAGGTTTGGTGCACCTATAAAAAAAACAATAAAATATTTTTTGCATAAATACGTTTAGGAATTCAGCCTTTCTTTTTAATTCATTTTAGTTTATTTGATTACTCACATTATTATTACACAAAACAAGACAAACACAAAACAAAACTCATAACTTCTTTCTTCAACAGCTTCAAAACAAAACAAAACTCACAAACTCTTTCTCCAACAGCTTCAAACACACTGCAGCTCTAAGCGAAAAAAATAGGCACAATTAGAGAGAAAGAGCAAGCATTGTCAAACACACCTTTCTTATTAAAGACAATGTTGTAAATAGTAGAATAAAACATAAAAATTTTTTTGACAAAAGGGAGAAAAATCACATTTAAAAAGATAGTTATACAACAAAGAAGTAAAATATAAGGAAGTGGTGTAATAGCAGAAAAGTGTGGTATTTTCTATATTGGTGTTGGTTCACACAAATACAGAAACAATCACAAAGGGCCGTATTCGGTTGTATCGTAAAAGAAGGCCCAAACTGTTAAAGTTTGTTCTTATGCATTAAAATTTTAGAAACATATCAAGAATAGCAACAACTCTAATTATTTAAAAAATTTTTGATCGCTCGCAATTGGCTTAGAAGTTATAGGCATCCAACGTTGGAAAAAGTGGACTAAAAATTTAGCTGATTTTTTAAGTTTTCCAACAAAACTAAACTTTATGGGTATCAAAAGAGAGATAATACAAGTATCTATTAAACAAGATATCAAACATAAAAATGCATGCATTTCAGATACAACCCTTTTTACTTAAAATCGCGAGGTTTTTCCAAATTTAATAAAAAAAAATAAATGTATCAAAAGGAGGCCTTCGGATGCTGCTTAGGGTTTACAAACCTCAGTAAGTACCACACAGGCTTCTCTGTCTACAGCAGTTCTGAACGTAGTTATCTTTTTAATAATTCTCTTTTTAATGTATTGCTTTCGTAATAGAGAAACCACTAGTCTTTCAGACGAATTCTAATTATAAAAAAATTATATCTTAATGAATTCTTATGGAATTCTAAATTTGACACCTCGTTGAATAGATACGCACTTTACCTTTGTTTTAATACCCATAAAGCTTAGTTTTGTGGAAAAACTAGAAAAACTGCAAGATTTTTAGGTAATTTTTCTATATTTGAAGGCCTATAAATTCTAATATTCAACTTTAATTACAAATTATATTAGGTTAATTTTTAAATACCTTATTTTTTGGGTGTTTCTGCCTAGTTGTTGTGTAAAAATCAGAAAAATTTAACAAACAGATACTATATCTGATTCACTATGCTGAAAACAAGAGCGCCCCAAACATGTATTCAAGTGCGAAAAATGACTGCGCCCCTGAAGCAGTGTTTGTGTTTTGACAGATGTGGTTTGATCAAACTGGCGGAAAATCAACGGGGTCTAAATTGCATTTTTAAACCATTTTTAATAAGAAATATATACATTTCTAACACAAATGAGTTAAAAAAATATCGTTAGAAACTAAATAAAGCACTTTTGTTAAAAGAATTTAAACCGTATGGACATATTTACCTGTGGAACGAATGCGCATTGTTTTTAAGTTTTCGGGAACTATTACAATTCTTAACCGCACAACTCATATTGCATTTGTTTTAGTGGTTTTTTCTTTAATTTTGTTGCTTTTTAAGCACAGAAAAATGCTTAAAATTAAATTATTTTCAACTATTTTGCTGAGGAGTCTTCCAATCAGATGCCAGGGTTCTCAAAAATGTCAAAAAACACATTCTTTCTCGCTCGCACAATTTACGAATGGTGCGACAGTTCACGTACAGTGTATGTGTAAGCAACACCATTTCCTTATATTTTACTTCTTTGTTATACAATGATTGACAACCAAGAATGATAGAATAATAGATTGCGCAGATCGTAAAAATTATTGTCTACGATCTGCGCATGTCGTCATGATAGCCTTACGATATGAACTTACGATATGATATTGTTGTCAATTAATGTAAACAAATGTGAAACTAGTTTGTAAGCAGTGCAATAAAATTGTTAATATAATTGACTAAACAAATTTTTCCACCGTTTTATATTAAAATATGAATAAAGAATTATGAAAGAGTGCTGCGCATATAATTTTTGTGCTAATTTTTTTAGTTTTTTTGGGTTTTTAAGCAATTTGGAATGGAACCAACTTGCACTGGCAAAAGATTCAAGAAACAAACTTCGTCTAGCCTGACGTCATGATCGTAAAAACTATTTTTATCGTAGCTAGAAAAGTCAAAATGAAAAGTAAACAACATGTCGGACCTGCGCAATACGTAATCCTTTTATCTATCATTCTTGATTGACAACTTTGTTTTTATTTGAAAGATGCTTTCTATAATAATACATATTAAGTATACAAACAATGTAACGAGAAGCATCTCTTAATAATAACAAGCATGTTGTAACTCAGAGAAATGGCAAATCTTTATATTAAAGACATTTATTAACAAGAGTCAGGTAATATTAACGAAAATTTTTAAAAGAAATTTAACAATGCTACTCTTCTTAATAATACAACAATATTTCTTTGGGTGCATGAATTCAAGTACGAACTGCCTCCTCATTCAGCATATTCTCCAGATTTGGTGCCCTCCGACTCTTTTCTGTTTCTAAACCTGAAGATATGGCTCGGTGGAAAGAGACTCACCACCAGAGAGGAGCACATCACCGAAACAGAAGCTATTTTGAGGACCTTCTAAAAACGTATTTGTCGGATGGGATCAAAAAATTAGAGGAACGTTGAACGAAGTGTATCGAGTTAAAAAGAGACTATATTGAGAAATAAAACTTTTTGCCGTAAAAATCATTCCTTGTTTAATCATTCCTTGTCACGGAATTATCAAACCGCCCTCGTATATTCTTGTTTTACGTACTATTTTAAACTGAAGTGATTAAATGAAAGTCTTTTTTAATTTTAATATATAATAAAAACCTAAAAGATTTCAATTTAAACCGAAATATGCAACCAAATATGTGTTTTTCATTTAAACACAAACACACACACACACACATCCCTATTATGCTTTGACATGCATGGAAGTAAACCTGCTTCTAAATTTTTTGTCTTTTTAATGATAGTGTTGCTTTCAGATGACATTTGTGAAATTCTACGCTCATGTCAAGAATCTGACTTTTAATAATAATAATGTTGCTACTCTCAATGATTAATTTAGTACTTTTGTGAAAATGTGTCAAAAACAGATGCGGCTTGAAAATGTTTATTAATAAAATTAGATGTAGACACTTAAATAATTTTATGCACACTCAGTTGAAGTAGCTGCGAATATTTCTGGTAACAATACCGCATTTGTTGACAGCATTCTTAAAAGCGTAACAACGTGGACTGGAATGTGTGAAATAGCTGCGTGTTTTAAGAGAAACTGCCATGCAAACAGTTAGAAGTAGACAGAAAGGCAGATTTTCACACACACTTACACAGAGCTACGCAGATACTCACAGATAAAGCCTAAGCTTAGAATTTAATTTGTTTCTACGTTTTCCGCTGTGTTTATTTGTAGCTGTTGCTATTAAGCCCTAAGCAGTGGCTTGTTGTTGTTGTTATTTTTGTGGCTGTTTTGTTTTTCGAAGCATTTGTAGCAGTTAGATGCGATATGTTTAATTTATTTGACAACAGGTGAGAAAATGAAGCAAACATTTTATGAAAATATTCAGCATTTCGAAATATTTGTTTGTGAAAGAAGCGTATGAAGAGTGCTGGGTTGCCAGCGGAAATTATTTGATGTGTCAACTGCTTATTATGTAAATGTTGCCATAAAATATGCAACAATTTCAGGAGAATTTAAAACTTTACGTGTACTTCCTTAAATGTAAAGTAAAAGAAAATCTGTTCTTATAATGTCAGTGTGTGAAAGTTATTTCCTTACCTTTCACCTTGTTTATAGCACATTAGCAGCCCAAACGAAAAGACTTCTGTCGAAAACTGCCAACTGGCTTGCATACTTGATTTTGGCCAGAACTGTCGTTTTACTTGCACATTTTGTGCTCTTACCAAATGACTTCAATTTCTGATTTTATGGTTGCATACACATACCAATACGTACAAAGGAGTGTGTAATGTGTACAAGAACAAGCTAATAAAAAGAAATGCAAAACAAGAAAAAGGTATGAAAAAATCGTAAACGGAACCGGAAAGTTTTTTCTTGAATTTTGCTGGCAACAGCAAGAGCATCAACCACAACAATAACAATCAGTGTTAATGGAGCAGCACATCTTGAGGTCTTGTTGTCAATTTCCTGCATCATGTCAGCAATTCCGAACAGGTGCCAATGCATTGAATGATAACAACTTAAGAAGGAATATATTTTTTTTTCTTGTCACCGGCAGACATTATCACCAGACAGAGCACGATGCTGTATATAAGCCATTACAAGTGGAAGCAAAAAAGCTTTACCTTTTAAGCAGCTAAGATGACACTTCAGAAGTTGAAGTAAGTATATCTTGAGTTTTTAACTGAATTATTTTCATAAGCTTGAAAAAAACCATAATTTTTATAATTTCCGTTTAAAGAAATTTTTATAAGTTTAAGCAATTTTAAACCTTATAACAATTGAGAAAAAATGGGATTTCTATTATAATACAATTTTTTATTGCTATTTCAAACAAATTGTGTAACTTATGCTGCAACATGGCCGCATAGCATGACTGCGATAACAATCATAACATCATAGGTGAAAACAACAACAACAACAACAATTTTGCTATAAATGTCCACTTAGTAAGTGCTTAAAATGGAATCCTTAGAAGCGACAACATTTGTTGCTTAAACCAAAACCAAAACAACAACAACAAATCGAGCGAGTAAATTCATTTTATGCAGTGCACTGACAACCAACCAGTCAGCCAACAAAAATAACAACAACAAAAACAACAGCAACAGCCTTAGTAATAGCAACAGTAAAGATAACATCAGCAACAACATGGATGAGCTTACCTCTGCTAACACTTGCGGGCAGCATAAGGTTTTGTAACAAAGCAGAAACAAAAACAACAAAAAAAAGAAAAAAAAATAAAAGAACAAAAAAGGACTTCAAGAAAAAGAACGTAACCAAGGCGAAAGGATACAAAATTAGATGTCATAACAAGTAAACATTAACAAACAGAAACACTCACACACTCATACACTCACACACACAAACGGGAAAAAGAAAACAAATATTGCAAGAATACGAAGGACTAAGGAAACGGTTTTAAGGAAGTGAGCTCTTGTTGATCTGCAACAAAGTAGCAGCAGCAGCAGCAGCAGCAACAGCAACAAGAAAGACTTTAAGCTTAATGCGAAGCAAGCACAAAATGTTGCTGATGCGGCAAAGTAAATTACCTTTTGTGATGTTGACGTTGTAGTTGTTGTTGATGATAATGATGTGTCTGTATTGTTACCTTATGTTGTTGCTGTTGTTGTCCTTAGATGCGCAGTTAAATTGGATTAAAATCCTAAAACCGACAACAAAACAAGAATTCTTGCTGCTGCTACTGCTGCTGCTGTTATTGCTGCAGCAATTCAAGTTGATGTCTGCCGCTTGTTTGTTAAATGTTGTTATATTATATATTATTTCTTATTATTGTGGTTGTTCTTGTTCTGCTTTTTCATCTGTGTGCTTTAATGATTATTGATATTGTCATGTTGTGGTGCGCTCAAAATGTTGCTCTTGTGACAATCAGAAGCTGAGAGTTGTTGTCAGAGACTCAGCTAGAACAGATTTCGATTTGTAACGAAAATATGTTTTAATTCGATGGTATTTTTAAACAAATTTAGTCACAAATGGGTTGTATTAAAGTTTCAAATAAGTACTTTGTAACAAATAATTCGTTTTGTTGCAAATAACTTAAACTACGGTGTTAATTATGCAACCAATAAATGAACTTGTTGTAAAAATGTTTCATAAAGTTTTGAAAAAAATAAGTTATTTTAAAGTTAAATTAACATTATTTCAACATTTCTTTTTGTAGCACCTGTAAAAAATGTTTGTGTGTTGGAATTGCAACAAATACAGTAACGAGTTAGCAACCTAGATGCGACTAAGTTGCTTTATGTTTATGTTAAGGGGGTCCTCTGGTAATCCGAAAAATTTTTTTCGATTTTTTTTTTCATATTTCTATTGCTCAGATACTCAAAAACATTTCCCCAAAAGGATTTTTCAAAATTCGAAATAGTTTAGGAGATACAGGCATTTTTGTGTAGGTATGTTTTCGTCAAAATAACGCATCAGCAAAGTTGTTTATTTGCCTGCAGTCATTAGTCGAAAATTCTGTGGAATTCTTCCAAAATATGTATTGATATTACAAAATATACACACACAGTATGTATACATGCAGTATGTATACATGCATGTTTTTATTTAGGGGTTGAAATGATTTTGAGCCCAGGTGTTCACATGAAAGAAGCAAACGAACGAGATTCAGTTTATTTTCGAACGCTGAAAGCTACGCGTGCGCGATAACTGCTGTTGTAAAATAAAAGAAAAATCGTTTTGTGTTTTTTTTTTTGCTATGGATAAAAAAAGCCACCCAAACGCGCCGCGTAAGTTCGCGTATCGAACAAAAAAGAGGCATTTCCGTGGAAACCAGCACTCCCAAGTAGAGGACACCGACTTTGCCAGCACATCGGCCAAAAAATTATAAAAATATAGACCTTGATCCGTATAACGGCGACCCCGTTGTCACAAAAAAGGAGTGCATCGCTCACGTGCAAAAACGCATGGGCACACGGCTGCGCAAGGCCAAAAAAGAAAACAAAGGCATCGGTGGAAAAGGCACTGGCAAACTGACAGACAAAGTCATAAGCGAGCTGACTACTTACTATGGACTTGCTATTCGACGTAATAAGGACTCTGTGGAAAACATGAGAAAAGAAATATGGTCAACATATTATCACAAAAGTTCAAGTGATAGTAATCCACAACATATGTATTGCCCACCTGGTGAGTCCAGCTGGTGCGCCTATCAAAAGTCAGCAGCAGAAGGCTCATTAGCCTCATTTCACCACACGTACGCCCCACTTGATGGAAAGGTTCTGCAAGTAATGAAGCCCATATACGAAGCGTTATCATCCGACGATCTACTCAACCGATGCACTGGAGGTGAAACGCAAAATTGTAACGAATCGTTCAACTCGCTTTTGTGGACCTTTGCGCCGAAACATATCCACTGTGGTGCTACCACAGTCGAAATCGCAAATTTTCTGGCAACCTGCATTTTCAACGAAGGCTTCACAAGTATTTTAAAAATAATGTCAACAATGGGTATTGTCATCGGCCCACAAGCCGAGATGTATGCTGAATCTCGCGACGGAAAACGACTTCAACGCTCAGAGCTAAAAACGTACGCATCATCGAAAGAGGGTCGCACAGCCCGCAGAGCCCAAAAAGCCATGGAAAACTCGTTTTATGAGATGGAGGAAGGCACACTTTATGGGGCTGGAATTGCCGATTAATATTCGTTAGTATTGTATTAAAAAAATATGTGTTAATGTCATTTGTGTGCCTCAAAATTGAAGTCAAAACTTTAAACGCGTTTTTCTCGAAACCATGTTCTTCAAAACTTTGCGCACGATAACTCAAACAGTTTTTGACCGATTTTGATATATGAGGCATGAAACGACGCAGAATTTACGCCGCTATAGCCCCTACCTCAAACTTGCCGAAAAAATAATGTTTACTATTTTTTTTCTACACTAGACTACAAAAAAAAAGGTCGAAATTCGATTTTTCATTTTCAAAGTGGCGGCTCCCCCCCTAAAAAAATTTCAATTTTTGTTTCCGAGGTAGGGGCTATAGGGACATTCATTCTAAGTAACTGAATATTTTTTTTTTTTCAGACGATGTTTACTCTTGGAATCGTGCGCAATTTGGACCCACCTTTTTTCCGGAGAACCTCGTTACCAGGCCGAGAACTTTCTGAACGGTCCATAAATTCACTTTTTCAAAATTTTGTATTTTTTTCAATAAATTAAGCTACCCAAATCAAAAAACGGAACTAAAATATCTTTACTCGTTCTCTTTCCACAATATTTTGAAAAAAGGCTAAAATTTGGCATAGATTACCAGAGGACCCCCTTAAGTTATATCAATGTTACAACAACTGAATGCTCAAAACTTCAGTTTGAAGATGTTTTTATTAAGTTATAGGGAAGGCACTACAGCTAATTATTTCCAATTTTGCTCTGACTCACTAAAATGCCATAAGTAAGATATGAAATTTATTGTTCACAAAAAATTCTGTGTTGCTTGTCAATTTAATTGTTCTACTACCATGTAATCAGGTTTTGTTTTATTTCAGCGTTCTACGAGACTACCAAATTGAACAAATTATTCATTGAATGGCAATGAATAATTGCGAAATATTTGTTGCAAAAAGGTTGAAATGAGGTTTTTATTCAGTTACAAGAACATTGGAAATAGCCATTGCAACCTTATGCTGTATTGAGTTTATTATTCAGTTGCTTCAACTTTAGAAAACATTATTATAACTAAAAATGTATTTAAGAAAAATAACGTTGAATTGAAGTTTTTATTAAGTTGCAAGAACATTGAAAGTAATCATTGCAAACTTCTGCTGTATTTAGGTTATTATTCAGTTGATGCAAGTTTAAAAACATAATTGTAACTTATAAAATTTTGTTTGATATAAAAACAATGTATTGAGGTTATTATTCTGTTGCAAGAACTTTAGAAAAAACCATTGCAACTTATATAATGTAATGAGTTAAGGTTAAGGTTAAGGTTGCAACAACTTTAAAAAAAATATTTGTAGCTTTTGATATTCAATTAGTTGCAAGAACTATGTATTGAGGATATTATTCAGTTGCAAGAACTTTGGAAAAAAAGTATCTTAAAACTTCATACACGCCCTATTTGATTTTTATCTAGACTATGAATTATGATTGGAATAAATTTAAATACGATAGTCTTTAGTTTTTATTATTTTCTTTGAGAATTTTCAGTACAATATGACACTAGGAACTTGAAAAAATATATTTAACTATATATTAAACATTATTATGCGGAAATTAAAAACTCGAAATATTTCTTATTTCCAAAGTATTTTAAAAATTTTTATTTTTTGGCTGGCGCGGGAGTTTTCTAGAGGTAGAACACAATCCTTCATCGACAAAATGGCCTTTGTTGTAAAATTTTAGTGTATAACTTTTCATATTTTCAATTTAATTTCACATATTTTTATTACAGTCCAATTTGTCTTTGACTTTAAAAAAATACACTTTTATCACTGGTTCAATGAAATTATATTAACCCTTTCAGTGGACTTGCCCTATATATTGGACACGTCAGCAAGTAATTTTTTTATTTATTTTGCAATGCTTTTTTTTAAATCAAATCGTTTGGTTGTATGAAAAAAAGATGAACCAACATAACAAAAATAAATTTAGAGAGATAGTTGACATTAAAGCCAGTTGGATTTTCGATTTTGTGCCGTAGAAAAGCAAAAACATTTTTTTTTATATTTTTAAGAAAATCATAATTTTCCTATTTTATAAGCAAAAATTCAACCGGACAAAATTCTGTTTTGTTTTTTTTTTATAGTTTTATTTTTTTAATGAAAAGAATATTAAGAAGGTTTGAAAACCAAATATCTAAAGAGTTAAAAAACCTTCAAGGGATTACAAAATTTTTTGTGCTGAACAGGAGCAGCACAATTGTTTTTTTGTACAAGCTTGCATAATGTAAGTAGCGCAGGTAAAAATCAAAGGTATGTTTTTTTCATCTTATTAATACTTAAATGATAGTAATAATACCTCAAAAAATTATTTTGTTCTTAGTTTAGTCTGGCCATTGAAAGGGTTAAGGAATTGTGTATGCAAAACATTTTAAAACTTTTTAAGAACTTATTTTTTTTCAATCAGGAATATTTTTTATCAGTACACTGAGGGAAGTATGTGTTAAAATTGAATGAAATTGTGTTCATATTAAACGAATTTGTTTTTAAAAAAGAGCTTGAAACAATTTCATTTAAGTTAAACACAAATGTTTAAAAGTTGAATTTAAAACAAAAGTTTTTGTTTTCAAAACAATGTTTTTAAATATACATTCATTGTAAAAATTTTAAGTTTAAACATATTTATTTAAACGAAAAATTTAATCCAAAAACTGTAGTGTTTAAAACAAACATTTAAACATAAAATATTGTTATTAAATTCAAAACACATAAATTAAACCGCCATTTTTTCGATGCCAATTTTTTAACTTTTTTGAGTTTTCGAACTCAGATTCGTGATCAGCGACAACTGGGACCTCCCGAATAATACATTTTTTGACTTCATTTGATGAAATATACGTTTTATTGCAGCTTGAAATATTTTAAATATAAAAATAATTAATAAATTTTTATTTCATCTCATATTCAATATTTGTAAGACTAATTCAAAAATATTTTCAAACAATCAACTGTAAAATCGGGGTTTCAGTTGTCTGGCAATAATTTTTCATGATTCTACTGCACATAATTTTTGCGACGTATTTTTTGTTATTGGAAGGAAATAATAAGAGAGTATTATACAACAAACAGAAATGAGTTTACAGTTCAATCTTAAAAACGCTTTTTTTAAATTTTGTTTTGTAGAAACGTAAATGAGTTAAATTTATATTGTATTTTAAAATTTTTTGTTTAATTTTAAAGCATGTTTTTTCTCAGTGTACTTCTTCCTTGTTAAAAAATCTGTCATTATAACAAAAAATAACTTCAATAAAAGAAAATATTTGTTACATAGAAACTTTTTTGGATGTTTCAAGTATGTTTCGTCTTGTAGCGTGCAGCTTAAGTTTGTACCAACAACACATTTATGACATTATTATAACACATTTTTCGCCTAGTTGCAACCAAAGTTGTTACAAAATCAGCGTAAAATATCTGCATTTTTAGTTGTAATTTCGTTACAATTACGATTTATATCTGTATTGGCGACTCTTTTGCTACACTTTTACCTTTTTGTGTTAGCTGGGGAGTGTTGCAACAACAAACTGAGTCAGTACTAGTAAAATTGTTTAGATGCTAAATATATATAATGCGTTTATTGATTTTTTCAACTGATCTCGATGAATGACATATATAATAAAATATCTCATAACTTTTATGTTGAATATTTATGAATAATCGTAATATTCCTTAGATTTTTAGATTTCTAAGAAGAAACTTATCGTATTCTTAAATTTTAAGCTTCAACAATTGATTTAAAAAAGTTGATACTTATGAGAACTTATATTGTTTCATTAATTTTCTGATCATTTTGGTTATTTTCAAACCTATTGCGTATTTGCTACAATGGATAACATTATGTGAATTTTTATCATTAAGTTTAATATTGAAATTTAAAGTCAATTGTTGGCACCTGTGCATTAGCAGCACGCGTTAAATAAACCTTGTGAACAGATAAACACGTACGAACAATGCCTTATAAAGTAAAACAAAATACTCAATGCAAAAAAAGAGGTAGGTACCAATGCCCAATATTAAATGTGAATATCAAACTAAAAATTATCTCTTACCGATTTGTAAAAGACTTCCATATTTTACAAAAAAGATTTTGTTTAACAAGTAATGAATAGCGAATGAATTTTTTGTCTGAAAAATTACACAGAAGATTCGATTACAAAGAACTCGACTTTTAGAATTCGAGATCAATTAGAAGAGTTTTAATAATTGATCTCATATGAATAGACAAATAAACAAAATAGGAAGAATATAGTTTTTGTGTACAAAGCTTTGTAAAAAATATAAAAACAACATTTTGAAAAATTAATTTTATCAAAAAATTTGTAGATTATCGATGAGAAACTGTTTTTTCAACTTTGTGTCAAAATGAAGCAATTTTGTCAGACATGAATATGTCATATGAAGGAGTGTGGTAAAAGCAAATGTAAAAAAAGCAACAAAACCAACTTTTGTCCTTTTTTAAAGCAAAAATGAAATATTTTAGAGGTTTTTAAAACCGTATTTTCTATAGTGATTTTAATTTAACTTTTAGTCAAAAAAAATTTGAGGTCAAAATATCGAAAAGAAAATAGCGGAGATATTTGCTCGCAAAGTTAAAAGTTGAAATTTCAATAGTTTTTTTCTCATCTGAGGCGATGACCATGCATTAAGAAAATGTGTTGTACTTGAAAATCATTAGTGTCCAAGATATCGCAAGAATTTTGATGTCAAAATAACAGCAATTTTTTCAAAATCCTGTAAAAAATATTAGGCAAAAGCTTTTTGAGATATCGCTATAATTTTTATGTCAAAATAACGAAAATTTTTTCAAAATTTACTATTTGTAAAAAATTTTACTATCACAATATACAAAGGGTGTCTCATAGCAACGTTTCAATCCGGAGCTGGTTTATTACTTGGGTAGGCAAAATAAACTAGTAAGGAATTATCTTCGACCGGATCGAAGTTAAAATATCCCCACTGCCGTATTTTGAATTATTTGAAGTCTTGAAAGTTGTATTATTTCGATGATGTGACTTGAAAAGTGACTTGATGAAAGTTTTTGTGTACAACATCAAGTTTAAACATTATTTATTTTTTTTTTTAATTTAAAAAGGTGTTACTATTACACTTAGGGAATTATTGAATTTCGTACACGGCTGCCATGAAAAAGATAAGGCTGTAGTAGCCATACTAGAGTTATTATATATGAAATGAAGTCACCTTAGCTGAAAGTTTATTGCAAGCATTTTATGAAAGCTCTCATAGCCCTAATTGAATCTGCAATAATCATAAAAAAAACAAAAATTATGTTGAGCGTCTTTTGAAAATAAGAGCTGTGGTTACAGTTGTGATATATTCAGTATTGTGGCCACTGCAACCAACTTTTAAATCTTGCGTGTAGAGAAACTCCAATACGGCTATTGTAGCCTCAATACGGTTTTCACGCTTTTACTGAAGATACTCAAACCACAAAAGACAAATTTCTCCATTTTAGTTTTGGCTTTGCAGCGTGCTTGTTGTCAAATATAAAAAAAAAAATTGTTTTTAAAGTTAATTGGTATTTACGTTGATAATCGCTAACTTTGATAATAAATATTATGCCTATTGTATTAAAAAAGGCATGGACTATTTTACAATTCCATGGTCTAAAACTATTTGTAAGCATGTTTCAGATGCATGCTAATGGTTTGTCGTTTATAATATAGGATTTTTAAAGCTCCATAAAAAAAAAGTTTGTAAAGTTCTATGAACAATTAAAATTTTATATTAATTTGATCAAAAAAGCAATATTTTTTCAAATGATTTTAAAAATAATACTTTTATTAAGCAAACGGCATTAAGAAATTGGTGATAACCTTAAAAGCGCAGAGGTAAGTAGCTTAAATAGAAAAAGTTCTGACAACCTCAACATAAGGATTTATGGCTATAAAAACCGAATTCCTTTCACCATTGCAAAAGGCGCTGTTATGACCCTTCCACAATTCGGCTGTCAAAACCGAATTCCTCTCACCATCGCAAAAGGCGCTGTTATGACCCCTCCACAATTCGGCTATCAAAAACGAATTCCTCTCACAATTAAAAGTTCTTACAACATTCTGTGAGGTTATCAAAACCAGCAGAGCATCTCTTAAACAGGAATCTAACAGCCCTTATGGAAGTCGTCAGAGCCTCGCATATTAAATTTTTTGAGAACCGTAATATTACGGCTAGAATAAGCGAAGTTTTGATAGCATCGCCAGTTCTGTGAGTGTATGATTACGTTATTGCGTATTTTTAGTTTTTTTTTTTAAATTCAAACATAGAGAGAATAGTTAAGATGTAACCAAATTTGAACAATTTTAAGCCATTGTAGTAATTTTTGTGGAAATTAAGGGGATTTTACTGATTTCATAAAGTCACTTTGTATGGGAGGTGGCCGCAGTCTTATCTTGATTTTTCCAAATATCATACTTAAAGTACATATTAATTGTTAAAGCTTGTGTGCAAAGTCATTAGATTAATTTTTGCTGAATTGAAAGAGATTTTACTGTTTTGGTAAACTTACTTTGTATAGGAGGTAGACGTGACTTTTATTCGATTTTTGCAAATTTTATAAGTGCAAAATTTGAAGTTACTAGATTAATTTTTGTGAGATTTGAAGATATTGCGCCGTTTTAGTAACCTCACTTTGTATGGGAGGTAGTCGTGGCTGTTTATTCGATTTTTCCAAATTTAATACTCAAAGTACATATAAATTGTTTTAGCTTATGCGCAAAATGTTTAGTCATTAGATAAATTTTTGCGGAATTGAATGAAATTTTTCCGTTTTGTTAAACGCACTTTGTATGGGAGGTAAACGTGATTTTTATTCGGATTTTACAAATTTCATATTCAAAGTGCATCTTTAGGGTTAAAGCTTATGTGCAAAATTTGAAGTGATTAGATTAATTTTTGTGGAATTTAAAGAGATTTACTTTTTTGATTAAGTCATTTTGTATGGGAGGTAGGCGTGGTTTCGATCCGAATTCTTGTGGCGTCGTTTGCTTTTGATTACTTCTTTTAGTTGTGTTTTTGGCGTAGAAAGGATTTTCGTTCAATTGCTTTTTGATCTCTCCAATTTTGTGCGTAATTTTTTTGTTCTCTCCTATCTTGTGCATACCTACTCACATCATCGCTTACTATGTAAGGCAGATGTCAATAGTGTTTTAGTGACCATGGCTGAACAAATGTAATTCAGAATTGTATACAGGCATTGGAGGCCTCGCAGCTGCATTGAATGAAAGAAATAATTGGTTACGTTATGTGTCCATTTACCACTGAGACAGAGACACACAAGGAGAAAGGAAAAAAGAGTGAGAGGGTTTTGCACTCGCCTGCTAGCTTGTTGCCTTCTCGATACTCGCACACATACTCGTACAGCAATCACACAGTTATGTGATGATTTCTACCAAGTCAGACTACCCGTAAGCTGCGTTAAAGAACACAATTTAATAAAATAAGTATTCACATCAACTACATGGAACAGTGCTTGCCATTAGACTTATGTCTTGACAACGGAGCTAGTCAAACAATAAATAAATAAAAATAAAAAGTTTTTTTGAAAAATTTAGGGCATTCCATTGTGATTACTGGACACATTTGTATCCAGAATTTGGCCAACTATGAGTTATAACGATGTCATTGTAACTTATACGGCACTGATATATATTATAAAGCAGAAATAAATAACTATCGCGTTATATTAATTTGAAAAAACCAAACAGTTTAAATGTTTTGTGCTACTTATTATTTGAATGAATGTGGCTACTGAGACACTGAAAAATCCCACTCATCTACGTTTCAACATTCAAAGAAGAATCTTAGCCCAACCATTTAAATATTAAAGTCAGCTTCTTCTGTCTTGTACAATATATACTAAACGCTTTCATTTAAAAAAAAAATTATTATGCTTACCTTTGTGGAAAATTCAGAGAAAATATTACAATTTGTGACTACGGGGACATGCTTTTGTGACTTGCGGGAAAAGTAAAAATATTTGGAAATAATAAATCATATTAATCAGTTTTATTATAGTAAGCCCAATCAGTTTTAAGCCCAATTAATGCAGTAATTTATATAGTTTTTTGTAAAACATAAAAATAAATCAGAAGATGCAAAAGAAATTACATCTTACTTTATTATTTAAATAATATGTTGACTTTTTCTCAAAATACTTAAAATTTGATCTTTGTCTCGTATGTGGCAAAAAACTCTGCTTCATTGGCTGAAGTTGTTCTTAAAAACAATCTTGAGAGTAACTTGCAGTACCTGAGCTGGCTTTTGCGTTTATACTTAACTCAATATCTTAAGGCTCCAATTTAATTCCTCTTCACAGACTCTTGAGTACACATAAAAGTAGTTTAACTTTCTTTCTTGTATCCAAAAGCATTTATAAGATGTTGGGTTTTTTGTTTTTTTTTTTGGATTGAACCATCACTCAAGCGATACCCCTATAAATGTGTGAGTACTGTGTTGATTCGGAACTGCTTATATTTTCTAATCCCTTTAATCTTTAACTATTTAATTTTGTATCAGAAGATTAAATTTAGCTATAAACAACGACATTGAAATAAAATCTGACTTTTCACTGAATGTGTTGCAGTAGTCACTGTGACAACTGGAACAACTTTTTAAACAGTCTCGAAAGCATGATATGGTCGCCTTAACTATTTAAATTTAGTTTTTTAAATTTATTTGAAATAGTTCACCACATGTTTTGTTCTACTCCTAGGAAGTATTGAATTTATAAAGTCGCGTTTCAGGTTAGGAAAACAACTTTTATCTATTTTTGCGTGACTACTGGGACATTCAACATGCATCTCTTCAAAGAATAAATACACAAAAATTTACATACCTTTTCGCTTTATTTCTATATTAAAGAATAGCTTTTTCCAAGCTTTCTATAAAAAAAACCGCACCAGGATTCTACAGTGGACAGAATGACAGACAACAGGGTTGTACTCATAATCAACATTTTAATCCCTAGCAACTCTGTATGAAACAATAGCTTATGCTATGTTCACACTGAGAGCTAAATGCGAATTTAGAGCATTTACTATATATATTTGTCCATGTTACTCCTACAACGAGTAAAGAGCCGTTCGTAAATGTGGATTTCGTAAACGCGCATTTAGCTCTCAGTGTGAACATTTCCTATCGAGTGTATGAAGATATACCAGACCTTATTTTAAAAGACCAAAAACTTAGTCTCGTCAGCAAAATCAAAAATCTAGGTTTTCATATTAATTCTACACTTACCTGCAGTGACCACATCAACAGTGTGGTTTAAAAAGTATATTATATTCTGCGTAATCTAAGAGTTTCAGCTGATTATAACAAAGCCAGTTGAATTGAAACATAAGCTTGTTCTTCAACTTATACTACTTATAATTACACATGCATTTATGCATTATGCAACTATTATCCCCATACCAGTCGGGTTTTAGGACAGGACATGGGTGTTCTTCTGCAGTTTTGAAAGTGCTTGATGATATTCGGCCTGAATATGACGCTGGTTCTATGACCTTACTCTGATTACTTGACTTTTCCAAGGCCTTTGATAAAGTAAACCATAATTACTTGTGTCAAAAGCTTAACTTTCTCTTTGGGTTTTGTAATAGTGCTGTCAATCTTTTGTCTAATTATTTATGTAACAGAATTCAAAGAGTCAATGTCCGTCAAATGTTTTCATCGTATTAAATTGTACAAAGTGGCGAAACACAAGGTTCCATTCTAGGCCCGCTGCTATTCTCTTTGTTCATCAATGACATTTTTAATGTATGTAAGCACGCTTTTGTTCATGCGTACGCTGATGATATCCAGCTCTATCTGTCTCGGCGAACTGGGCTTCTTGATGATCTGTGCGTCAGGTTGAATGAAGATCTCAGTAGCATTGATGAATGGGCTAAATGTAATGGGCTTCAACTCAATGCTGCCAAATCGTATGTCCTTCCCATCTGTGAGAGTAAAACTTGTGTTGATGATGTCCCTGACCTGTTTATAGGAACTAGCAAGCTAAATGTGGTATCAAAAGCAGTAAGCCTTGGTTTTGTCATAAATTCATCTTTGTCTTGTGTTGACCACGTTAATAGTGTTGTACAAAAAGTTTATTATGTCCTTCGTAATTTAAGAATGTCTGCTAGTGTTACTCCTGTTGATTTAAAACGTAGATTGGTAAAACAATTGATCTTACCTTTAATTTCATATTCAGAAACAGTGTACAGTAAACTCGACTCTTCCCCCAATTAAAACTACAGATTGCTTTTAATTATGCAACACGCTACGTATATGGTTTGCGAAAATTTGACCACCTTTCGACGTTCAGAAACGCTATACTTGGATGTGACCAAACTACATATCTTAGTGCTCGTAACTGTATGTATCTCCATAAAATCATACATGAAAAAACACCTCGCTAATTGTTTGAAAAACTCCAGTTTTGTCTTTCAAGAAGAAGTCATGTTTTAATAGTCCCTAGGCATTATTCGTTACATTCGTCTCATCTTTTTTTCATTAACGCCATTAAATTGTGGAATGCTTTGCCTCGTTGGTTCAGAGAGATTAGTGGGAGAGGTAATTTTAGGCCCTCTATCCTATCTTTCTTCTCTACTTCATAGTTTCATGACTATATTTTAATCTATTTCCTGTATTCTTTACTCTATATTATTAATTCTTAAAAAGTAATTGCAATGTGATTCAATTTAGCATTCAATATACTTAATATTTATTATAGCTTTCTTTCTTTCTTTTAAAAATTTAACGTAACCTTAAGTATATAGTTGTTGTTATGACTGTATAGTTTAGTATTATTTTTTTTTATTTTTTTTTTCAAGCTAATGCTTATATCGTACTATAAAAGAACCTGGTTCTTATTGTACCAACACGTTTCTCTAAATAAATAATGTGTTTATAGCAATTTGGACTCCCGATCTCAATTAAAATTAAACTTAGCATTTAACCAGGTTACACGATATGTTTATGGGCTGCGAAAATTTGATCATACATCTCAGTTTAAAAAATCCATTCTTGGAAGTGATATTTTTAACTGTCTCAATGCTAGAAATTGTATCTTTCTGCATAAAATAATAGTGTTTAAAATGCCTCCTTATTTGTTTGAAAAAATTCGATTTGGTCATTCAACAAGAAGTTTTATGCTGACCCCACCGAGTTTCAACTACCTCAAATCCACAAGATTATTTTTTATTAATGCCACTCGTCTTTAGAATTCCTTACCGAGCCATGTAAGAGCTTTAAGGGAAATAACAAGATTTAGACTTTCCGTATTTCAACACTTTGCTTCTAATTAACGATTAATAAATTCGCCAGTTTTCTTTAATCCTATACTTTCTTCTTGTTAATTTTTTTTTCCACTTAATTACTTAAATTTTATACTCCATTTAGATTTCTCTATTTCTACTTAATATTAAGATTAATTTTATAATAAGCATAATTGTTAAAATTAGGTTTAAGAAAATCTTTAATTTGTATGATCCTAAAAATTTTATTCCAACTTGTACATTAAAAGAACTAAGTTCTTATCGTTCTATAAATAAATAAATAAATAATAATAATAATAGCATAAATATACAAATAAAAAATGTTTGGGGAATTCTTTAATATTTTTTCACAGATTAATAAAGTATAGACATTTAGTTATACCAAATTAAAGATGTTAATGGAAAACAAAAATTTATTTTATTTTCTTCCTTTACGTGGAATGCCCCTTTACGTTGTTCTAGAGAAAAACTGAGATTGTTTTCTAACTAATCTAGTTATGCGTAAATATTGCTTTTTATTCCACATTTTCGAAGTATTGTAGCATAGAACATTCCATCAAACGAAAAAAAAGGTAATAAATTCACAAAATTATTACATTTGTGTAACGTTATCTCGAGCTCATAGCCACTGTGTCTTATTCAAATATTATAAATTCAGCAATTATTTCTTTCAACTTAAAGTGGTGCACATTTCTAATACTATGTTAAATAAGTCTGCTCTTCTCGATTTTCTCTCCTTTAATCTCTTCGGCATTAGAAAGCACATTTTTACGCCAACATCATTATTTATATTTACAAAATAAACCTCTTATTCAAAGCTGCTGCTACTGCTGCTGCCTCCACTTTGTGGAATCTTTTTTTAACTAACTTATTAACAAACATTTCCAGCAAAGAGAAAAAAGTGAAAAATGAAAAAAATCGTCCTCGCTCCAGGCTGTATAACAAATTATAACTGAACTAAGTGTGCTGCGCAAATTCAATGAAAATTAACCGCTAGAAAAACAGAAAAGGTTATTTATTAAAAAAAAAACCATAATAAAAATAACAGCAAGCAGAACTGCCTTCTTCAACTTCTGTTTCATTTAAAATAACATACATAAACATATATTTTGTGCCTGTATGGTGCAGCTTGAGCCCAAAGAGTTTGTGACAAAGTCCCTTAATGCTTATTTTATGTTTAGATTTACCCCTCTCCACTACCTTCAAGCGACAACAAATGCTAAAGCGTTAAGTAAAGTAAACGTTTTCTTGCTGGCTTTGAACTCGCTTAATGCAAAAAGTTTTCTAATGAAAAAATCGTTGTCTACATTTAGGCATATGATTTAAAATAAAATTTTACTCGAGCTCAAAACAGAATATAAAAAAAAAGCAAAATCATAACAATTGCGAAATGTTACACTTCCCCATTCTTATCCTTGACTTCCTCCACCGACTCATGTGCTAACTGTAATTATAATATCCTGCTTTGTTATTCTTGTAGCTCATGCAGAGTCCCGAGGGTATCCAAAAAATGTTGCTACTCGGAAGCTAAGCAAATAATTAAAAAAAGCACTGTGCACCAGCAACAACAAAACGAGAACAGGCTCAGCGCAATTTACATGTTTTTTTTTTTCTCGTTTAGAAAAGAGACAGCATTTAGCAGCAATCCTGCGTACCCTCTTCCCCTTGTCCATAACATTCCTAGCTCCTAAGCAAACCACGCGTTGATTTCGCGTCAAGCCCAGAATTGAGAGGACCACTTTTTCGTGACGTTGCCGCGCTGGCGTCAGCTACAATTTATCATGAGGGTAAAACTTGCTTTAAGCTTGGTTGAGCCGCACAACTAAATTGCGCGGCACAATGCAAAAAAACATACTAAAAAATCGCAAGAAAAAAATTTAAATGAAGTTCAAATGTAATAAAAAAGAAAATTCCAAATAAAATTGCATGCAGTGTGCCGCTTTTGCCGCCATTTTTCCAACTGTACTCCATCTTTTTTTATTTCTTCATTCAAACAAAAAAGCTGGCACGGTGGACAGAGCGACAAAAAAAAAAAATAGAATGTCAGTGTAATAAACTGTCAGGGACGCTGCATTTTGTTGTTTCGAGTGCTTACAGGCTTATTAAGATCAGACAATGCTCTGCGTCTACAGAGCATAGAACAATGTAGATCCTTCTCCTAGAGCCATTTAGGCAGACGAGTCAACCCGGTTAGCCAAGGCTAACAATGATGATGTCGCAATTTTTATGCTTTTTAAGTTTAGTGGCTGGGTTTATTTTTCTCAACTCGTTTTTGTGCTTGTAGTTGCGTTTATTTAACACAAATATGTTTTCTATTGTTTGCTGTTCTGTACTGTTTTACTCCTTGTTTTTTTTTTTTAAATCGAGTGACAAGAGTTGACAGTTGTTATTATTTGTTTGTTGGTGGCTTGAAAGTTGTAAAGGCTGTTGGCCAGAAGACACAAGTTTGTTGTTTCAATGGCATCTTGATGCGTGGCGAAGCAGCAGCGACACAAAGAGCAGCGAAAGCATCATGAACAGCAGCTATGACCACAGAGGAAGAAGAAGACTAGAGGTGGCAATTTAAAGAAATACCAAGAATAATGAGAGAGTTTGACAACCTTTGTATCCACTCTATGCCAAGTTTACACTGAGAGTTCAGTTTGAGATACTCGTGCGGTGTCCCTTGGTCAAAATAAAAACATTTTTTGACCGAATGTGAAAAAAAATATAGATTCAAGGTATCAGAAATTTATAAAAAAATTTATAAACATAAAAAATTGGAACTAGTTCATGAAAAATCGGGATCCTCGTCTGCAAAGGCTTCAATCGTTGGCATTTGTCCAATCACAATGGGTTAAATTTGTTGCAAAATGTTTTGACTTGATTATTTGATTAGAAAAGAAATTTGATGACCTTTCTAACGGTGGCTCAACGACTACAATTGGACGTAAAGTGGCGTAGTTATGGCGATTGAAGTCGAAATCGTATCGAAATGTATCCAAAAAAGTCACAAAAAAGCTGCAAAAAAAAAAAAAAAAAATCAGAAATGAGCAGATTTCTCAAAATTTTTTTATAATTATAGTAAACATTTTTTAAGCTTATTTTTGTTGTTTTGTTTAGGCCAATTCATAGAAACAAAAAACTTGCCCATACAAAAAGGGGTTTTTTTCAAAAAAGGGAACTTTTTAAAAAAATTTCCAGCTAGCCTTAGAGTTAACACATCGCGAAATCCTTTCGTGGAGGGTACTATAATGAGCCAAGGAGTATTTGAGATGGAGTTTATCAAACACTTTTTTTGTATGGAGACTGACCCGGCTGTACAAAAGGTAAACCAATTTGCATATATTCAAAACAGGATCAGGTAGGATTTCGATTCAAACGGATTTTTCATTAGAAAATGATAAGGAATAGAATCCTACTTTCTGTTTTCTTTGACATTTAAATGCAACCTGTTCATCTTTTAAGCCCAGTGAGTATAAAACTCATTTTTCAATGCACTATATTAAAATATATACTAACTTGTTAAAATAAAAACTTTTTGAAAAATAATTTTAGACTTTTTTTGAGGTAGATATTTCTAGAGAGGCCCAAGAGTACTGGGAGTTTAGGATATTTTAAAAAAATTATTGGAATAAATCCTAATCATAAAAGGATCAGCTCACACATTTGAGGCCTCTTAGAGACACTTTGGGGTAGCTTGAAATTGAATATAGAGACCCCTCTAATTAAGAGTTAATTCTGGGGAGATATAAACTGTTTTTAACAAATTTTCTGCATAACGGTTCTTAAAGTGAAGCTTACGCTACAATACATCTATGCTACACAATGCTTACCCGATATCTCCCCACTCGGATAAAGTTTTTACTTTAGTTTTTGACACTTGAGAGAAATGCGCTCTTTCCGCCTTTGCTCAAACTGTCAGCTGTGTCTTTTCTTTGTTCAATGCATTAGTTTTGACATCCATTTTTACAGTTCTCAATTCCTAAAACAATGTGAGTTTCTCATTTTGACTTTACTTTAAATCACTGAAAATTTAAAACTATAATCCACTGAACTGTCTTTTTAATAAAGAGTGATGTTTTTGTCCATTTTATGGTCATCATAATCGACCCACCGAACAGGCTATTCAAGCTATAGCGACCAAATTTCGCACCAGTTTCATTTTATTGGTCATTCTGGACACCCACCCGTAAGCGGAGAGTGTGTACTAGGGAGTCCAATCCCGGAAGCTTTTCTCGATCCCGGTATTATCGGGATTGAAAATCGCAATCCCGGGATTAGTTCGGGATTGAAAACTTTAAGAAGTAAATAATTAAAAATATTTTTAATACAATTTTTTATTATTTATTACTTCAAACTAAAAATGTAAATTAATTCATTTAATAGCAACAAAACATAACAAAAAAAAAACATAATAAGGGTATTCACAATTACCTTGTTTTCAGTGTAATAAACAAATTCCGTGGTGTTGATACCACACTTTACCGAGAGGTTTTTATATTGTTGTTTTACATGAAAAACCAAATGTGTGATAATTTTAAGTAGTTAAATGATGTGTATGTATGTACGAACGTGGTTTTTAAGGTTCCATAAACAACTGATCGGCTGCCAGTTATTTTCTAATTGCAAAAATAGAATAAGCTCAAAATTCAAGCTAAAGTTTTTATGCCATATATTAATAAAATTTATTGAATTGGACAGTTAATTGATTTGCATAGTAACAAAAAGCTATAGATGGAAGCAGAGCCGTAGCCAGGATTTATCCATGGAGGGGTTTTGATGAACATTTCTTTTATTCAAAATTTAATATATTAAAATATACAAGTTTTTGTTTCATTTAATTTGCAAGTTTATTTTTTTATGTATTATACATGTAAGTAAATATATAAAGGTGCCTCGACTTCCATTAGAAAAACTTCCATTTGTGCTCCTCTTATAATAGACCAAGGTCTATTTTATAACGATTCCCTAAATATTTTGGCTGTAACGATAGCCGCCAGTGAGCTAAAACATTTTGCAAAAACCTCACTGTTGCGTGAAGTAACTAATTTTTAAGAGAATTTATTGCCTAATCAAAAAAGAATTTTATTTAAACTTTGCAATTTATTTTATTCATTTATTTATTAAATAAGGAAAAGAAAAACTTTAAAATTATTAGTTTTCACGTGAAGCGCTCGCGAGTTTCAAAGTTAATTCAAACTGACAATAAAGTTAACTGCGCTTGAACGTACAAATATAACGGATTCAGGTATAAAGGAAAATATGCAATATCTGCATTATTAGAGAAGAAAATAAACAAACATAAATAATCAAACAAACAAACAAACAAAATCATGTTTTTCGTAAATATATATGCTGGTAGAATAGTTGCAAAAAAAAAGTAAACTGTCAGATATTGAAAGCCGAAAAAGGCTCTTCCAGTCTGCATCAAAAAATTTTAAAGTTTTGCAATGGCATCATTAAAGATATCAATATTTCTAATGCGATCCTCAATTTCAAGATATCGTTGGAAAGGTTTTGCTTCATTCATGGCCAGAATTTCTAAAATTTATACATTTTAAAGCTATAATATTAATTATAAAATATAAAACTTGTGGAAAAATTTTGTAAAAAATTTAAAAAAAATAAAAATGAAGTTATTCTGAATTTTGAAAATTTTTATATGGAAATAAAATAAAATAATATCAAAAATGAAGTCTTGTTACGGAGGTATGTTTTAAGAAATTTTAGGGATAAGATTTATCTCAAATTAATAAAATTTAAGAGACAGAAAAATTTTTACATAAACTTCATAAATTTTAAAGCCTAAAAATTCACAAAATTTCTTAAACGATTGACTTAAATCTTTTTCTCGGGTCAGAATTCTAAAAAATGTAAGTCAACTATTTATAACTCATGAGCAACGAAACATGAGTTACATGGTTAATATTCCTTAAAACTTATACTAGTTTTATATTCATATCTTTAATTAAAAAGTGAAATGCTTAAAAAATCTTGAACTTAAAAGAGTCACAATGAAAGGAGCAAAAAAATTTATTTAATAAAAATTTGTTTTGTTCCATAAATCACGAAGAGGCTTTAATGCAATGCCGCCATAAGCAAAGCTAAAGAAAACGCAGAACTTACAATAAGCTCCATTTGCATTATTGTAAGCCAACCAACTCCAGCGGCAAAACCATGGATTCAAAATTTAAATTTAAATCTTCGAGGGAAAACTAAAATCAGTTCCTTGCTGAAATAAACTTTAAAATCTTTCTAGGCGGTTCGAATAAGAAAAGTTTTTTCAGTATACATGTGAATGTCATTCTTGTTGTCTTCACTGTTATCATTACTACCATCATCTACAACAGCCGATGTTAATGGTAGTGAAAACAATTGTGATGGTAGTTTTGAATGTATTACGTTTGATCCGATAAATCACTATACATTGGTTTTCACTATTGTTGTTTTCACGATTCAACTATTTTCAACGATTCAAGACTGTTACACGTAAGCACAACTTCCGTATATAATTTGTTAAGTTTTTTTAGAACATATTAAAGTGATTCAATGAAATGATTATTAACATTAATTAATTTTTATTAAAATTTCGATGGTCTAGGGAAATTGGAACCCCGAAAACTTCCCCCTTGGCTACGGCCTTGGTGGGAAGTTCCCAACCACAAATTCTATTTTAAAGGGTGCTCATAATTGTGGTTTTCAACTATGGCAAAAAACCACAATACCACACAATTGTGAATACCCTTTTTGTTAATAAACACAAAAAAATTAAATAATATTAATGACTAGCAAATTGTGTTAATTTAGGAACAAAAAATAAAAAGAAGTAAAATACAAAATAGTTTAAGGTATTATTGTATAAATATTAATAATTTTTTTGTGCTTAATGCAATTTAAGGTTAGAAAAGACTTTTTAAAATTAAATTTTTTCTTTTAATTATTTTTTAAAGTAATACATTAAGCTGATCAACGCACCTTATTTTTCATTAAAGAGTATTGTTCGGATATTATTACAAATATAACCCGCTGATGAGAAGCAACGTTCTGATTCTATGCTAGTTGGAGAAATAGTTGTACGATAATCGTAAACAATTTGTAAGTTTCGATAACGATTGCCTTTACCACAAAAAAAAATTATTTTTTAAATCAGAATATCTGAAAATTTTGAAATATATAGCTGACTTCCCAATGTTGCAAATTCTTCGAAAACTTTGCAAAGTCTTTGCTCCAGTCATTCACACTCATAGTCCTAACAATTTTTTTTCAGCCTCAATAAAAGGTTTTTCTAATTCTATATTCATATCAACATAAAATGAAATGGTTGAATTTACATGAATATTTATAGTCTACATTTTTTATTTAAAAATCCCAGGATCCCGGATAGAAAATCCTGGGATTTAAAGGGACTTAAATCATCCGGGATACCGGGATTGACTACCCTAGTGTGTATCAAGAAGAATATTGTTGCTGCATCGGCCAGTGTCAATAAAGATCGTGATATGTCAAATCGTTGCCTTTGTCAAAAATTGGGCTTGTGTTATTCGACCACTAGGAAGATTTTACGTAAGGTCCTCAGTAAGAAACCATACAAAATACAGCTGGAGCAAGAACTGAAGCCGGATTACCTACCACAACGTCGTTTGTTTAGTGAATGGGCCTTAGAAAAGTTGGATGAAGATCCATTTTTTTAACGAAAAATTCTCTTCAGCAACGAAGCTCATTTTTGACTCAATGGTACGTCAACAAACAGAATTGCCGAATTGAGTCTAAAGAGCAGCAAGATGCAGTTCAAGAGCTGCCAAGGCACCGTGAAAAATGCACTACTTGGTGCTCTTTGTGGGCCGACGGCCTCAGTGAACCGTACTTTTTCAATAATAACGAAAATTGCAACATAACAGTCAATGGAGCAAGGTAACGTGCGATGATTACCGCTTTTTTTTGCCCAAAATGGAAGAATCGGACTTAGTTGACATGTGGTTAAACAAGACGGTGCCAAATGCCACAGGACATGCGATACCATGGATCTATTGAGAGGAGAGTTTGATGAGCAATTAAAATCACGTTTTGGAGCACCACATTGGACGCCAAGATCATGCGATTTGACCCCACTAGACTATTTTTTGTAGGGCTGAGTGAAGTCTCTCGTGCACAGGGACAAGCCAGCCAAGATTACTGGCATGGAAGACAACATTACAGCTGACATTAGTGAGATACCGGCATATTTTAATTTATACATTATCTAATTATCTCTTATATTTCATATAATTTATCATTTCGTATTGTATTCGTTTTTTTGATATTGTTATTTTAAATAGTTCTAAGCAAATGTTAGTATTAAGTTAAAGTTTATAAAATTCCGAATTGTTAAACTCCAATGAAGTACTAAAAAAGACTAAGTCTTACTGAACACCATCATAATTCAATAAATAAATAAACAAATAAATAAATAAATAAATAAATAAATAAATAAATAAATAAATAAATAAATAAATAAATAAATAAATAAATAAATAAATAAATAAATAAATAAATAAATAAATAAATAAATAAATAAATAAATAAATAAATAAATAAATAAATAAATAAATAAATAAATAAATAAATAAATAAATAAATAAATAAATAAATAAATAAATAAATAAATAAATAAATAAATAAATAAATAAATAAATAAATAAATAAATAAATAAATAAATAAATAAATAAATAAATAAATAAATAAATAAAATAAATACCCAAAAGTATGCCAAAATAGGAGCTTACGGATGGACCACATAAAGCATAGCCGCGGATAACGTTTACATGAAATAATCTTTTAAAAGAAAATAGCAGGCATTAATGTATCGTTCCAAACAAAAATAATTTTCAATGCTTTTTTATAATTTTCAAAAATCAAACGCTTAAAAAATCAATCCTGAGAAACATACTCTCTTTCATCTAAATATAATAAAAAATTAACCAGCTTAATATTCAAGGGTGAAAAAAGCATGCCAAATCGTATATTTGATATGCTGTGATCAAAGTTCAAATTGTGACCTATAAGTTGAGTAATTGAACATGTCAGAACTTCATCTACTCCTTAAAGAAAATTCCAAGTCATAAGCTTCAGCATGCAAATAAGTTAAAGTTCAACAACATGCAACAATGCAGAGGGCGCTAAATCTATTTGTGCAACGATGTGACTAGTTTAGCAATAATTCCACAGTTGCTCTCAAAAACACTCTCATACAAATATATGTTAGTGGATCTATAGTTGAACTCGTTTGCTTCTGACGTTGTAAATGTGGGTAAAAAGTAAAACTGGTTTTGTTTTTTTTTTGGGTCGAGTGCAGATGCAATTTTGACACAAATGATACGGCACGAGCAACAACGACAGCGACACATCGTTAAATTCTGTCACTGAATAAAGTACGCTGCCGGGTGCAGTTAATAGTATTTATTGTGATGGTAGCAGAAAAAAATGCATCAAAAGCTGGCATCATTTAAGCTTTTATAATGGTTCATGAGGTCATTCGATAGTTAATATTAATTTATTTAACATTTTTTCTCCGATGCTGAATATTTTACTTTTAGCATAAAATAGTTTTGTAATATGCGTGTTTGGTTTTGTAAAGCTTGTTCCCACTTTAAATTACGTGAAATTAAAGAGATAATTTTTAAAGCCTTAATTAAATGAAAAATAAATTGAATCTTTTTAGTACAATATTATAGCATGTTTCAACCCAATTATTAGCACGTAATTAGCGCACTCTTGCACACAAAAAGATTACATAGCGCATATAAACAAACACACACACACACACACACAAACACTTACTTCATAATCTACTACAGCGAAATAGTTACGGAAATACTGAACAGGACCTCATTTAAAATGTCCGCATTTAAAATACTTGGCAATCACGCAACAAGCAGCTTCAAATGCCAGACCGGAAGTGGGTAGGTGGCATGGTTTACACTTTTTATATGCAAAATATTGCTTTATATTTGGTGAAGGGCTTGTATGAGCGTGTTAGTTTGTGGGTTGGTGTTGCAACAGCACCTGCAAAAACTTAAAAAAACTTGTTTGAAGCTTTTCTCAATTCAAAAGCATTTCACTCATTTACATTGGTAGTGGCAGCAAATTAAGGCAATGTTGGATGAGGCGATAGAAAAAAAAACCTCTTGAAGTAGTCTAAAAATCGTGGCTAAAACATTAAGAAGGTTGCTGTACTTATTGCCAAGAAGCGGCGGAATAATTTGAGAGCTTTATTTAAAGGACAATGCTACAGGATTAAGTCATAAAAGTAGTTCGTAAAGGTGAACCTTTAAAAGGTAATTAACATTCCTTTTCAAGCAAATTAACAAATTGTTAACCAGTATTTTGAATATTTCTATGTGCTTGTTGGAATTTCTTGATTTCAAAACAAAATTTGAAGCTCAAAAAGAAAAACATGTTGATAAAAATTGTCAACTGCTTTTAAGTTATTGACAATTTCATTAAAAAATTTTGTTTTTTTGTGCTTTAAATTTTGTTTTGAAAACAACAAACACATAGAAATATTTAAAATCTGGTTAACTAATTGTAAATTTGCCAGAATAGGGCTGTAAATTTTGTTTTATATAAGCATATTTTAAGAAAAAGAGAGAGAGAGAGAGAGAGAGAGAGAGAGAGAGAGAGAATAAGGTACGCATAGAAAAGGACTTGCCACCGAATGATATTGATGTTAAATTATATGTTAAACTTTATTTGTTAGCACATTAATAATATATTTTTCGCCAATGAAATTTAATGCTTATGTGCAACACTTTGACAGATTTAAAAAAAAAACAACTTTAAATTGGGTCGTGATGAATTTTTATTGCAGACCTTTTGCGTAAAGTGTGCCTGGGAATGACGTTTTCTTCGGAATGATGTCTCACTGGCAAATGACATACATAATTATATTCTATAGGATTGGTTGTACAAATGACTTTATTTAATATTGTCAAAAGGACACAAAAGTCCTTAAAAAATTCAACAACAAATATTAAAAAAGGGAAACAGCAGCAATGCAAATATTGACAAACTTAATAAAATATTTTCTTTCTACTTTGCAAGGTAGCCTAGCGACACACCAACACCAACACACACACACACAAACGCACACATGCACATTAAACCACTGCTGTGTGCACAGATATATGTGTAAAAACGTATATAAAAACGTAGAAATGAAGAGCCAATTAATGTCGTTGTTATGCAGTGGCCTGTAAAACTGTAAAACCTGGCCCCGACTTCATGCTTCAGCTCCAATCCGTCGTTTGTCCGTCTGCACGAATGTTCGTGCATTCATCGCTGGCCGTCCAACATGTCATCAACTGTGTTTTTTTTTTCTTTTATTGTGTTAAAATAAAGCATTTTTTATTTTTATTTTAACGTTCCGCTCCGCTCTTTGCTAATGTTGGAATTTAAAATTAAAAAATTTTAAGGTGAAGAGTTGTGAGTGGTGCACAAAAGATGGGCACGAAAGCTACAACTGTATATGTGCGGATGCATTCGTAAATGCATATGTAGGTATGTTTGCAGGTGAATAAATGTTGGTAGGTTTGTCTGTATTCAGCTGAGTACATGTAGAATCCCAGTGGTAAATGGATACATGACGTAACCAAATATTTCTTAAATACAGTGGAATTCACTTATAACGACCTCGGTTATAACAACATTTCTGCTACAACGTCGTATTCTTGAATCCGCATTTTCTAATTTCTCATTCCTTAAGAACTGCGTTCGCTTTTAACGTCGGTGGATATAACGACGAGTTCACATATAACGACGCAGTTTTCATAAAATATAATAAATATTTTCTTATATAGCGACGACGAAAGCAAGTTGAGACTAGATTTGCTTACTTATGAATTTTATTTTATTTATATGTGAACAAACAATATTCACTGAACATATTTGCAATTTTTGCCTTGTTCAAAGGGAAATAACCGTATAAAATTCATTGACAACAAAACTGCATAGCTTCATTTGCGCATGTGATTTTGCTCAGTATACTTTTGTTCCTTCAAATGCATGATTGATTTTTTACTGTGTTCAAAATGCCTCCACAAACTAAACTTAACGCGTTCATCATTGAAGAAAAATCTGCAATAATCTGGCGACTTGAAAACGGCGAGGAATTCCTTGCGTCATATTCTTCAATATCCATAATATGGAAACATAACATTAATATAAGAATCACACCTCCTCAAAACGTAGAAAATCCAAAAATCGCGATATATACCTCTAACCTATCATATTTTAAAAGAAAAAGCCAATGATTTAGTTAAAATTTTAGGTAAAACTAATTTTTCTTGTTAAGAAAGTTTGATTCACCATTTTCGATAGCGACACTGCATTGTTAACTGCAAGGTTACAGGTGAAGCAGGTGATGTATCCCAAGGTGACTACAGAATTTTTCCTAAAACTTCGAGATGGCTATTTGGACTCAGAAAAAATGTATAATGCTGATGAAACAAGGTTGTTCTTTAAACTCATGCCCGATAGAATTTTAAAATTTTAATGTAAAAAGTGTATAGGAGGAAAAGTTTTGACAGTTCGTGTTACAGTTTTGGTTGCTGCATATGATAATAACTTTTTTCTTTATAATAAATGAATTAAGTTAATATTGAACAAAAAAAATTATATGTGCATATAACGACATTCGGTTGTAACGATGAAATATTCCGGCCCCTTCAGGGTCGTTATAACCGAATTCCACTGTACAATGTTGCAGCGAGGCCTCCAAAGCTTGATAGGCGTATACAATTCTGAATTACATTTGTTCGGACATGTCCACTAAGACACTGATGACATATACCTTACACAGTAAACGACGATGGAAGTAGGTATGAACTAGATAGGAGAGAACAGAAAAATTGAACTAAGATTCTCTCTAAGCCAAAAACCCAACAAAAACTAAAGGGAACAAACACATCGAAAAGAACAAATACAAGCAAATGACGCCACAAATTATATTCACAATAAATTGTGCAGTTTAATGAATGGATATATTACTTTTTTCCTTATATTTAGGAATTAATGTTTAATAACACTTACTTATTTTATATATAAATCTTTGTTGTGGTTCAAACAAAAAGATTAATAATTTTCACAAATACACTTCATACAAAAACTTCATGTTAGAAAACACGATGTTGCTACAAAGACGAATAAAGTCAAACTGTTGTTTGAATAATGAAAATACAATAATATGAGCACAAACAAGAAGTGAGCACAAATAATATTTTGTTTCCGTTTACAGTTCTGCATTCAACGACATCACCGATAAATTTTTACAAGCGGGATCTCAGCAGCTGAGCCGTTTGCGTGACATTTAAATATATTGAGCGGCATCAAGTTGATGATTGCATGGTTTTAATTTTTGCTTATCTTATTTTAATTTTTATTATTTTAATATTTGCAATAAAATTTTTTTGCAGTCCTGCTCGCACATATGCAATACAAGAACTGAGTGCTGAAAATCTAGAGTGCCTTTGAAATCATGATCTTGATTACTGTGGTTAAAATAAATAGGCATACGCACAGAATACGGACGTGATATTCGTAAGCATAAAATACAAGTAAAACCTGTTATTAATGAAACAATATGACTTTGGCTATTGCGAAGCACTGTGCAAATTCATTATTAAGTTCCATTGAAAGGCATAGGCAACTATTTGATCTCAAGATATCATACAATATAAAATGGTTCGGACGCGACAAAACAAGGAATTGATTTTTTGACGCATGTATAAGATTCAAAGAAGTTTTAACAAAAACATTTTTCTTGTATTTTCAGCAGTTGTTTAACACTAGATTCATATTATGGGCGCTATGTGCCCAAAGCAACCTTTAAGCAAAATTTAAGGGTATATTTTGTTCCGAAATTGACTAAGAAAGTATGATATCTCTTAATGTCTTAACTATTTTTAAGAATAAGTGCTGTAGAAGAAGTTACAAAACAAAAAATACCTCGATATCGTGGTAAAAAAATTTTTATCTCTGTCTTTGATTTGTATTTATGTCATTATCTATATAAATAAAAATGAAATGGAAATGGCTTACCTCCTTTTGCTGTAATGTTTTTTATTTTGTTAGTAATTATGTGAGAATGGTTTGTAAAAAAAAAATCTTATATGCTATACAAAAATGCTATACTTCAGACGGTTGTCTGAATTAGACTTAAGTTTGGTACATACTTGGATGGAGTATGGATACCATGTATATCGCATTGCAGATGTTGCTTTAGTGATAGCATTTTTAACTTTTCCATCTATCATTGTGAAAGCCAGTTCGAAGACAACTCGAATATTCTGTCCTGGCCAAGTATTTTAACTGTTGTACGGCCACCGTTTGTCCAAAGAGTCCTGCATATGGCCCTTGTACGACCCTCGTACTGCAGAGAAAAATATTTAAAAAAAGCCTTGTGCGGCCGCAGCTTGGCCATAGCTAAAAGAGTTATTATTTTTAGTCGGGCTATTTTTAGTGTCTATCACTTTAACAAAAAAAAGGTTTAAAAAATGCAAAAACAACGTAAATTTTAGTTTTGACTACTATCGATGATTGATATAGATACGAAGAAATATTTTCATCCATAATTTTATTTTGTTGGGTAGGTATTTTTTAGCATTGTCTAAGAAGATCTGAGATATTGGAGAAAATGAAATATTTTTTGTTGAAATTGAAAAAATATAACTTCAAATATAAATAATTTAATTACACATAAAAAAATAATAAATTTCGTTTAAATAGCCTTTGATTTAAATGTTACAAAAATAGCTTACGAAATAATTTTTCGCAAACTAAAGTTATTTTGAGAATTTTTTTTTAAAGGATATTTTAGTAACACAAAAAAATATTAAACAAATATTAAACAATAAGTGTTCTTCGCTTAAGTTTCCGTTGTTGTCTTCTGCCTTTATGCTATTTCCACATCTATGAGACTGTAAGGACTTTTATCTCTTTTAAATTTAATGCTATAAAATGAAATGTTTGGCCATCATTCGCCATTAATTATTAAAAACCTTCCAACTAGGGTGTACAATCCCGGGATTCTGGAATCCCGGGGTCCCGGATATTTTTTAGTCCCGTCAGTCCCGAGATTGCCTTCACTGGAAAAAAAAATTCCAAAATATTCCAAAAAATTACACCAAAAAGTTCAATGATACTACCTAAGAAAAACCTGAATGTGATTTAAAAAAATTTTAAATAAAAACCTTTCTCAAAATATCTGTACAAAATAACATAATGTGAGAAACACATGGCACTAACTTAGAAATACTGAAATGTGATTTTAATAATACAAAAATAAAAATATATTGTAACTACACAGTTAAAAATTTTGGACTACTTTTTAATCCAAACTTTGGTTTAAAGGAATTTCTAATCCAAAAAGTGCTATTTTTTAATCCAAACATTAGTTTTATTTAGCATGGTTTCAAACCTACGTTCCTAAAAATAACTTACTTGCATTCGTAATGATGCAAAATAAGAGAAACTATGTTAAAAACTGAGTTGGACGAGTGGATTTGGACTAGCACATCAGAGGTCGTGTGTTCAAATCACGAACTGTTCAGAACATTTCTTTATTTTACTTTAATTTAGCTGGGTTTGGAACCCACGTTTTCGCTCGCTTGCTTACTAGCATTCGTTATGATGCAAAATAAGCGTAACTTTCTTAATAAATGAGATAGACGAGTGGATAAGTTGTTGGACCAGCACATAAGAGGACGTGTGTTTAAATCATGAACTTGTCAGAAAGGTTCTTTATTTCAAGTTGATATTTATATTGCTTTTTTAACTTTTTGCGGATCGAAAACTTATCTTTTCCTTGGATTAAAAAGTAATCTTTTTTTGATGTTGTCCTATATGTTATCCAAAAGAGTATAAAATTTAGTAAAATATTTTTAGCCGTTTATCTGTACAAAATATGACCTGAAAAATATAAAAATATAAACCTTTCTTGAACTAAATTTACAAAATATTACAAAAAACTAACTTAAAAAACTTAAATGTGACCTTAAAAAACTTCCTTAAAAAAGCTGCACAAAATATTACAAAACTAGTTTTAATTATGTTGATTTTATATGATTTAAATACAAATTCTTAATGTTTAAATCATACTTGATTGCATGGCCGAATCATTTATTGCATGGCCGAAATTGCAATAAAATCAGCTAGTGATTTTTTCCTTTTCATATTGAAAATGCTTTGTTGTTGTGGTTGTTTCTTTGGAAAAGATTCCTTAGAACAATAAATTGTTCTAACTTTGACATTAAGCTCAATAAACAATTTTAAACTATGGAACAACTAGAATTTGTATTTAAAATCAAGTATGATTTGAACTATCAAACATTTAGAATTTGTATTTAAAAATATAAAATCAACATAATAAATAACAAGGTAATTTAGAAAAAACTTTAATTAGTTTTAACTAATTATTAAAATATTTTTTTTAAATAATTTTTTGATCCTTCGGAATTATCTCAATTAATTAATTTTTTGTTTAAGAATTCATGTTTGTTTTTATAAAGAAATAAAGAATAAATACTAGCCAAACATTTAATCGAAACTGTGTTTTGCAGTTTTTTTAAAATCTTCTGCATTGTTTTGTATTGTAAAACAGGGTATAACTACTTTGGAAATTCAAATTACGTCTTCCAAAAAATTCATTTTCTAAGGTTTGTCAATCCTGGGTCTAATCCATTTGTGTTTTTCCAATCACGAAATCCCAGGATTTGCCTTTAGCAAAAAACCCAACAAAAAAATTTTAGTTTCTGATCTGAAGTGGCAACAGGTGAATATTAAGAAACACAGAATCTTTATTGGTCTGTTTGACTTTCAAACAAAAATAAAGCTGTATGGTTGTTATTCAACTCTTTTTAATTGATGAAGGAGATAAACTTTTAGTTGTATTTCACTTCCGAGAGAAATAATTATAAATAATAATAGAGAATATGCAGCAATTATGTTTTCAAAAATTACTGGTTATAGTTTGTATTAAAATATTTCACTTGAAACACATTTTAGTTGCATTTTATTTAGATTTTGATTAGCATTTAGGAATTAAAAATGAAGTCAATTATTTGTTTGCCCACTTACTTAAATTGAGTGCTTTTTTAGCGGTTTTGTTTTCTGATGTCTTGCAGTCAATCACAACAACATTCAAACACTTTATTTTTATCACCATTTTATTTTATACAGTTTTATACGACTTGATATTAAAATAAAGGCATCTTCTTGACAGAAGTCATCAATTCATTGCATTGAATCAAATTAAGTATTCGAGGCGTGGTGAAGAACAAGCCAATCAAGCATATAAAATAAAATCATTTGTAAATTCAAGCATTCATTTGCTTAGCTCCCCTACCTTTCCCGCCCCTTCCCACGGCTTTGTCTGCCATCCAAACCTAAATCGCTCAACTTCATTCATTCTACCATGCATCAATCAATCAGCTAACCAAGTGTAAATTTATATACGAAAAACTCCTGTTCATCAACATCAACAATAAAACCAAAGCGACGCAAGCCAAAGTAAAGCAAAAAAAAAAAAAAATATAAAGAAATGCAAAACAAAAAAAAAAAAGCAAGAACAACAACAATAGGTCGCCCAATTACCATTTCAAACCATACGCCCTTCATTTATTTTATAATCCTAGAATAAATGAGAACTAAACAAATTGCACCTTAAAGTATGCAGTGATTCATGGCTGCTCCTTCGTCTACCACTGCTGCTGCTGCTGCTGCTGTTGCTGCTCCTGCTGAATCTTAACAGAGCTCAAAAGTATTATATGTAAACTTTTTATATGTTTTTTTTTTTATTTTTGTTTCTTGCTTCACATTGGAACCTAGAACTAACTAGGTGCTAAAGAAGCAGAAAAAGAAACAAAAAAGGACTACGTGCCACAAAACATTCAAAGCGACTGATGTGGTGTGACGGGCAAGGGGGTGGGGTGGGGGCGATGCTGTGCATAGCATGAAGTTTCAATTCGTTCTGGTTCAGTAGCCGGCTAGTATGTCTTGCGTCAGCTTGTTATGTGTTAGAGTGGAACGCGTCAGTGGGGAGTGTGCGGGTTAATCATTGAACTCATTTAAAAATTCCATCATGCTTGCTGATTTTTCTAATATTGAAAACCGTTGCCCTAAAAAGAAGCTACAAACACGTATATACGTATGTGTTGAGTCCTAAATGTTCATAAATAGGCGGCGTGTCAGAAACGTGAGTGATGAGTTGTAGACAAGGCATATCAGATGCAGTGAAATATATCTGTTGCCTTTTTATTTTGTGTTTTTGTTTTTTCATATCCGGTGTTGGCAACATCTTTAAATAACTGTTTAAGAATGTGAAAAATGTTTTTAACTCTGATATAATTCTGGCAACTGCACTCATCTGAAGCAATGAAAAATCTCAACTAGCTGCCCTTCGTATCCTGGTGAAAAAAAAAACTGAAATAAATAACAGTCAAGACATTCCTTTGGTCACGCCTGGTTGCACAACTTTTAAATGGGTTCAACTTAAAGAAAGTGTGTGATTTTTTGTAAAATTCTTTTATTGTGTTTTGTTTCTTCACTTCACATTTTTCACACACTCAATTTATATCCTTTGGACGTGTAACTGTTAGCAGTTGTGTTGCAGCGAAGCAGCTTAAATTATCCTTCGATTTGGACAGTGGCGTAAAATTTGTGTAGATTTATTTGAAATCAAAATCCAATTTTTATGTGATTAAAGTGGGCAGTGTTGCCAGTAATTTATGTTGTATCATCTATATTCTCAGTTTGTCGTGTTAATAGACCTTAGTTGAATGTAGGGGAGGAGTAATTGAAAAAAAACTGTTAACACTTACACATGATTTGACTATCAGTTAAATTGAACTAAGCAGAGAATTTAATAGTCAAAATGCCATCTCATCAATACATAAATGTCTTTGAGTTTATATCTAAATAATGTGCGGAAATCTTTTAAATTGAGCCTAAGATAAGATTAATTTGAAGAATTTGCTATCCTTTGCATTCGATTTGTGTTAAATCCTTGAACAGTTCTATTTAAATTGTGTCAAATGCTTCTTCCTTTGAAAATTTTTGAACATCAATTGAGCCTGTCTCTAATCCCTGCAAAAATGGGGAGAAGGAGGGAGAATCAATAAATAAGCTTTAATCATCAATAATATTTTCCAGAAATTCGTTTATTTCTTCCACTTAAATTAATAAATAAATAATCCACAGGTCTTGGCTTTGAGCAGATTCAAGTGTTGCAAATTAACGTCAAAATAAATTTCCTAAATGATATAAATACATATTTATGTTTATTTTGGCTGTCAATAAGCGTTCCCTTTGGGACACGCTAATGCTAGCAACACACAACAAAAACACAAAAACATATAAAACCCATACAAATGGCGCTTCAATTGTAACAAACAAGCCAAAGTCAAACGATATGAGTCGCAATATTAAAAACAGAAATACTTAGTATAGGATTATGTTATGAATGGGCTACATAAGCTTTTGACAAAAAAAAAAAAAAAAAAAACAAAAAACAAAAAAGAATTCGTACATTTTTGCCAGCATTTGTACAGTTTATTAGGCTGATTAGACACTTGAAGTATGGTTAACAAGCTGGCAAAAATACATGCAACACAAAGTTTCTCAACGTCAAGGACAAAAGTTCGACAGTCGCATGAGGTGCCAAAGTTTTCGTCAGAAAAAAATAACAGTCGCATAAAAGGAAACGTCGTTAGCGACAGCGACATCTACTAATAATAATCCCCCAGTGAAAAATTACAAAATGCTTCATTTGATTTGCCCCATAAGCATTATGAGATGAAATTCTACTCCTGCCTGCCTGAGTTTGGTTTTGATATTTTTTTTTCCATTTGTATACATATTTGTATAGCCTGCTTCTAGAAGCTATATTTGTGGTTTTCTCTCTTTTTTTTTGCGACATATTTATGAAACAGTTTTGAAAAAAATCTCTGATCTATGTTTACAACTACAACAATATTTTGAACGAGCAACGGAAACGGATGCGTCTAGCTATGAGTTAGTGCTGGCATTTATGTGCGACAAAAGTGCTGATTGCTTGCTGTTAAAATCGCAGCAGTAGCTGCAGAGAAAAAACGACACAGACAAAAAATGTTACTGCAGCTGTTGATAACTGATTGCCAACATCGTTTAGCAGAAATATTTATATATGTATAGTGATGAGTCGTTGTTGTCAATGAAAGTGAAAAACGTTTATTTTTGAAACAAAATGAATTAATGGTAATTTTAGTAAGATCCTCATTTTTAATATTTTAAATCCTACTTGCAATGAAGAAAAATTTGTTTTATCTTTTGCAAGTATTACCTTATTATTATTATTATTAAGCTTATATTATTATTTTGAAATTCTGACCACGGATTCGGATTCAGCGACCCCTTTTTGGTGTATAATTTTTTTTGCCAGCCCCGAATTCATAAAAATAAAAAAAATTATGGTGGCAACCCTATCTACCATCTTGAATTTTAAAATTATGACTGCAGATTCGATATCAGCGACCCCCTAAAACTGATAAATGATGTTTAAAAATCTTAGAAACATATTATTAGGTGGCAGCCCTATTATTTCAAAATTTTATAATTTTGAAATTCTGACCACGGATTCGGATTAAGCGACCCCTTTTTGGTGTATAATTTTTTTTTGCCAGCCCCGAATTCATAAAAATGAAAAAAATGAAGGTGGCAACCCTATTCACCATCTTGAATTTTAAAAATATGACTTCAGATTCGATATCAGCGACCCCCTAACACTGATAAATGATGTTTAAAACTTTTAAAAATAGATAATATTCTATCTATTCTTTTATTTCACTATTTTGGATTTTGTTTCAACTTTCTGGAAATATTTCTTGATGTTTCAGGGTGGAAAACCACAGAAAATAAATTTTTTGGATACGCCAGTTAGTGACTATACGAAGCCACAAGTATTTGTAAGAATTATGTTATGCTCTTTAACAAATTTGGTTATTTAAGATATCTGTTTCAATGTAAAAACAATTAAATATTGTACATTTATTAAATAATATAAACTTAATAATAATAATAATAAGGTAATATTTGCAAAAGATAAAACAAATTTTTCTTCATTGCAAGTAGGATTTAAAATATTAAAAATGAGGATCTTACTAAAATTACCATTAATTCATTTTATTTCAAAAGTGATAAATGATGTTTAAAACCCTTAAAAATACATATTATTAGGTGGCAACCCTATTATTTCAAAATTTTATAATTTTATAATTACGGATTCGGATTAAGCGACCCCTTTTTGGTGTATAATTTTTTTTTGCCAGCCCCGAATTCATAAAAATGAAAAAAATGAAGGTGGCAACCCTATTCACCATCTTGAATTTTAAAATTATGACTTCAGATTCGATATCAGCGACCCCCTAACAGTGATAAATGATATTTAAAACTCTTAAAAGTACATATTAATAGGTGGCAACCCTATTATTTAAAAATTTTATAATTTTGAAATTCTGACCACGGATTCGGATTCAGCGACCCCTTTTTGGTGTATAATTTTTTTTGCCAGCCCCGAATTCATAAAAATGCAAAAAAGGAAGGTGGCAACCCTATCCACCATCTTGAATTTTAAAATTCTGATTTCAGATTCTAAATCAGCAACCCCCAAACACTGATAAATGATGTTTAAAACTTTTAAAAATAGATAATATTCTATCTATTTTTTTATTTCACTATTTTGGATTTTGTTTCAACTTGCTGGAAATATTTCTTGATGTGTCAGGGTGGAAAACCACAGAAAATACATTTTTTGGATACGCCAGTTAGTGACTATGCGAAGCCACAAGTATTTGTAAGAATTATGTTATGCTCTTTAACAAATTTGGTTATTTAAGATATCTGTTTCAATGTAAAAACAATTAAATATTGTACATTTATTAAATAATATAAACTTAATAATAATAATAATAAGGTAATATTTGCAAAAGATAAAACAAATTTTTCTTCATTGCAAGTAGGATTTAAAATATTAAAAATGAGGATCTTACTAAAATTACCATTAATTCATTTTATTTCAAAAGTAATAAATGATGTTTAAAACTCTTAAAAATACATATTATTAGGTGGCAACCCTATTATTTCAAAATTCTATTATTTTGAAATTCTGACCACGGATTCGGATTCAGCGACCCCTTTTTGGGGTATAATTTTTTTTTGCCAGCCCCGAATTCATAAAAATGCAAAAAATGAAGGTGGCAACCCTATCCACCATCTTGAATTTTAAAATTCTGACTTCAGATTCGATATCAGCGACCCCCTAACACTGATAAAATATATTTAAAACTCTTAAAAATACATATTATTAGGTGGCAGCCCTATTATTTCAAAATTTTATAATTTTGAAATTCTGACAACGAATTCGGATTCAGCGACCCATTTTTACCTAGTCAATCTTGAAAATCTTGAAGTTGGTGTAAAAAAATGTCTAGTAAGGCGCTGACGACCGCTGATTAAAATTATCAAAATGATCAAAATGATCCAAATGATCTATTGCCATATATTGCTTTTTATTTTTTTATTTTATTTATTTTATTGCTACCCTTAAATTTCATTGCTTGTGGTGTTGACGAACAAAACACGCCATGCTTGGATTGCCGAGAGAGAAAGTTTGTATTGCTTGTCGTTGTAGGCTTTCGTTTGCTGTGGAGCAAATCAAACTCTCAAGTGTTATTAGATGACAGTCAACTGTGAGCAATGCAATAAATCACAGTGTGTGTACGTTCAAATAGATGCACCGACGCAGGGCTTTAGTTCGTAATCATGTCGTTCCTTGTTGTGCTGCTTTTGTTCTTGTTGTTGTTGTTTTTATTAATGTATGTAAAATATGCATACATAAATACACATCAGTTGCTTTCATTTTATTTCGTTTCCCAGATAACCAATCGGTTCGGTTGAGAACGGTGTGCACTTTTAAAAGCACTTAAGCGGACCATTTCGCTGTCAGCAAATTATGCATTGTGTGTTGTATATAAGCGTACCATTTATTAAACTGTATATAAATGTTGGTTTTCTAAGAGTTAAACCATCAAACATTAAGAATTTGTATTTAAATCATAGAAAATCAGCATAATAAATAACAAGGTCATATAGAAAACTTTAAGTTGTGTATTAATTTTATTTGTTGTTAAACAATTGTAACCTTTTCTTAAAATAGTTTTTATTAAGTTGCAACAATAAACTTAACATTAAACGGCAACTCAACTGCACTATGTACCTTGATGTCAATACCAGATTCAATGCATATTTTAGAGTTTTTTGACGAACGGGTGAAAATGAGAGAAAAAAGATAGGAACAAACGACGCAATTCGATTCTTGATAAATATAAAAAAGGACTTTACAATTATGTAGAGAACGGTTTAAAGGTACGAAAACATGTCGTTTTCATACCAGCAAATCAGACGCTGCCGTTTTAAGTACCGTTTAGCTGGAACAGTGACATTCATGGCTTGTTGGGTTGTAATACAATAGAGAATACAGATGCATGTTGCTAGAGAACCAGTATGTGGTTCAAAAAAAAAAAATGTACTACTACTAGCCAAGGTTGCCAGTTCAAATTAACATAACATAATATTTAATTTAACATAAATTATATACAACAAAAATTGCCATGGTAAAGATAAATAAAAAAGTTTCTACCGCAATACAAAAATATCAAAAAAATTTAACGATCATTCAAAATTACCACAAAAATACTACGCGTTTTAAAATACCACCACAAATTCCATATGCATTTAAAATTGCCACAAAAATATCATTCGCATTAAAAAATACCACAATAAGTCCCATACGCACAAACAATTTAAAAACATTTAAAAGTACCACAAAGAAATTTTGCTTACAAAAAAAGAAAAAAAATTTTAAGAAGCATATTACTGTATGAATATAACTTATACATATAAGTTTATTATAAGAATAATAAACTGTATGTACCTGCATAAGTTAATTCATGAGAAAACACCTAGATATCTACATAAAAAACTCCAGTTTTGTATGACCAGAAGAAGGCATTTTTTAATAGTTCCGAGGCACAACTCGCTAATATCTTCTCAACTATTCTTCATCAACGCTATTAAGTTCCGGAATTCTCTACCACGGAGGCTTAGGGAAATCACTGGGAGAGTTTCTTTTAGGCAATCTATTTTATCTTTTTTCTCTACTCTTTAGTATCTTTATACTCTTGTTCTAAGTACTTTCTCTAATGATTTCTGTTTTTCACTCAGTCTATACATTATATTCTTAAATTTTAACTTACTATAGTTTTTAAGAGCATTAACTCATTATTGTATTAAAATTAAGTCATTTGTCTTTAAAATGAGTTGTTATTAATATGAGATTTAAGTAATTTAATCATTTTAATATTTATACTGTACTATAAAAGAGCATAGCTCTTAGTGTACTTATATTTTCAACTATACGAATAAATTGAATTGAATAAAGTGAATTAAATTGAATTGAATAAATATATGTATGTGCTCTTTACTACAGGAATAAGAAATAATTCAAATTTACCCATATTTATTTCCATTAATTAAACATAACTTTTAGTTACATTTAGTTTTAACGTACAAAACAAATAAACAAGAATAACAAATTCATCACCAAAAATATAAACATAAACAAATACAATATATATAATAAAATATAAATAAATAAATATATAAATATAAACAATAAAAATATCAATTATAAAACAAAACAAATTTTTACATGAATTTAATTGTGAGCTTTTTAGATCAGGTAAGTTTGAAGAAGGACAACAACAACAAATTTGTTTTTGAATAATTTTTATTTAGAAGATGAAATGATTTAAAATAGTTTTGAAACAAATATATAAAAAAAACAGAATTTTTCTCTATTACTGTATAAAAAGGAATTCTACGTCTTTATATACGATACTATCGAAACTGTGTCTTTTTTTATTTATGAATTTAAAAATTAATAATAATTGTTTTTTTTTCGCATTTTAATGAGTTCAAAAAATAATCATGAAAGTTTCTCTAATCATGAGTTTTGCGTACGTTTTCGAGCAGATTTTTTTTTTATATTAGGGGTATTCACACTGACTTTTGTGAGCACCCTATATTGCAATAGAGTACTTTGTAGAATAGTTTTTGGCAGTGCTGCATGTTTGTTTGATCTCCCCGGTCTATGTAGCTGAGATGTAGATGGTTGCCACCAAATTTTTTTTTATTATTTTATGTGCGCAAAATTAAGGCCATTAATTGGGCGTAAAAAAAGTTTTTTTATGTATGTATGTGTAATTTTTACCGTGAACTTCGCAGCATTATATAATTTACTAGTAATCCCGGGCATATGTTGTTCTGCCACAGACCGCCTTACTGCCATATTATAATTTTCATGCCAATCGGAAAAAAAAATTAATTTTTTTGATCTGGCAAAACTGTAGTGCGACCTCGCCCATTCATAGTTTAGTTCCGAAAGTAACCATATGTACCAAATGACCAAATTTTAGTCTAATACGACCAAAACCTTTCTAAATATAGATTTTTTATTGATTTGTGGCCGGAAAAATTTGGTGTGGCGTTTATTTTATTAACGGAGATATTAACCTTAATAACAATTGTAAATTTGGTGGCCTTAAGTGTTACCGTTTCTGAGATCTTAAACCTAGATTAATGGACTGAGCCAATTTGACTCATTTAAAATTTTAAAACTGAAATATTATTTTTTAAATACATATGTTGGTTTTTAGTAACGTAACGATATATAGGTAAATATAGGATACTCCCCTCCGACGACCCCCTCATTTCGCATATTCGAATGTGGTATACCTATTTTTACGGCTATGAGCCAAATTGACTCTTAAAATGATTCAACATATAATTGCTTTAAGAACATGAAACTTATGGCTTACATAAAGAAAGTTCTTCTCAGAATTCTAAATTAAGTTGATGCTTGAACATTCATGATCGATCTTATCGACAACACTTCCGTTCCCATGTCGAAAAATCATGCTGTTGACGTACGGAAGAATTGTCAAGTTCAAGCATTAAGCAAGAGAAATAGATGTAAGAACTTTTGTGCTAAATGGTATAAAAATGTTTGCGAAAAATGTATTTCAAAAACAGAGTTTATATGTAAAAATGTTTTCGATTAAGTTTTAAATAATAAATCCTTTATTTCAAATAAGTTAAAAATAAGTAAAGTAATAAGTAAAAAAAGCTTTAATTTTTTTGTATGAGTCAAATTGCCTCATTTCAGTAAAAATAGGCATATAATCAACACCCGTAAATTTAGTGTTAAGAGAAACCGCAAGAACTATTTCATATGCATAGAAGGCAGGTAAAAGTAGTCGGGGCAACATTTATATATATATATATAGTGACTACCACTTGGTCTCATAGCACAAACACATCAAGTTTCATTATAAAACAAGCACAACTCAGAAATTATAATAATTTCTGAGAAGTAGGCGTAGTAATAGTTGGACCACGTCCATTTTTGGTTGAGTTGCCTCGAGTGACCATACGAACTAAATTACAAAATCGGAGTCCAATACAACCGAATTCCTCTGAAATATAGCGTTTTTATTAATTTGTGGGCGATAGTAGGAGGTGTGGCAAATATTTTTAAAATTATTCGAAATATTAGCCTTGACAACAAGGGTTGTAAATGTGATGCCTTAAGTCAATTATTGCCTATTTTTGCGAAAAGTGGTAACCCATGTAAAAAGTACTCAATTTGGCAAGAAATCAATCTACCCAAAAAAGTCAGGGAGTCAGAAAGAATAGATAGCTAGATAGGCACTTAGGTACAATGGAAATTTACAAAAACAAAATGTACGGCATAAAAAAAATTGTTTTATTTTAACCGCTAAAAAGTTTCATCCAAAATTCTTTGAAATTCGAAGAGAGACATAAAAATATAATAAATAAACTGGCCATTTCAGCCCTTGGAAGGACTTTGACCTAGCTTCTATTGATCAATTGAGTTGTGCGTGTTATTAAATGTTTGATCACAAATGACCGAGAACTGGACCTACGTGTTTTATGCCGACTCCGAACGGCTTATGTTCTCAAGAAGCTTTACATGGCAATTTTTACTCTCTGAGGTTTGCCATTGTCTGCAGAGAGGTGACTACTGAACAGAAAAATTAATTCATTTGAAAAAACTTTCTGTCTGAGCTGGAATTGAACCCGGGCTACCGCAGTTCTTTAGCTTAGGAGCCACGCACTCTACCCACTAGGCTACGGCCGCCACGAAGAGAGACATATCTTGTGATTATATCACGATTACTCCGACCTCACTATTTCATTAAAATTTTTTTTTAAAAAATTTTTAAAGTTAAGAAGTAGTAATTCTGGTATTCCGAATTTCGACAATGCATTCAATTTTTAGTAAAAAAAAAATTTACGCAACATTTACTAAACATTTACGAAAAAGGAAAACTGCATTTGTTCATTATGGTAAATGAATTTATGCATAAATCGCTTAAATTATCGGTTTTTCATTTTACACAATATACTCATAATAAGGGTATTCACGATGTGGTATATTTGTGACAAATTTTTACAAAATTTATAGTACTTACAAACTTATTGTGAACGAACCTTCACTAAAGTATTGTATTTTTAAACTCAGCTAATTTTTGTATTTTGTTTGATAGTATTAATTTAAATCATAATTGAACTAAAGGCAATCATACAAAAGTTAAAATGAAACACTAAATTATATTAATTTTTATTAAATGAACTCAAAACGTAGCCGGTAGCTTCCTCCATGCTTTTGCGATCAGCTGATCTAATACACAACGAAATTTACAAAGAATACGATAGGGTTCCAGCGTTGTATTTTTACCACAAGGTTGTATATTGAACACTGTGCATTTTGTTTTTGTAATTTTACAAAATTCACTACGAATATTAAATATATGAAAAATACACAAGACAAGGGCAAAGACACCACATCGTGAATAGCCCTAATATATTTAAAATGTATAAACTCGAAAATTTGGTATATCTTAGATATTTTTTGCGGTGCTAAATGCTTAGGATCCAAGTAAATAAAAAAAGGCCTTATTATGTATTTCAGTGGCATTGTGAAAAATAAGAGCCAATTTCTTATGTCTGTTTGAAGCTGAAAATGCTTCAGTTAAAAAGTTTTTTTTTGAGTTGTGACATGTTGTTTTACTTTACTGCTTATAACAAGCCAAGCTTTTGAAAAACCTCTTTTTATATTTAATATTGCCTACTCTCAAGCGGTATGCTTGCATTCTTAATGGCGCTTTTGACTAACACTGTTTTTTTTCCCTCTGGAAGCCACATCATCAGTTTACCATGAACAACGATTAACACCGTGGCCTGCCGACTAGCTGCTAGACAGTTTTTCTTTATTCTTTGGTTATTTTTTGTTGTGAACTTACAAAACTTTAGCGCAACACTTTGAGGTGCTTTTGGAACTTCGGTGCCTGCAACCGTAAAACATCTACAACAACAACTACAACATTAACGTCATACAACACGCTACTCATGCAAACCAAGTGCATATAATTTTCATATGAAAATTAAATTCATCTCCACACACAAGCAAACATGTAGATGTTTAGAGGCATTCATATGCGTTTGTATGCATTTGCGTGCGCTCGTAAAGAGTTTCGGAGTTTTGTATAGCCAGTAAGGCATCGACAATGGTTTTCATGTGCTGCTGCTGCTGCTGCTCTTGTTTCCAACAATTTAACTTTGACTTGTCGTATTATTAGCTGTAGTTGTTATGTTTTACTTTTCGTTGTTCTTGTTGCAGCTGCATGTTTTTGAGCGCTTTAATGTTTTGCCATGAAATCAGTTTCTGGCTTTGGTTGCTTTTTAAAGCCAAACATCAAAATCACACAAAGTCTTACAACTGCCAACAATACCAACAACAACATGCATTTCTGTGTTTTACATTCAATGAGTGTAAGTGTGTGAGTGTATGCAAAATTCAGTGCATGCTTCAAAGTAACCACAAGTCGATGTTTGTGCCCTTGTTAAATGAATGTGTGTGTGCGTATTTTGTATGTGTGTGGAAAGTCTGCACTTGCAGCATTTTACAAAAATAACCGATCGATCAGCTATAGCTCTTAGAGTGGCCAGATTTTTTAAATAGTAGAATTCATGGTAATGCAGAATGGTTCCAAAAATTATTTTGAATTTCTTAAGAGTTTTTCGCTAAGACTTTAGTAACCCAAATCATCCGATCATTACCATATAGCAACGCAAATGCGAACTCTAAAAATGTGCTGTATATAGTTGAAGCAATTATGTATTTGCTGGTTAAAAATATTTTTTAAAATTTAAAAATTGATGTCTTGAACACCTGACTTCAGTTTTCAAATTCAGGCATGGATACCCACATACATACTTTTTAACCAAATATCCGAATACGTATCCGACGGATTTTTAAAAACGCGAATTTATGCTATATTCGATATCCCATTTCGAATAATTCGAAATCTTGTTTAGTTTTATACAAAATCAAATGAGTAGCCGAATGTTGGATTTAAGAGACCAATTAAAAACATTACTTTAAAAATTATCTTGTGTATACATATTAGGGCGGGTCGATTTAAAAATCGCCCATTGCTCAGTGAAAATCGTATTTTAGGGATCAAAATAAGAAAATTTGCCCGAGGAACTATACCTCTAAAACGAATTCTAATGCCCCAACTTTTGACTTTTGTCCCGTAGTGTCAAATTTTGAAAAATCCCTCTTTGACCCATGAAGAGTGCCCCAATCGGGTCCAAATGTATGACTGACCCCTTCTAACTTTAGAGGGCCGATCCACCCATGCCAAAGGCACACCCCCTGGAACTCTCCGTGGGGTGTTCTCCATACAGACAAAGTTACCCATACAAACATTTGTTTCCCAGGGGGGTCCGGGGGGTGTGCCACTGGCATGGGTGGATCGGCCCTCCAAAGTTATTGGGAGTCGGTCAGTTCCTAGGGCAAAGTTTGTTATTTTGATCCTTAAAATACGATTTTCACTGAGCAATGGGCGATTTTTTTGCCTCCCCGCAAATCGACCAGGCCTAATACATATGTATGTACTTTCCTTAAAACTCCATAAAGTTTACAGAGTAAAAAAAGCATTCTAATCTCGTTAGAAAAATTTAAATTTTTCGTGATTAACTTCTATGTACTTTCTCTAACATATGCAAGTACCTACACTGAAAAAAAACATACTTTAATGTTAAACAAAAAATATTAAAATTGAAATTTAGCTCATTTGTAGAGATGGGAAGAGGGTAAATACCCAACTGGTAAATACCCGGTAAAATGGGTAAATTGGGTAAAAATGGGTAAATACCCGGGTATTTACCTAAAAGGTGGGTATAAACTATGTTGTAGAAAATTTGGCGAACAAACACTTTGCGATGTATAATTTAGTGTGTTTTATAATAAATTTTATAAATAGTAATAAAAATACTTACTGAGCCGAAGAAAAGTAACAACTTAAGATAATAACTATATTATATAGACATATTTGTTGTTGCAATATTACTTTAAATTAATCGAAATCACTGTCACTATCACTGTCAGTTTAAGTTTCACTCTGAAAATAATTAAAAGAAGAGTGAGGTGTAGAATGGGTGATACCAGTGGAAGTGGAAGGTGCTTCTTCAAATAAATTTGCAGAATTGATGATTTCATCCTCAGCCGGTAAAACGTTTTGGAAAGTACCCTTTTGCCGTATGTTTTTATTCCGGAGATTCCAATTATGTGATATAAAACATACTTTTCCGGCATTATCTGCAGTTGACCTGTTTCGTATTTTTGAGTGGATGAAACTTTGAGTGCTGAATGAGCATTCAGTGGCTGCTGAAGTACATGGAGCAGTCAAGATACGAACCGCTATCCTGCTCAATTCTGTGGTCGCGCAAATACTTTTCCACCATGTACAAGGAGATATTTCTTGTATGCACCTCCACACAAAACTTGTAGCCCACAAATCCTCTCTAGCTTTATAGTTTCCACCATTACATTTACATTGAAATTGGTACCCATATCATAAATAAACAGCATCACGATTAGATAATCGGATGAAGTTAAGTCGTGCCCTTGACTATTGGGGTCAAGGAAACTAGCTGCCAAATGTATTTTAACAGACATTTTCATCCTTTTATCAAAGGAAGACAATAATTCCTTTTTGGCATTATCATCAATTGCAGATATTGCTAAAAATGCATCTCGTAGCTTATTTTGAATGTCGTTGAAAGCAAAATATACACGATGAATACTATATTGGTTGGATTCAAAAGTAGTTATCCATTGTGCCATCGGTTGAAATAGTTTTAAATTGAAGTTCAACATATTCCAAAAGTCTTCACATATGTAGTAATGATGATTTTGTTGTAGCTTTTAGGTTCACTTTTTCACAGCCAAAGCTTGAAGCGAAACTTTACTGTTTATCAAGCTATTTAAAGATGTTACGTAGCTGCCCCATCTCGTCTTAACAGGAAGCTTTAATTGCTCTCCTGATCCTTTCTCTTTGCAGATTTTTTAAAATATTGACGAAAGAACTTTATTGTATTTTATTGTTTTTATTATCTCAATAACCAATAAAAAAACAGTTCTTTAACGTAGAGCATTTTAAGAAATCATCGCTTATTAAATTGAGTCAATGTGCTACACAATTTAGAGGTACTACGTGGGGATATACATTCTGAACTTCCCTAAGTGCACCTTGCATATTTCTGGCATTATCACCAGTCAAAACTACGAACTTTTCTTCGCCGTATTCCTTCATAACATTCATAATTTCTTCAGCGAGATAAGCAGAAGTGTGATTGTTACTTTCCGTTGCCAAACTGCGAACAAAAACAATCTCTGGCTTAGAAATTAGAAAATTAATTACTCCTTCACTACGAATGTTGCTCCACCCGTCACACTGCAGATGCAAATATTTTGCTGACTTCAGTTGCGTAGTAATATTGTTTGACTCTTCATTATACAGTTTGTTTAAATACTTACTGGAAGTAGCCTTTCTGTTTGGCAACTTATAACAAGGTTGCAATTCTTCAAACAACTCTATCCACAGCGGATGTTCCACCATTGCAAATGGAGCACCAGATACAATAATAGCCTTGGCCAGTTTCTCATGAAGATATTCTTTATGCTCATCAGACATTTTTGGGCATGATTTTGATGCTTGGACAGAATTCGATGAACTTAGAGCATCACTTAACTGAGTCGAATTTTCCAATGAAGTCGTTGTCTGTTCACCTAGATTCATTTTATCAACTTCTCTTTTCACCATATATGGTTTAATATAAACACAATTTCATTTAAATTTTAACACATATTTCCCTCAGGCTAAAAAAGCTTAAGAGTCTTTAAAGCACTGTGATTTTTTGCTTACAAAAGTTAAAGCCTGAGACATTGTTAACAACTTTTCCAAAGAAATCTTGTCAAAAAAAACCAACCAGATTCAAGGTTTAAACGATAAAACCGTAGGGACAAAACCTGAAAAAGCTTCCTTTGTAGGCAAATTTTTCAACAAAAAATTTTGTATGAAGGCGTGCGGAAGACTTAAAAAATTAAAGTCGCAGTTCGATTGATCGAAACCGAAATAGAGTAAAACCGTTCTCTCAGGGAATGTATTTTTTTTTTGCAAAAACACTCAAATCTTTTTTTACACGGTCTTTTTTTGCACGATTTTGAAATAACACGGCTCACCAACAAATTTTCTTTTACGAATTATTTGTTTTTGCACGATTTAAATTTACAATTAAAAATTCTAAATGTTTATTCACTAAAAATTTTTATGCTGTATTAAAACATGATCAGCACGTGTGTGTTACTGACTTAAACATTTTTCCGACCACTGGTTTAAGTTTACAAGCTTCGGTGAATACCCGATTTCCATAGTATTTTTTTAAATTGTACTCTAACTTCTAATTTCTTTTGGTTTTTTAATAAAAATTCCGGTGGTTGTTTTATATAGTTATATGATAAACTGAAATTATTGTTTTTTTGCACGATTTTGTGGGCAAAAGTTTAAAAGTTTTTCATCTTACAGGACTTTTCAAAGACTTGGAACGTACCCTTAAATTTACCATATGTCGCTTGTATTTTTTTACACGAATTTTTCTTAAACGTTTTACTTAGGAACGTATCTACCGTGTAAAAAAAGTTGAGTGTATCACAAAGTAGTTGTAATACATCTTGCATAAATAAAGAATGTTTTAGAAGATAGCGTACTAAAAATTTCAAATAACTTCTAAATTTCATGTAAAACCAGTTTAAATATTATTAAAATGAGATACACTAGATTTTAGTATAAAAAAAGGTATTCAGTGAGTTTTCCAAAAAATTCAAGGTGATTGTTTATAACTTTAAGGATAAAATGGTAAGGTGAATAGATTGTGAAATCAGTTTTTAAAGCAGAGTTACTTACGACACCTAACCTTAACTATATTTTATAATCTCAAAAACAGACAAATTTTTTACATTTTTAGAAAATATTCCATATCGTTTCGAGAATCAAATTTAAAACCTCTCGATTATCAGATGAACACTATATCTTCTCTGCCACGTATGCTATATACATATATATGCTAGATTCTGTTGTTGATTCACAGTTAAGTTTTTCTTCTCTGGTCTATTACCAAAAATATGATTTGGAAAATACACGAAATTATTACAGATTTCACATTCATTGATTTCAGTGAAACTTTACTCGTGCTGCGGATCTAACTTGTTTCAATCCATTTTTCTCTCAGTTCAAACAGTTTGTTTGTTTAACGTTTTAAAGACTTACATTTTTTTGTTCTTTCTAATAAAACATGTATATTTATAAATATTGAAACAACTTGAATTTGTATACACAATCAAGAATGATTTAAACTATCAAACATTTAGAATTTTTATTTAAATCATAGAAAATCAACATAATAATTTTTTGTGTAATAGTTATTGGCACGTTATTGGGTATTAGGCATTAGACCTTATTTGTCTCACGACTGCGCCGATGTCAGGATACAAAAATTGTTGCTAACTTGACCTTGTTTGTCTTGAAAACGCAACCGTGCTGAAGCAAAAAACTCGTTTCATTTCTATGGTGTATTTCGACAAACTATCGAACACCAATGAATATTGAAATAAATAAAGAAGCAACTAGAACAGATGGCAACCCTTGATAGAGTTGATGGCGGTGATCTATAAATAGCCTACTGCTTTGAAATATCATATGATTGGCAGCCATACAATTCAAAAGAATGAATTCCAAAATCTGCGCACTCATATACTAGTTTAAACAGTAGTTGATCACAGCTTAATCACTCAAAGACTACTGAAGAGGAAAATGTAGCGATTTCCGAAACAGACTGTCTAGTCAGCCAAGTGATTGACTCCATACAGAGTTGTTGTTGTTGTTGTTGCCTTCTTAAAAACTTACTTGATCTAAAGCTCACAATTTAATTCATGTAATAATTTCATAGATCATAAAACTAATTAATTGAAAAATCAGTATTTTAATGAAATTGTTAAGAATTTAAGCAGAAGCTTTTATTCGCTTAACCGCATGTTTTTCGCTATTTGTATTCGGTTTTTAGGTATTACGGGATAACCGGATACTAAAAAGTGTTGCAAAACTAAAAACTCTACACAAGCGCAACTGTACTAACATGAATACAAACACACACTGCTATTATTCAAGAAAACAAGCCTCAAAAACCAACACCACAACGTAATTCAAAACTATTTAGCCTTTAGCTAGCTTCGTTTATGCTTATGTTTTGTTGTTTATGCGTGTGTTGTCGGCTGAAACTCTGCCTGAGTCAAAGCATAAAACAAATGCAGCAAAATTGGTGAAAATAGAAGCGGCAAAAGCAGACGTGCTAGGAAGTTGAAGGTTAAAACTTGGTTAAATTTGCTTTGAAGTTGTACACGCAATCAGGCGGCCACACACATACATACACACACAGAAACACTCTCACGAACACACCAACACTTGCCTACCACAAAATGCTAGTTCCCAGTGTGCCAAACGGATCCGTTTCGAATTCGAGACGGACTCACTCCGTACATTTTATCCGAAACTGATTGCGTTTCGCATTCGGAACTGATCCTTTTTCGTATAAAACTCTTCTCAAAAACACGAGTCGCTTTTTTAATTTTTTTTTGGATCCGTCTCGAACTCAGAACGGACTTCAAATACGAATTCAAGACGGATTCATTTTTTCAAAGTAAAGCGAATTCGAGACGGTCTCGTTTTTTTTTCAAATAATACGGATTTATGCTATATTCAAAATTTAATTTTTTATTAACACTTTTTTTAGTAATTCATTGTAATTATTTAGTAAGTTTCCGAAAAAAATCTTGTTTATAGCTATCCTATCCTGAACATGTAACTTGTTAACCCATGATAAAAATTTAAAAATTGTAACAAGTACCCTGCAAAATATTTGAGAAAATGTGAAATGTATTCTTAGGGACACTGCTTCCACAAGACATTCAGTAGATCCAATTGTTAGCCTGGCTTAGCGTGGCATTATCATGAACAACTTCTAGAAGATATTTAAATCAATAAACGTAATACATAATATACGTATGAAAAGTGCATATAATAATAATATATATTTTAAATATTTTCCGTGGAATTTTTAAAACAACAAAAAACCCAGCCACTTCTAACACCAAAATGCCATAAAAATTGGAAGGGGAAAGGAAAACCCCAACGAAACCCGAACATTTCTCATTTGCAGTGCCAAAATCGCGAGAAAATCGGGAAAAAGAGATATTTTTCGTGGGATTTTCTAAACCCCCCTAACCATTCTATGGTATGCCTTCCTAAAGTTCTCCTGGAAAACACCTACTAAAATCCTTTCAGTGAAGGACTCAAATAAATCTTCCATTGAAAAATTTTTTGTAGTACTTCTAGAGAAGACTAGGGATAGCATTCCTTCCAATGACATGCATATGTTAAAAGAATGCCTTCTGTGTATGAAAGTGGAAGAAATTCAAGACTTTCCCTTCCACTTTACCATCCTTTGGAAGCAATTTTTTGCTGGGTAGTTTTATTCGATTTAAAGACGAAATTAAGTACACAATTGTATTTCATATCCCTAATTCGAAAGTGAAGTAATAGATTTTTCAAGACAAATTTAAGACTGCCTTTTATGTTAACGTCGCACAGTGCGTTTTTTTCGATTTTAGGCTGACATTTGCATTATCTCAGAAACTATAAAAGCTAGGGCCATGCAATTTTGTACAAATGAGTTTTAGCCTAAATTAAGTAACAGCAAAATTATGATTCTAGGTCCACTGCATCGCCTACCTCCCATACAAACCATATTTTTTTTTAAATATAAAAACCCGCATAAAATGCTTATTTATGTTTGTAAAGAGTAAATTTAGTTTATTTAACTTCACTTAAACGTCATGCTAAAAATATTTCAAATCGGATAACTTTTAGATATATCTCTTATAAAACAATATTACCATATTAACGAAATTAAAAAAATGTTTTTGAAAAAATGGTTGCTAATACAAAATAAGGTTACAACTTGTTTTAAATAATAAATTATATTTAATTATTCTTTACATTTCAGAGTCTTGGAAATCAGTGCATTTTAGAGCAAAATTAGATTTTTAAGACTTTTTTCAAATTAAGTGGTTTTTCTTAATAGCAGCTAGATGCAGCAAGTTTTTACAGAAACAGAAGGTAGAAGTACGATATTTTATGAAAGTTATAGCCTTCTACTTTAATACTGCTTAATTAGCTAGACATTTTCTACTAAATTTCACTTAAATTTTCATTCCTTGAAAAATGTAAATTTATTAACATTTTTTATTTTATTTTTTATTATATTTAATGGCAAAAAGACACAAAATAGTCCAAAAAACAAAACCTTGAAATATACTTTATGCTCGAAGTTATTATTAATTAAACTTGACTTTATATTTTTATAGCTTATATATTTTTTATAGTTTTATTGAGCTTATTTTTGTTAAAAAAAATTCAACTTTGACGAATTTTATAAAAAAAAAACCAAATCATATATCAAGTTTTTAATAGCACATTTATAATACATGTTTTATAATCTGACGAATAAAAATATTTTTTTATAAAATTTGAAAAAAAAAAGAAGAACCCAAATGACATTCTAAAATTAAAAAAAGCGCGCTATGCGTCGTGACCAATTTTTATGTGGTCAAAATATAAGAAAGCGAAATGCGTACTGACGGACTCCTAACGGATACGAAACGGATCCGCTTCCGTTTTTGTGCACATCGGGTTGTTGCTTGAACTGCAGTTAATCAGAGTTGTTGTTGTTGTTGCTATTGTTGGCGTGTCTGTGTGTGTTTTTGTGCATATTTTTTACTTATTTAGCTTTTAAATTTTAATTTAAAACTTCAGAAATATCTTTCAACATTGTTCGCATCGCTGTAAGTCTGGCAATTTATTGCCTTGTTCCTTGAGTCATGCTTGCTACCAAGTTAATCGCTGTTCTTGTTACATTACTCTGGTACGCCCTCTAAACAAGCCAAGCAGAAGTTTTAAATAGCTGGATTTGCAAGCTAAGAAAGCTTTTAAACATTGAAGAAAAAAAAAAATAAAGCATTTTGACTGCCGGCTCAAAGATGTAGTAACTATGTTTCATGAAAATGAGTTAAAAGCTTGAACTAGCATGTAGCTATAAAATGCACTTAAATAGGTGTTGCAAGATGAAACACTGCGATGGATTACAAAGTTAGGTTGGAAAAAGTGCATTTAAAGTAAATTGAATGGTTTTTATTTTGTTTTTCTTTCTACGCTACACCCACAGAGGGAAAGAATTTAGAAATCTCAATGGAGAAATCTCAAAAATGAGCAGGTAAAAATTATCTTAGGCAAAAAACGATTTCTCAAATTTAGCCCTTAAAAGGAAAAATAGAAACCTGGTCCTACTAGTTTTGTGCCATCTCCCAACGGAAATATTAATTTTATTGAAAAAAATGCAGTCTTAGATGGGAATTGAACCCAGGTTACCGCGGTTCTTTAGCATGCGGGCCACACACTCTTACTAGTATACCACGGCCACAACAAACATACATATTTATTGATAATTGGAATTAGTACAGTAAGAACTATGGTTTTTTCAATTGCAAAGGTTCAATAATAATGAAGTTATATAATTTGCGATTTAAAATTTTAACTCAGAAATAAGTGAGAAACAACAAATAAAGTAAAAAAGACATTTAAAATAAGTTAAAACTAATCATATAAATTAACATAAGTTAAAATTATAGAGAATTAAAAAGCAAATGTGTAATAATAAAGAAATTATATAATTTAAGATTTAACACTGTAACTGAAAAAGAAGTGTGAAATAATATTACATGTAAAATTTACATTTAAAATAAGCAAAAACCTAGTGTTTAAACTATCACACATAAATTTTATAGAGAATTAGATTTGAAAGACTGATTAAGTTATAAAAATTTGAGGGTATCAGTAGAAGAAAGATAAGAAAGAAGAAAAAAAAAAGATTTATTAAAGAGATAGATATAAGAGCAATTACATTGATACTGCGAGAAATACTCAATTATGGCATTCTTAAAACATTTCCAACAATTGATTTTAAGTTAGTTGGTAAGGCATTCCACAACCTGATAGAACTAATAAGAAATAATCTTGTTGAATTTAGGAAGTTGAAATTCGGTAAAGTGAGCATATGACTTCTGCGCAACTGACTAAACTGTAATTTTTAATACAAGTATGAGGGCAAAATGAAATTTCTGGCATTTAGGTAACTTATAATATCACAACCAAGCAAACAATGTCTGAATTGAGCCAACCGATCGAATTTTCGCAATCCATAAACGTACCGGGTAGCATGATTAAATGCAATTTCTAATTTAAGCCGAGAACGTGAGTCCACCTTGCTATACACAAGTTCAGAGTATGTGAATACGGGAAGGACTAGTTGAATTATCAGTTTTCTCCTTGTATCAGTAGGTGTATACTCTGCCGACATCTTTAGATTACGCAAGTCATAATAAATTTTACGAACAACGCTGTTTATGTGGTCAGTACATGTGAGAGTGCAATTAATGTTGAAACCTAGGTTACACACACTTTTAACTAGTTTAATATTCTTGTCACCTATAAATAGTTCAGGGATGTCCTCAAAGTGAATTTCAATCTTGCAAATGGGCAACACATAAGACTTGAGTGCATTTAACAGGAGACCATTTTTCTGAGCCCATTGGCTTATACTAAGCAGGGCTTAATTCATCCTGTACACTAAATCTTCTGAGAGGTCAGTGCTATTAGATAGGTAAAATTGCACACCATCATGCATTATGGAATATTTGCAGATACGAAAATTTTCATTTATGAAGACAGAAAAAGGAAAAGGGCCAAATACTGACCCCTGAGGGACTCCAATGCCAATCAGCCTTTACTGCGAGAATCCATTGTTAAACTTTACTCTTTGAAATCTGTTGGTTAGGTAGCTTTCTAACAAATTAACAGCACTTCCACAAAGTCCTTAAATATGTTTAAGTTTCCGAATCAAATGCTTTGGAGAAATCAAGCAAACATATCATCCAGTACTTTTACTGTAGCTGTTGAGCAGCTGTGGCCAGCACGAAATCCAGATTGAAGTGGAGAGAGGAGATTATTAGTCGTTAAAAATGCCGACATTTGTTCAACCAAAAGAGCTTCACGAACTTTAGATAGAGACGACAAAATGCTTATGGGCCGGAAGTCCTTGGGCTCAGTGTTTTTTTTTGCCACAGGTGTTACAGTTGCAACTTTCCAGGAGTCAGGAAATGTGGAAGTAGTGAGGCAGTGGTTAACAATATGTGTAAGAGGCCTAAGAATTTGACCAAAAAAATTTTTTATAAATTTTACATATATTCCATCTTCACCAACTGAATTTGATTTAGTATTCATTATGGCCTTTGCTACATCAATCCCACCAACACAAGTAAATTGTAAAGTTTGTTTAGTAGGAGAACTTGAAAATTCGTAAGAATCATTTTGAAGATTAGAAGAAGTAGAAAGAGAAAAAAAATTTTTGAGAACATCAGGATCAATATGAAATTCAGAGGTTTTTTTATCACACATACCAAGATTCTTCAAGTTATTGCACAAAAACTTAAATGGGACGGCTGTCTTTAGATTAATGGATCAATGTTTCCTTTTAGAACTGCTCATTAATAAAAACGTTTACATATAAATAATTTTGTTTAATATATATAATAAATATTTGCCATCTCAACAAGATAATATTAATATTTTTATTAAAATTTTAATCTGTTAAGTGAATTATTGTAATTTTTTTTCTTTAATTTTTCCAATTGATTGATAAAGTTTTGAAATAGCCTACAAATAATTGAGACACTTTACTTTTTATAAAAGATAGTGAAAAAGATTATCAACTAGCTGATATATTCGGTGTTATTCGAGAAGTTATGTATATATAAATTTTAATATACACTTCTTGTTTTAATGATTTTAAAAATAACGCGAGTTACCAAATTTCAACGTCTAAATACCAAAGTATGTATATAAAATAAAAATAAAATTACATAAAAATTAATTAATTTAATATTGAACGGAGTAAAAATACAACTTTTATGCGAATTTATTTAATGTATAGGCAACGAAAAACAGCTGCTATCTTTTTTGTTTGTGGTGTTGAAACAAAAATCCAAGGACTTCACATATTTCTTTAGATCGAACTAATACATGCAAAAGTTAAAGAAACACACGAATACAATAAAAATAACAGTAGGGACGGGGAGAATGGGGACTCGATAAATAGAGAATTTTAGTACTGAAATTAATTTTATCACATGAACTATTTTTAAGGCTCGAATATTCTGTAAAAAATATAAAAATAATATTAGGAGAAAAATTTTGTATTTGCATATTTGTTTAATTTAGAAAATTGCCGCTTCTTCACAAAAAAAAAAAAAAAAAATTATTTGGCTTTGAACAAATTTTGGCTTACATTTTTTTTTTATAGCACGCTGTAATTTTATTAAGACATTTATTTTTTATTGTTAATAATTACATTCAAGAAAGTTTTTAAGAAGGTAACAACAACAACAATAACAACAACTCTGTATAGAGTCAGTCTCTTAGCTGACTAGACAGTCTGTTTCGAAAATTGCTACATTTCCTCTTCAGAAGTCTTTGAGTGATTAAGCTGTCATCAAACTCACTGTTAAAGTCGTGTATGATTTCACACATTTTGGAACTCATTTATCTGAACTATATTGAACAAATTGAACGTTCAAATTGGCTACTTAAGCATATGATCAGGCCTAGGATTTTGATGACATGTCATCTTTTTTCTGCTGCTTCTAAGAGATTTACTGCTTATTTATGTATCCATAAATATTTTTTACGTCCACTTATATTTCCTTAATTCTAAATATGAAAAGTTTTTCGTAATTTTTCATAGTTTTTAGTTTTCAGGTCATCTTTACTAGATCAAATGCATTTTTTTGTCATTTTTGGACGTTTTTAATTTTTAGAGCATTTATCGGTTGTTTAGGTCATTTTAGTGTAATTTTAAATATCTTTTGCTTTTGTTTTTGTGCTAAAAAATGTCAAAATGCAAATGTTTAAACGTATTTCTTTGACACTAGAGTCCTTTCATAAAAAACATTACCTCTCGACAAAGGAGTAACTTTGTTTATAGACTTCGATGAAAAAAAGCTCTGCGTGTGGTGAAACTGACGAAAAGGTATGTAGAAAAATGAAACAAGTGTTAAATAAAAACTCAGCATGTGCTAGTATAAAATAAATTTTAATTTACTAATGTAATTTTTTATGTTATTGTGCGTCTTTTAAGTAATTTTGTCATTTTTTAAGTAGTTTCTGCACTTTTTAAGTAATTTTTGTCATTTTTTAGGTAATTTTTTGCAGTTTTTTAGGTCCTCAGAATCTGAGCCCTGCATATGACATTTAACCCTATATCGCGCAAAAGTGCCAATTTCATTTGTTTACCTAATAATCTCCTAAACAGTTGTAAAAATAAATAAAAACAACTTTTGTTTTGAAATTAATACTTTATTTATAAAAATTTTTGCAAAAAATCTTTTTCTGTAGATATAAAGAATTACATATTTCAGGGAATACAGCATGCTTTTTAAAATAAAATTTATCATGATTAACGTAATATAATAACTTACCAAAAAGTTTTTAACTTTTTTTTTTAAATAATTATTACTTCTTATTAAAACTTTAGTCATTTAAAAAATATTCAAAATTAAGCAAAACACAAACTGCTGCCAAATGCAAATCCACGTTGTTGCAACTAAAAATAAAAAAGAACTGTTGATTTATTTACTCCCTAATTTAAAAGTTAGAATTATTTGAGAATGAGTTAGAATGTTAATGAGTCATTTATAAGAATTCCGACTAAAATTGTGAACTTTGAATTATTTGTCTAGAGCTATTTCTAAAAGTTGCAGATCTGCAACACGGCGCGATATAGGGTTAAAGCAGTAAGCTATTTATAGATCACTGCCATCAACTCTACCAAGGTTGCCATCTGCTCTAGTTGCTTCTTATTTATTTCAATATTCATTGGTGTTTGACAGTTGGTCGAAATGCAGCATAGAAATGAAACGATTTTTTTGCTTTGTTAGAATCTAGTGTTTTAACTGATAGATGGCTATTTTCACAACGAAATGGCTTATTTTCTTAAAAACTCACTTGATGCAAAGTTCGCATTTAAATTCATGTAATAATTTAATAGATCACAAATTAATTAACTAATTGCTAATAATTTTTATAAAATTTTGTTATAGTTTGCCGTTCAGAACGATTTTTTTCTTTTAAAAAGAGTCATTTCTAAGCAAAGTGATTTTTTTTTTTGCTTTAGGAATGAAATTAATTTTTTAACAAACTTATTTTGTTCACTGTCTATTGGTTGAAATATGAACTTTTATTTTTCTAATGTTTTGGTTTCAGTCCCTGTTTTCCCTCATACTAAAAAAAAACTTAAAGCCGCATTAAATATACACTCAACTTTCTTTTTACACGAAACATACGTTTCTAAGAAAAACGTGCAAAAAAATTCGTGTAAAAAAATACGAGCGACACATGGTAAATTTGGGAATATGTTCCAGAACTTTGAGAAATCGTGTAAGTTGAAAAACTTTTAAATATTTTCTCACAAAACCGTGCAAAAAAGTAATGATTTCAATATAATATACAATTGTATTAAGCAAAAACAAATAATTTTTATTAAAAAAACCAAAAGAAGTAAGAGTACAACGTGAAAAAAGATTATAGAAATAATAACTTATCAATATAAATAACTTAACTATATCAATAAAGTATCTATATATGAACATACAATAGCAGATAACATAAAACAAATAATAAAATTAATTTTGTTTAACAAAAAATAACAAAAATTATGTAGTCTTCACATAGGGACACAAATTGAGTTCTTAAATCGGAATTATTTAAAAATTTGCAAATTCATTTGCACAAAAATGCATCAAATAGTGCTTAAAAAAAAAACTAAAATTGAGCAAGTTTATATGCACGTATTGCAAACTTGATTTTGGTACTCTCCACAAAGAGGTTATTTACATACGACGCATACCTTTTTTGACATGCGTCTATTTTCGACTGACAGAAACCACAATATTTTCTGTTTTTATGCTGATCTGCACTGCCTTTACGATCACTATTGGTGTCATCTGGATAGGCCTCTGGAATACCACTGCTTCCTCCAGAGCTGTCGAATGTGTTTTGTAAGGCAACTTGAATGTTGCTGCGCATAGTTCTTGACAGTGAAGGAGTTTTAAGTCTTTTTTCATCTAGGGTATTGTTAACGATGACGAAATCATCTTCATATAATCTTTACGGCGTTATTATCATGTTATGGCAATATATGACATATCACATAACTGTCTCAATAGACTAATTATTTGTGAATCATCTTATCTACATGTAGATAACATGTTTTAAACAAATAAAAACTAAAAAACAAAAATAAAGCATTAATATAGTGAATCGAAGCACAAAAAGTGCTAATAAAAAATGTATACAATATGTAATTCAGAAACCAAAAAGTAGCATACAAGATAATGCTACGTATTTTTGACGTACGTTATGATCATAACTCAGAAAAAAACTAACTCACCTCGAACAAACAATCACCACTAAAGAGCTGAACTACTGACTGAGCAAACTAATCGTGCGAAGTTGCTTTGAAAAAAAATGAGAGACCGAGAGCGTAAGAGAAAAAATGAGTACGTCATTTCGACGTACGTTATCTTACTAGGGTTAAACCAGTGGTCGGCAAAATTTTAAAAAGTTTTAAGTCACTAACACACATGTGTGGGCATAAACCTATCGTATTTGAATACAGCATAAAAATAGTTGGTGAAAAAAATTTTTTTTTTAATCGTGCAAAACCGAAAAATTCGTGTAAAAGAATTTTTTTACTTAACCGTGTTATTTTAAAATCGTGCAAAAAGGACCGTGCAAAAACAGAGTTGAGTGTATTCAGTTTTCTAAATAGAAGCCCTTTATTCTGGCTTAACCTTTCTACCCTTTTTATGACAGTTTATAAATTTTTCATAATAATAATAAGCAGTCGTAGAGTGTTTGAATATTCTATGAACATAATTATTCCTTTTATAATTAAAATATAATTTTATCTTTTTTTTAACTTTTGTACTGCATACTTTTACGGAAAAAAAACAACGGTTGCTACTGAGCATTTCACTACTCTACGATAGTTATCCATAAAAGAATTGAAACAGTTGTGCTTATTCTCAACAAGCAATAGATATTTTTTTCTGTGGTTACATGCCTTCCATAGCATATTGTGCAAAGAATCCACAACATCTAAATTTCAAAGTAAGCCGCTGATAAGTTGTTTCAATAAATTGCTGCCCCATTCTAATTGCTGCCGCTTTATTTGCATTCAAATTGAAATGAAAATGAAAAGAGTAAACAAAAACACAACAAAACAAAAGAAGAAAGAATAAATGTGAAATTGGAATTAAAAAAATCCTTGCCACTCCATATACAAGTGATGTGCTTATAGCGTAAGCTTTGCGTTGCCCTGAAACACACGGACACGCACATCAACACTTTCCTGCTAGACCGCAAACACCAGCTGCTGCTGCTGCTGCAGCCGCATCACAATAAACCACATTGAATTCTCCCAGCCTGGTAGAAGCTGAGATTTATAAACATTGGCCTGGTTGCCTTCGATGCAGGGCTTTCAATCTTTTACCGTACAGTATCGTAGAAGGTTTTTATTTTGCTATTTGGCAGTTTCTTTTCTTTACATTGCTTTCTTTCCTGTTAGCAAAACCTTTTCCTTGCAACTAAAACCACACACTTTGCGTGAGTAAAAAACTCAAAATAGAAAGAGAGTGGAACTATATTTAAGTCTGTGTGCGTTCATGCTTCTATGGTGGGCGGTATCTGCATATCAGCTCGTATTTTACAAACAGATGGTACACAAACAAGTTAACCGAATTCCAATACCAACTCTTTTAAGTTAGCAACAGGTGCTGCCTGCTGGTTTTTAATTAAACACGATATACTATCGAAACTAATGAAAGCCGTGCAGAGAAGGCGAAAGTGTGTGCTTTTAGGCGCTGTGGCTAAAACGTACTAGATAGTGCGTTTGTGGCTGCAAAGATTTATGCCAAATGTGAATGTGGTTTAAACGTTTTTCCATTTGCCAAGAAAGTAGTATATGTTGCCATCAAAATGTTGCAAGATCTTATCAAATGAATTTTGAAACACACAGTTGTTATTGTTTTTTCACTGTCAAAATTATTGTTATCGCACTGAGAAAAAATTTTTTTTTATTGCAGGCAAGCATCATCAAATTCCTCGAAACATAGAGCGTACACTTTTGTCTTTCCTTCCATTATTATCCTACATCTTAATGTGGGCAAGCACTTCCACTTCCTTGATAATGAAAATTAAATGAATATAACGCTGATCCTAAAGGTCCTTTCTAATAAAACTTTTTGTTCTAAATTTTTTTAATGGTCACTTTTTTAGACGTTAAGCTTCATGGAATATGTCGTTGTGCTGTAGAGGCCATTTTTATAATGTTCTCTTAAGTTTCTATTGCTCTAGAAAGCACCCAGCTAAGATGAGTGTCATGCCTAAGTGTAGGGAGGGATCTCTTTTTGTTGGCTATAATTTAAATTAAATTTGAAGTCTAGAAGTGGGCTATATTGTTATTTTGAAGTTAACTTTTGTGGTACCTGGTTTTGCTTGTTCCCTTCAAGTATTGTTTTTCCATTAGACTCTCCGACGCGTCTGCGTGCTTGTGTGTATGTGTTTTTGTGAGTATATAAGAGGAATTTTCTTGTAAGTTTTGTTGCTATGCAATATAAGTACTGTTTTTTCTTTTGTATTTTATTGCACGCTTGATTTATAATGGTACTTACGCAATTGCGATAACGTTATTGCAACAATTTATCTGAACCACCGAACCATTGTTCCAATCGCGTGAGTGGTGAGCAAAGTGTGCAAGAGAGAGTGGGTGTTTCCTTGATAGCTCAATCTCATAAAGTGTGAATTCTTCGGCTTAGGACTGTTTTTGACGCTATTTATGCAAATATGAAATAAAAAGTGTTTCATTTGATCATGTCAAAGTTTGTTTGAATCTATACATTGAGAAATTAGATTTACTGTGACTTTTGGTGATAAATCGAAATCACGGAACATCATGTTTTGATTTGAAAATGAACGAATTTTACGAATGTGAAGGACATCTAAATGCAATTGTTGTTTCAGAATGAAACAATGTTGTGTATCTACTGACATTGCAGGACTGTCATTTGATTTATTGTGAGATAAAGGGCATGTATAGAACTAGAATACATTCATATTGCGTGTAAATTTGATTTTTATAAAGATCTGCTACCTAGGATGTACACCCAGTTACCCGTGTACCCACCTGCGTCCTTGCATCTAAGAAATTGAAGTAATTATGAGTACTTACAATTAAATCAATTAAATCAACTAAATTAAATAAATTAAATTAAGCTTCCAAAGTTGACACATACGCAAATGTACACTAAGGTACACGTTTCCCCACCTGTTTTTTGCATTGAATTTACACTAATGTATGCAAAATAACAAGAGTTTTTTCATGCGTTGCATATTTTTTATTTTAAAACTTTATCTTTAAGTTAACATAACAAGTTTGTATTTTACGTATTATTACTACATAATACGCATAATGATGTGTCTATTTTTACGATATTTTACGACGATTTAAGAAAAATCTTTGTTCAAGATTTTTTGGCCATGAGGATGGGAAAAATATCTATATAAATGAAAGTTTTTTTGTTTGTTTACTAACACACTCACATTTGTTGAGAATGTTGAGAAAAATTTTTTGTGTTTAATCGCCATTGAGTTTAATATAAAATACAATAAAAAATGTAAATAAATAAAAATAGAAAATTCGTTGAAATGTGACTGTAAATTTTTCAAGGAATGAAAATGTAAGTTTTTGAAAATTACAATTGAAAACTACGATCTGTGACGATCGCACACAATTTTACCAAAATGAGACAAAAAAAAATCTTATTACAATAAACAATAATATTTTAGGAAATTATCAGTAACAATTTAATTTTTTAAAAGAAGATAAAAGATATAAAAGTACATAGCATTAAAAAATAAAGAAAAAAAATATTATTAGTCTAAAATACCAATAGTTAGATATAAAAAGTAACATAATAATTTCACTCAGAGTTTTTTGCATAACTTGCAGAATATTGCCTAAATCTTAATAATTAAAATTAAATAGCCAGGATTTTACGCTTTTGAGAAATAAGGCCTTATTAAGCCGTAAATTATCCGAGCTTTTAAAGAAAACTTTTTCAGTCTGCTCATAAAGTTAAAAAAGAGAGGCACTTTAAATTTCTTTGGGTTGCTAATGGTTAGATAAAAAATGCTTTTAAAGGAGGGCGATAATGTTGTAGTTAAAAACTCTTTTGATGATTTAGATAGATTAGTTTAATTTGATATGAAAAATTCTGAAATAAACTTATTCGATCTTCCTTTGTATAATTGTGTTAATGTCAATTTCGAAAGTATTTCATCTAAACCTAATAGTTGAAAAGGCTTTTATTTTGTACATCAAAACACTCGCAGTAAAAGAACAAATTTCGATAGCTTTTTATTACATATTAATTCGTTTATTAACCAGCAAGATCTGTTTTTTTTTCACGGGATTTATGATGAAGAAGCTTCCTTCACTTTTTGGTATTACCGGATACAATTGAATCATAATCGCGAATATCGTTGTAAACGACATTTTTTTAGTGTTTTTTTTTTAGAATACCTGCTCGTAAGCCTGCGAAGACCTGAGTAAGCAGTTGAGCAGTTTGGGGTATTTTTATCGCATTACCCAAAAAAAAAACAAATAATAAAAATGAATAAAAGTGCTTGTAAAATGAATAAATGTAAAAAATTACAATTATGTCGTTTACAACGTTATTCGCGAGAACGCTTCCATTTTTTGCAACATGCAATAATGATTATGCAGCTGCGAATTTAGGCGTTTTTGTTTCAACTAGTTTTAATCTCGATTCTCTATCCTTTAAATTGAGCAGTTCTGATGTTTTGAAACTGAAATGTTCATGAAAAAAGAAATATTAATATGTTGTAGGAAGTTCTGCAAAATATATTATCAGAAAAATGATCTGTTATCTGCGATCTATTGCGTGATATGAACTTAAATATATTGCAAGACTCTATAATTACTGACAAATACACTCGCGCTCAAAAAAAAAACCGAGTTAATAATTTGATAACTAATATTATTTTTCTTGAATTATAACGCAGTGTGCCAAAACCATAAATAAACAAGCACATCCAAACTTTATAAAAATTCTTAAAGAAGGACATGTTGAAAGTCCATCGCTCCTGACTTGACCTTTCAAGATTATCACAATTTTTTCAACTTATTTTTAAAGTTGAACAGCCTTACTAAAAAACTGATACTAAAGTTTAGAGTCAGCTTTTTTCACATTTTCGTACCAATAAAACAAAAAGAGCTGACATTTTAAAAAAATCGACGGTAACTTAGCAGCAGTTGTAGCCACTACTAAGCCGATGCTTAAACTCTTTCCACAAATTATAAAAAAATTCAAAATTTAAATTTTTAATAGTGATACATTGAAAATGATAACAGATTTATGTATATTTTATGATTTAAATATCTTGGAGGAGTTGGGAAGTGCATGGAAAAGAATTGTGTATAAAAATCGTTTCGATCCTTTACACAGCTATAGTGCCACAGATTTCAAATCATTTTATAGGTGGGTTTGGATAAAAAACTTCAAAATATAGTAGTAAGTGCTTGTTTAAAAGATTTTACAAGAATTCTGCTAAATATATAATCGAACTTTTAAAAAATGATCTCGAAAAAGATGAACGTGGCGCTTCTATTAGTGCGGAGTTAAAGGTGCTGGCATTTTTACGCTACGTAGCCAAAGGGCAGTACTAAAAGGATATTGGTAGGCCTTAGTGGATATTTGCTGCGGAACACTCTCCCAGTTCCTGTCAAAATCTCTTAATATCCCAAAACTCTTATTTTGTGTAATTTTAGCTGAAATACATTCATTTTCACAACAGTCAATGACCATGGTCATCAGAGACGTATCCATCACCTTGGCTTCTAAAATGAGGCGGTTCATTTTCTATCCTGATACAGCAGAAGGAATTCAAGAGTTAAAAAATGATTTTTGGAGAAAATTTCAATTTCCGCAATGTATTGGTGCTATCGACTGCACTCAAATAAAGAAGAAAAAAAAAATTCAGGTGGAGAACTGGGTGGACGTTATAGGTGTCGACAAGGGTTTTATTCGCTAAATGTTCAAGTTACATGTGAAGCGGACAACAAAATTTTAGATATTGCAACCCGTTGGAGAGGATAAGCACATGATTCCAGAATTGGGAGGCTTTCTTCAATCAGAAGAAAAATTCTTAGAATGCAAAATATTCTTCGGGGTGGAGTCTTACTTGGCGATGGAGGAGGATAGGCAATTAGCAAAATTATGCTGACACCTTTTCGACTAAATCGCATTTTAACACCTGAACAACAAAGATACCAAAGATCACATATAAAAACAAGAAATATAATTGAAAAAGTCTTTGGCAAATTTAAAAATAAATTTAGAATTTGCCTAAATAGTATCTTGCAGTTATTCATTACATTGCTAAAGTTCGAAATCAAATTATTGAAACAGAAGAAGACGATATTTATAGAGATCTTTTCATTTCTAAATATTTTTTATCCATATTAATTCTGCATATTTTATTAAAGTCTCTATGCCTGTGTCAATTGAAATAAAAAGCGAAGAATAACGAAGTTCATTAGCAATTTGTGTTTTTAAAATATTTTTTTTTTTTAAATTCTAAAACTTCTAGTTTTTCTCAAAAATTTTTTTGGTCGTATGTTGCCGAATTTTTTAAATTTTGCAGCTGCTGCTCAAACATGGTTTGGTCGTATCTTGCCAAATTTTTCAAATTTTGCAGCTGCTGCTCAAACATTGTTTGGTCGTATCTTGCCGAATTTTTTAAATTTTGCAGCTGCTGCTCAAACAGATTTCGTCGCTGTTCCCGCTTTTCCTTAATTTGCGATATCCTTTCATTAAGTAAGTCATATTGTCTGCTTTGCTTTGGAGTAGAGACGCTTCCTTGCTTTCTTTTCGGCCGCACTTTAAAAAAAAAATCTAATTAAGTTGCGTATTTTATTTATGACACATAAAAAATTTACATTTCTTCGAACTGCTTTCTTCTATGGAACATTCATGGATTTCTAATGCAGGTTGTGAAACAGGAGAACTTGAAACAATAGCAATCTTATTTTCCTTGTCGCCCCGATATGTAGATTGCGGATCCATAGTACCTAAAAATAAAACAAGCAATTCAAACACGGATTGTTGCTTACAATAATTGCTCTCTTACATTCTTTTTCACGCGTCAAAGGAACCTGCATGGCATCACAATCAAAATCTGTGTAGTTGTTGGAGTTGCATCAAGTGTATCCGTGTCCAAAATTTGATAGAACAGCTCGTCTGGCTTTGCAGCTGCTGGTCCACCACCTGTCGCGGGTGAACTACTGTTAAACTCACTCACTGTTAAATGCGCTTGGCTTTTGATGCGTATCCACATATCTCTCATATGCTTCTTATCTTCTGCATGGTCTAATGCAGCCATATTTTCACCGAGCTTTGTCCAGGCTACCTTCTTTAAATGGGTGGACTGCTTCTGGTCATTCGCTTTGGAGTTGAAAACTTCTGCGTGTTCTCTCACAAATCCACAGAAAGCCTCCAGTTGCTAGATCGCTGAAACAATTTTAAATAACTTGTTTAATTTTTTTTTTATTAATTTAAATCTATTTACCTTTCTTTTGATATTTGGCAGCTTATTCATTTTAAATTTTTGACATTTGATATTTTATGTTGGGTATGTTTAACGCAAATATACAATGCAAATCTTTCATTCCACTTTAATTTCTGATTTGCGGTATAAAATAGCTCATATAATCCACAACTGCTTTTATATTTATTTTTGGTACGAAAAATATTTAGAGCTGACGTCTTTTTAGAGCTTGCATTTGTTAAGGCCAGCACTATTTTTTTTTTGTTAGGCTGGAAGTGTTAGAATTTTGTTGTGCCTATATTAATTGCATTTTGACAGCCGTTTGGTAAAAAAACGCATGAAAAATAAAATTAATTTTTTTTCAATAGAATATGTCGAAAAATAGGGCTTTGTAAAAAGATATTCGATAAAATACAAAATGAAGCATGTAACAAAGCAATTTCTTGTACTTTTTTTTAACTTTAATAAAAATGGTGTTTCTATAAATATTAATTAAATAATATTCCATAAATGCCATTTGAATTTTCACAAAAATTAACTGCACGTAAAAATTACTTTTCATTTAACTTAAGAACATTGAAATCGATTAAGAATTTGCTAAATGACGGCAATTTAAACTTTTTTTTGTCAAAAACTGATTCCTATGTAATTAATGTTTGCTACCATACAAACGCACCTATTTCATCAAATCTTTGTGCATAGCCTTATTTTACGTCAAATTCTGTTGAAAAAAAAGAATTCAATTTTTCATTTCCAATAGGCCAAATAGCTGTAAAAATGCAATTAATGTCGGCACAACCAAATTCGAACACTTCAACTTTAAAATTATGGTGAAAAAATTGTGATGACCTTGAGAGGTCAAACCAAGTGCGATGGACTCTCATGTTCTTCTTTAAGAATTTTTATAAAGTTTGGATGTGCTTGTTAATTTATGGCTTTAGCACACTGTGTTATAATAAAAAAAAATAATATTAGTTACCAAATTATAAACTCGGCTTTTTTTTTGAGCGTGAGTGTACATAACCTTATTGTCCTCGTTTGGTCATGAATCGTGTTTAAACCAGCCAACCCGTATTGCGGAAACATCGTCTTCTTGTATTGACCATATTTTTGCAAGGTTGAGTTCTAACTTGTTCTCAATATGTAGTTCAGTGGTTGAACTGCACGTTTCGGATCACTTCATGACTTCCCTCTTTTTTGATGATCTACTAAAAGCACCAAGACTTATATTATTTGTTAAATAATGTTAAATAATGTCCTTCAGTTCGAATTTTGGGAAGCTATTTATTCTGAGCCTGATCCTTCTTAGTCCTATGTTAAGTCTTTTGATATTTTGTCAAACCATGTAAATATCTGCGGTAAAGCGGTACAGAAAGTTTTGCAAATTTTCTACCTTTTTTATAATTTTTCTAGAAATGGAATGGGCTTTGGTTTTCAAGTTTTGTATTAAATAATCTCTGTCATTTTTAAAACGCTATCAGATGTAACTATCAGTCAAGTAAGTTGTGAGAAAATGAACTCGAACGAGAAGCTTTTGACTCAAAATCCCACAGCTACTTATAAAAAGCTAGCAAAACTATCAGTGGTGACATGCTGTAACTTCACTGTCGAAGCGAACATCGAAGCGAAATTTTCGATCTGGCAGTATGTTGTAACATTTTCGTTCGACAGGCGATTTGATTAATTTCGAAGTTATGTTCGAACATTAAACAGCTACACTCAAGCTTTTTTTTCTGATACTTGGCATGTTAAATAACGTAAATAAATTTTTTTCATAATTTTTAATTAATATAAATATTTAATTTAAACTAAAAAAGACAAATTAATTATTTTCAACGTATAACATTGTTTGGCAAAAATAAAGAGAACTTGATTTGGCAAAAATAAAGAGAACAGTTTTAAGGTAACCTTCTACTAATATATCTTTATTAGAGCCAATACTCAAGCGAGTCGGAAGCAAATTTCATCTGGGTTGGCAGTACAAATAGGGGGGCAGTACAAATGAAGGTGCAAAAAAAGTTCACCAAAATTTATTCAAAGGAACATGAATGTGAATAAACAAATTTTTTATTTTAGTTTAAAATAAAAAAAAATAAAAATACAATAGATTAAAATTTCATTATTTTTAAAAGTTCTTCCAATTTCAATATTAGAGATCATTCTTTAAAGGATCTTTCATATGGTAATAAGAAAATATAAGAAATAATGGTTGCTTTTATAAAGCAAGACTAGGTATATCTTTACATGGTTTAAATGCAATAAGGTACAAAAAGTTATATCAATTTAAATTATTCCAAAATGTTTCTTTCTGTCCTTGCGAGAAACAAACTCTTTCACCACCTTCATCGAATTCAATTCTTCGGTTTTATCTTTGTGAATGTGTATAAGTGCCGCATGAGTGAGTCGTTTCTGTGTCATAGTTGCTCGAAGATACGTTTTAAGTCGTCTAAGTGCACTGAAAACGCTCAGATGAAGCTGCTGATGCAGGCACAGTCAAAAGCAAAGCAATAAGTTTTTCAGCTTCATTTAATAGTTTTTTTACAGTATCCGAATTTTTTGCAAATTGAGATACAATGCCACTGCAATTTGAAGGTGCAGCGGAGAGGTCGCTCACATCAAAGTCATCTGCATAAAATTCTAGTTTTGTTTTTAGATTTTGTTCAGAAGGCACTTTTCCGTTCGATTACAATATTTTCCAACGATTCCAAAGTGTTAAGATCTGTTTAAATGTACAATAAAATTTACAAAGTGCCAGTTTACACTAGTTTCACTCAACCGACTCACCGAATGTTAAATCAAAGTGAGTTGGTTGAGTAAAGCTGGTGTTAACATGCAAAAATAAAAAAAAAGTCGAATATCAACCTGTTTGATCAAATCTAGCCGTTATCTCATTTGAGAGAAGATCTAAAACTTCGAAATAATCTTTTCGCAGCCGATCATATAATGGCAACTGTACTGAAGGAACCGGATATGATGTTTGTTCAAAGCGTCGAGGTGGATTTTCATCAGCTAATTCACAGTGGGGGCTTTCGCATGGTCCAAAACATTGGACCAACATGGCAGATTGTACAACATGTAGTACCATGCGTAAGCTAAAACGATAGTCGAAATTTTTGGTTTTTTTCTGCCAATTGTACAATATTGTACAACTATGTAAAACTACTGCTCAATTGTTAGGGCATCTAAAAGTTGCTTAGCTATTAGCCGGATGTGTTCTGCTTGAGAGCTTGATATTTATGATGTTGCTTTACAAGTTGGATCGTTCGAACGCTCAATCAAATAGTCCCATTAGTTTTTTATCTAACTTATCGTACAACATGTCGTCCAATATGGAAAGCCCCTAAGAACATGTCAAATTTTTTCTAACCAGAGTTGCAAAATTAACAAGCATTAAGCTACATACTTAAGGGTGCTTTTAAACTGAAGTGGTGGGTTTGCAGTAGAAACTCTACATTTTGTTCTATCTTTTTGCAAACACAGAGAAAGAAAATGGTTATCCGCAAGCATGCTTATGAAGAAGAGAGAAAGAAGAGGAAAATATATAATACAAAATATTATCGTTGTAAAATAAACTGATATTTTGAATAACTTTTGAAGTTTTCTTTTTAAATTGTTTATCTAGCTAAAAAAGTGGGGGGTGGCGACTGCCCCCTTAACCCCCGCTTCCGACGCCAATGCCAATACTTTAATTATTTCACAAACTTAAAATCATTATTAAACACTTTTATGTTAAATAAATTATAAAACAATGTTTTAATGAATAAATACTTGCATTTATATTTACTTCGCTTCTCGATCTCTGCCACCAAATCAAAGTGATATTTTATCGCAAATATCGCCTGTCGAAAGTGTTACAACAAACCGACTATCGATATTTGCGACAACTTCGAAAATTTTGATATTACAACATGCTGCCACTGGAGCATCTTATCACAAAGCACGAAGAGTCGTTTTGAGATTTAAGGAACATCTCTCCGTACAAGATAAGCCGCGAAGTGGGCTCCCGAAGGAGTCTGTCAACTTAAACCTTGAACGTAAAGTGATCGTTCTGGTAAAAGCCAATAGATCAATGTCAACCAGAGATGTAGCTAAAAAAGCTAGGACCACTCATATTCAGGTAATTCGCATTAAGCAACACAATGGTATTAAGACGTATAAGAAGAAAAAAGCACCAAAATGAAAAACAAGCAGCAAAAGCATTTCTCTTGCACGAAAACTGTACGAGAAAAAACTTGCAAACAAAAATGTCTGTGTTGTTATGGACGATGAAACCTACGTAAAAATGGATTGAGGGACTTTGGTTGGTCACCAATTTTACTCTATGGCACCTGAAGAAGATATTCAAGATTCTGAAAAAATAATTCAAATAGAGAAATTGGGATAAAAAATATTAATTTGGCAAGCTATTTGCGAATGTGGAAAAAAATCAACTCCGTTCTTTACAGTGGGTACAATAAACACAGATATTTATGTAAAAGAATGCCTTTAAAAACGACTTTTGCCTTTTGTGCGGACCATGTTGGTCCAACATTGTTTTGGCCAGATTTAGCCTGAGCACATTAAACCAAAGTCACTCAGAAGTGGTACAATGATCACAATATTTATTATGTACAAAGGATCTGAATCCACCAAATGTGCCAGAACTGCGACCAATCGAACGCTTTTGGGCTTTAATGACAGGAAAGGAAAGCTACAAAAAATTGGAAAAGCATCGAAAACTATTTCTGAAATGAAAACCATGTGGCGTAAGGCGTCCTCCAAAGTGACAGAAACGGTTGTGCAAAATTTAATTGAGGATCTTGTAAAAAAAGTTCGAGCATATAGAAAGCAGCTAATAAATTAATAATTTTTTTGTGTAAATGTTATTTAAATATGCATTTAAGCATTCTCCATTTCTTTATAATAAGAGTTTTTAATTTTGTAAAACTTTCTGTACCGGTTCTTATCAGAAAAAATTATAATCGTAAAGGACTGAAGCCCTGGATGTCATTGGAACTGTTAGAAAAAATAAACCTTATAAATAAGCTCTCTAAGAAAGTTTTAAAAAACCTTACGATGTTAACCTTAAAATAAATATAGACTTTTATGAAAGGAAATATCCGCTAAGACTTCAATTGCTAAAAATGACTATTATATTAATGCATTTAACAAAATTCAAGGTAATATACAAAAAGAATGGCGTTTAGTTAACGCCATCAATTAAATAAAACAAGTTTAAAAAATTAAATTCAAAACCTAATAGTTGAAGACATGGAAATTAAAAACTGTGATGGCAAGGCTAATGCATTTAATAAAGTTTTTGCTAGCATTTGCACAGATATCATCTTACACAATAGTCTTAATAATGTATCCTATAACTGGTTAGCAAAATAAGTTTTTAATACAAGTACACTCAGAGAAAAAATAGAAGGATTAGCACTGAAAACTGTTAAATCCCATCCAACAGATGATTTTTTTCAAACTAACAGTCTGGACTGTCAATAAAATAACTTTTTTTCTCAATTCCTAACTGAATTTTCTTTTCTTTTGTGTGAATATGTATTGATATCAGCCATCCTAGTGCAGGACAACTGAAGAGTCAAGTAAGAATTGAGTAAAACAGTTATTTTATCAACAGTCCAGACTGATAATATCAAAAACTCATCTGTTGGATGGGATTTAGCAGTTTCACTGCTGGTTTTTTTTCTGAGTATAGTATGTTTTTTGAGCTTTTATCATCTTTTGAATTATTTAAAATTAAATTTTCGTTAAAAAATTCTGATTCTGCAACTAAAGGAGGTTTTTCTAATTCGCCTGTAAAAAGTGATTACTTTCAATATTGTCGATATTCTTTGTCATATTTTTAACAAGAGTATAGAAGAAGGTATTTTCCTAAACGATTTAAGAAAACTGAAGTTATTCCGTTGTTTATAAAAGGCGATAAGACTAATTTAAACAATTATAGTCCAATATCACTTCTGCCTAATTTTTCAAAGAAATTTGAAAAAGGTGTAAAGGTTAGAGTGCAAAATTTTCTTCAAAACACAACTTTTTTTACGAAAGAATTAAAACTGCTGCCATATTTCCAATATTCAACTGATTTAAGCTACTTTAGACTTTTTAGAAAGACATTATATAGTTCTAATGAATTCTGAAAAAACTATCAAGGATTTTGATTAGTTAATTTTTTTAAAAACATAAAGAAACACTAACATTTGAGCAAAATTTATTAAAAATTGACCTCTCCATTGTGATAAATACTCTTCGCATATTTTTTAAAAAATCTGTTGACACAGTAACATTCAATGTTTAATTTCATTAAACAAAAGTGCATTTTGTTTGTAAATTCTCACAACGTAAGCATATGTAAAAAATTGTTAAAAGTCGGAATAACAGAATTCCTACTTTTAAACTTTTAAATGTTTTTAAAAAAAATTGTGATGCAATTGAGAGGTCGGACTAGTCGCGATACAATCACAAGATGTTCCTTTTTTGAAGATCGAATCGGTCACACAGTGTTATTAAAGAACAAATATCTATTAACGCAATTCTGCCCGCACATATAACCATCGGCTCATAGTTGACGAAACTTTACCCTAAGTCTATTAATTCAAAGTGAGATATATTTTTTGATTTTTTTAAGAGATCAGTTGTGTCCAGGAGACGTATTTCACTCAGATGAATTGAAAAAAATTCAATAAGAGGGTCAATTTTGCAATTTTTTTTAACTGTTCAGATGTGGCTAAGATGCACAGTTTTTACGTCAAATATAAATCGAGTAATTAATGAAATTGAAAGAAATTTCAAATTCCAAAAAAAAAAAAAAATTGAAAATTCAAAAATGAATATGCATCCGCGTGACCGCTATAAAAAACCAATAAATGGCTGAATCTCGCCATAGTTAAATTAATGATTGCTGACAGAGTTTAAAACTTACATATTTGCTATGCTATATCATCGTTTAGAGAAATATCCAAAGTAACTGGTGTGCAAACCGACCACTTAGCAGAAATGGCTTAAGATAAAACCAAAAAGGTATACCAAATTTACAGTTTTTAAAAAATAATTTAGGAAGATATTTGTGTTTGGCCTAGCCATTGGAAGACTTTGAAAAAGTCATAAAAAATGTTTTACCAAAATATTTTCAAGTTTTTTTTTGTTATTTGCCATTTTTGAACCCACACCGCTCAACAATTGAATCCAGTGTTCAATCCATGAAATTGTTCAAAGCTGAAAAGTAATACAAAGTACTTTTCTACTATGTAATTACTCAGCTACTATTTGTTTCTGAATAAATGTAATACTAGGCTAACAAATTAGATTTTACAATTTTATTGTGTCATGCTGTATTTGATGTATTTAATCACAAATTAAACTTTTACTTTTATAAGCCCCTGCAATCATTCACTGACCATTTGCACTCTTTTTTATATATTGCATAACTTTCAATGGATCTGGTGTAGGCGAACCATTCATTATCAACGACGGTCGAAGTATTGCCACTGCATAGAATACGTGTGCCATTGTGCACCATCAGAGAGTCACCATCGAGCTGCACCTGCCAGTCATTAGAGGTAGTATAACCTAAAGAACTATAGATGTCATATCTGAAACCATTCGATTGTTTTTCTTCAAATGGATGAATGTGCACTGGTCGAAGGTCGTAATGCTTACTAAAGAAATTGAATGCCAACGGATTTTGCTTAATGACCACTTTGAGTACAGCGAGAGCGGTGACATTTGTTCTCGAATACACACAGGCTCTATATGAGTGGATACACTCCTGTATATACAACTTCGTGCCATTATCTAGCTGAACATGCAGACAAACCTCACCGCCAACCAAATATTGTAAAGGTCCAGATATAAGGATATCAACTTGCCACTTCTTCTCTGCTGAAACTGTGGTATTATAGCTGGGATCTTGCTGCATTTTAGCTAATTGAATAACAAATTCTACTTGAATCTGTCCAGTGATTTGTTCTTCATTGTACAACGCAAGCATTGCATCTATGTTTTGCCTGACATGGCTTGAAATATTACCAGCTGTAGGCACCAGTTCCTTGATGGGCAGCACCCAGCGCACTCTTTCTACCATTTTACGAACAGTCAAGTCGGAGACTGTTTCATTGCTGTCGTATAATTGATTGAGGAGAATCTGCACAGTAGAATTTGAACTATTACAGTCGTTCAATATAACCCCAGCCTCAAGGATCTCGGCTCCTATATCGATTATAACATATTGGAGTGCACTGTATCGTTTATACAGATCACTGAGTTGTGCTTCTTGTAAGTGCGTGCTATTGTTGTTGATGATAGTTTCCACCTCATTATAAAGTGGAATGGCTTTCAGAGGATCGTTGAGATGATGAACTTCATCCATTGCATCGTATAAACCGATGAGCGTATCTGCCTGAAGGTCAGGATCATTAAACAGTACGCTTAACTGCAGAACCTTGTCAAAATTGTCGTAGCTTTTGTCGTAGACTTTTCTGCTGAGATTCCGAACTACATAGGTGCAACTTGTGTTTTCCTGGCATTGGGCCTGAGCGTGGTCAAGCAGTATGGCCTGCAAAGCCAAAAACAGACCCAACGTTGTCAGTGACTTACTTGCTCGAATCATATTGTTCGTTGATAATGAAATTATCTTATTCCGAACTGAGTGTTGCACAGCTTTTATATTAAGTTTTCTTCTTTTTATCTTATCGATGGTCCGGACTTATCTTCAATACAATCGAGCGATAATTATTAGAAACGAATGAATCAAAGAAGCCGTTGAATATGAGTAACTGTTTGTTGTATTTTAAAACAGCAATAAATCTAATACAAAGCACATATAAAACTAAATTTATCAGGGTATGAAAAGTGGACAGAGCTTTAGAAGCTGAACCCTATTGTTTTTATTGCAAGTTAAACAACTTCATAAAACTGATTGCAATTATTTACAATCGCAAAAATTTTATTATTTTATTAGGGTTCTTCATCAGAAATACTTAACTCTTTGCTAAAAATAATGTGTCGATAAAATGGTTTCATGAATGCATTGCACGTTACATGGCTAGTTTGTTTGTATTTAATGAGTTGTAAATCAAAATTTATTGAAAGAAAGAATTTGATTCCGATAAATCAAGAAATTTTCAATATTTTTTGGTAAATAAGCATAAGAATAAAGCAATTTTTTATGGTCTTAAGTTTATTAAATGGTTCTATATTGATAACACTATTCGACAGTTTTCAATCTTTTTCTAAACACCCAAAAAATATTTAGGATAAAATTACTAATAAAATCTTTGTAGAAATACAAACAGAGGCTATTCGTAGAATGTACAAATGTTTTGTACATAGTACAAACGTTTGTAGTGTTGGCCGCATGAAAAAAATTTTTGAATTCGTAACTTTGTACATTCTACAAACGCTAGTTTGTAAAAATCTATAATGTATAAATTTGTGAACTGAATGAACATTGTTTGATAATATACAAAGCGGTGGCAGCAGCGTTCGTATATTTGTTCGTATCTTTGTAGATGAAACGAATGCGTTTGTAAAATATACAAATATTTCTTTGTACAATGTACAAACGGTCATTTGTATTATTCACAAAGTTGTTCGTAGGCTGAAAAGAACAAACAGCTTTGTAGAATATAAAAATTATTTTGTACATAGTACGAAGCTTTTTTTTGGGTGAAATAACAGTCTAAACGGATTCTGGTAGAAGAAAAAACAAGAACAAATATGTCGACGTTTAAAATTTTACATCATAAAAAGTAAGATATTAACTTTATATAAGCCTTAGCCATGGTTGTTGAAAATTACTTTGCCTATACTGAAAATTTATGACAAATATTTTTGTGGAATATTGTAACCAAGCGGCATCCTATTTAAAAGGTATATTTTATTCCTTTTTCGAAAAAAAAATTAAGACTTTTTAAAGAGAACCATTAAATTACGACTATGTTTAAGGTATAGGTAGATATTTTTTGGAAATGTACCTATCCAAATTTCACTTTAAATTTAATCTTTGGACAAGATTTGGCTAAGGCGTGCTTGGAGAGAAGGTGAAACTTGTAGTTTGACAGTACTCAGTTATATTGCACGCATAGATGCTTTTGTCTGCTGCGAGCATTAGTAGTAAATTTTTAATTTTTTGAGAGTGCGATAAATTAAAACGAATTAATTAAAAAAGAAGTGTTATGCATAATCTATGAAGTATTTTCATTGTATTTTGTGATGAAACATAAATTTTTGTCAAAATATGTCTACAGTTATATACAGAATATACAATTTTACCAGCTACTTTTGAAATGGCTACTATAACCTGTTGTGGGACACCTCATGTAACCGGTTGTGGGACTTCTTGTTTTTTGCATTTAAATTATGCGTTTGCCTTCGCTACTACTGTCAAGTATTATAGCTTTTGTCAACTTATCGTATTTAAATTGTGTTTTCTTGCAATTTAACGCATTCAGAATATGATTTAGACATGAAAGAAATGCTATTTTCTGTTGTTTTTTGTGTCATTAAAGTTCTCCCAAATGAAAAAAATATTGTTATTTTTCGTATTTTTGTAGTTTTTCTTCATATTTTCTCATTTTTAGTGAATTTTCACGGTGTACACCAAGTACAAATATTTTTTTTGGAAAAAATTGAACTCTTAATATTGGGTCACACAATTTTACTGGTTGACTAAATCTATAAAGTAACTTCAGCGAAAATTTAGCTTATTTGATAAACATTACATAGAATTGAATATGTTAACATATTATACACTTAATCGAAAGTCTTGAGCTAAAAACCTAATGTGTCCCATAACTGGAGACACTCCCTTATATATCAAGTAGTTTTCTAAATTTTTGTGTTAGTAAAGAACTAAATTTATAGTAAATTTAAATAATATAAATATTTTTTTTACCAGAACTTATTGATTAAAGTATGAAATTATTTTTAATGTTGGACTGTGTAATAGTTGCTGGTGAGCACATTTCTTTGTTTGAGCAAACCTTATCAGTAAAGAAAAATACCGGCAATTTTTGATTGCAAAATGATTCATTTATTAAATAAAACACCTTTTTCTAGGTAAATGAATATTCATTTGTCTTTTTATGCATATAGATTTTGTTTTACATTCACAGGGTTTAAAGAATTAAGATTGAGTTAAAAGCAAAACTATACGATTTAACTCATTTCAACTCTGAAAATACTGTAAGTTTTTAAAAAGTCACTGTAAAATGTGTCTAAAAGTAGTGGTTTAAAGTGTATAAAGTGTATAAGTGTAAAAAGTGGTATAGAGTGTAATATTGAACATATTAAAAGCAGTTCAAGTTGATGGATATCAAAAGACAACAGCAATTTCCCTTCAGCAAATAAATTTAAATGCGGTTTTCATCAGTATTTTTTATTTTCTGTTAGAATTTTCAGTACAATATGACGCTAGGAACTTAAAAAATTTATTCAGCTAAATATATAACATATTATTATGCTGAAATAAAATACTAAAAAAATAATTCTTATTTCTAAATTATTTAAAAAAATTTCCGTTTTTAGTTGGGTTTTCCAGAGGTAAAACGCCAACATTCATCGACAAAATGACTACTTTTGTAAAATTTTTGTGTTTAAATCGTTATAGTTTTTAATTATATTTCACATTTTTTTATTTCATTCCTGAAAAATTTTTTTATTGACTTTTGAAATACACTCTAAAAAATTATCACTGGTCTAGGAATCAGTACAGTTTTTCGTTAAAAATCTGTCAAAAAAAAATAACTTCAATAACACAAAATATTTGTTAAATTTACGCTAATTTAACTGAAATGTAACGTAAGAATAACAACTTTTTTGGATGTTTCAATTATGTTTCATCTTGTGGCGTGCAGCTTAAGCTTGTACCAAAACATTCATAACGTTATTATAACACATTTTTCACCTAATTAGAAGCTGAGTTTTTACAAAATAAGCGTAAAATATTTGCTTTTTCAGTTTTAATTACGTTACCATTACGAAATATGTATATCTGAATTGGCGACTCTTTTGCGATATTTTTGCGACCTTTTTGTGCTAGCTGGGACTCTGATGCCAATTAATATCTTTATACTAGCTATAAAGAAGCTGTGCCCTGGTCGAAATCCAGACTGAAGTGGGCTACGCTCAAGGGTACTTTTTTAACTTCGTTAAAATATTCTACAAAATATTTTTCAAAAAACTTTACTACAGGTCTGAAAACATAACAGAAATGTCATATGCTTTGGTACAAAAAAATGAATAAAAATTGTTTTTAATTGCATTTAAAACACAGATCAGTCCATCAAATAAAGACGTCATATGTCATTTATAAAGGCATTTATTTATTTAGTAGTTTTCTAACTTTTTATGTCAGTAAGACATAACATTTCTTTACAAAATTTTTCTATAAGAAAAATAAGGAGTAAATCAAAAAATCTATAAAAATTATAACAAACTAATAAATCTTTTAAAAAACCGAAAAACGTATACATTTTATTTCTCCTCTTGAAGTGGAGATCCGTTGTTCGAAGTCTGTTGTTTTTGAAAAGGTTGAAAATTATCGAGGGCCGTTTGATAATTCCGTGAAAAATGAAACAAGGAATGTTTTTACGGAAAAAATGTTTTATTTTTCAATAAAGTCTCTTAGCTAAATACACTTCGTCCAACCTTCCTCCAATTTTTTATTCCATCCGAAAAATACGTTTTCGGAAGGAACTCAAAATAGGCTTCTGTTTCGGTGATGAGCTCCTCTCTGGTGGTGAATCTCTTTCCGCCAAGTCAATTCTTCAGGTTTGGAAACAGAAAATAGTCGGAGGGGCAAAATCTGGAGAATATGCTGGATGAGGAAGCAATCCGTACTTGAATTCATGGAACTTTGACATGGGAGCAAGGCTGGTGTGAACGCTCGCATTGTCTTGATGGAAGAGAACTTTTTTCCTCGCCAAATGTGGGCTTTTTTCTTTCTTGATGTAGATTATACCGCGTTTATCCCAGAATACTGCCTCCATAACCTTTGCGGCCGATAGCACCGTCTTCGCCTTCTTCGGAGCACGTTCGGTCGGTGAAGTACACTGTTTCGACTGTTGCTTTGTCTCTGGTGTGTAGTGATGAATCCATGTTTCGTCCACGGTTACTAATCGGTGGAAAAAATTCTTCTTATATTTGTTCAACATCGCCAAACACGCCTTTAAATCTGTCACACGATCGCGTTTATGGTCGAGAGTGAGCAAACGTGGCACCCATCTTGCGGATAATTTTTTCATATCCAAATATTTCGCTTAATGTTCTGCACCCGTTCGTTTGAGATGCCTACGGCCTCAACAATCTTGCGCACTTTAACTCTGCGATCGGCCCACACGATATCGTGAATTTTAGTGACCATTTTTGGAGTGGTGACATAATTTGGGTTTCTAGAACGTTCGGCGACACATGGGCTTGTACGACCACATCGGAATTCAATAAACCACTTGTGAATAATTCCATTCGATGGTGCAGAGTCCCCATATTATTTATTAAGACTTTTTTTTGTTAGACTGATGGTTTTTTTGCGCAAAAAATGATGCTTGATGCCAGTGGCGTAGCTAGGGTTGCTGGCACCCGGGGCTAAAAATATATTTTTCACCTCCGAAGGGCGGTTATCCCTATCCATATCTAAAAATATCTATACAAAAATTAAAATTTTTCAAATGCATACACATACTGGGGTGGCATCGGCTAAGGTGATAGTTGATAGTTTATAATCAAAATCATCACTACTGCTCTACGTGATGACCAAGTGGTTATCAAATTGACAATTGCGTTTACCTATCGATTATAAGCTACAGCTTTTTTGGTGTCATTTTCTCATATTTGTAGCGTTTTCATTTTTTACTCAAAATAAAATAAGTCTCAAAAACAAAAAAAAAAAAACGAAAGCAATAATTAAGTGAAATATATCTTTTCAAACGTATTTCTATGTTTTCTATTCCAGTGTCTATTGTAAGAAAGAAATGAATAAAATAAAAAATACAACTCTTTTGAAAAAATAATACAGGGAATATTTTGGATTTCTGTGAAGTACAGTAAAATTATAAAGTAATATATGCTGGTTGAACAAAGCGCCACAAGCGAAAAATTTTCTAAGTTTCTAGTAAGAGCTCATATTGCATAACAAACTAAGGCAGAATGCTCTGATTGTAGGGTTCATGTCCTTAACAATAAAAAATCACTTCAATTTCTTAAAATTAAACTGATATTTTAAGTTTTAACAAATTTTATCTCCTAAACCCATTGAGAGCGACAATTTTTCGCATTTTTGGGACTAGGAGGCCCAAATAAAAATACGAATCAAATATATGAAATAAAATTTAATTTTCCACAGAATAAAAATGATGGCAAGTATTTAAAATATTTCGTGATAGCTTAACACAGAGCAAAGAAAAGGTAATAATAAGAAAAAAAAAAAAAATATCAAACGTGACAATCTAAAACTGACAGTCAACTATCAGCTTAGCCGATTTAACTCATGTTTTCTTGTAATTTTTTATTGCTATAACGGTTTTTATAAGCTGCATCGAGTATGTTTTACTTTTGCACTTTTAAATATATGGATTCGGTGTCTGAAAAATATAAAAAAAAATATTTAGTGATATTCCTTCCTAAAGTCAAACTTTAAGGTATTATCAAGTTTTCAAATTTCTTTTTTGCGTGCTTACAGAGATACAAAAATCAATGTTCCTCTCTCAAATCAATTAACCTCTTCGGCTTCAATAGATAACATTGAGAGCTCTGTAAGTATTGACTGCCTCATTGTAGACCGTTAATAATTTAAGTTTGGAAAAGTTACTTTGGCATGAATCAATCGCAAGATACGCTTATCGTTAAAAATAATTGTGGCTTTATTTATTAATTCAGGTTACAGGTCCAATTTTTAAAAATATCAAAAAACTTAGTTCATTATAAACTATTTTCTAGATACCTTCGGAAGTCATCTTCAGGGCTCTCATCACGTATGACGACAATCGTTTGATGATATCGTTTCAACGATTCTTTAACATCACGTAGTCTTTAATTTTATGTATCTTCTAAACGATATCGTTTTGTTAGATTCATGTATGGCAAACAACTGTCAAATGATATCGTCGAAACGATTGCTTGGCGCGATAGTAGTTAAATATGGGATAATATCGTTCAAACGATAGTCGTTTTAAAAGTTACATGATTAGAGCCCAGGGTATCTAAAAATATACATACACAATGATAATAAAATATTCACAATACTTTTTAAACAATTTAAACTTACATTAAAAAATATAAATTGAAGGTTACATAAACAAAATTTAAAAAACTTTAACAAACAATAAAAACATGACTGACCTAACATTTAAACATTTAAACACTGCAGACTAAAATTTACTATTTCTATTCGTCACCGGTTTTCCTTCTGTTTCCCACACATCGTTTGTATATGTGAGCGCATTTATCCGTGTCTGTTTTAAAATTGAGTCTCTTCTTTGGGGGCACTTATAATATGGAGCATTGCCTGTGTGTACCTTCTATAATAATTCATCTCTTGTTGTAGAATCTTGACGTTGTCAAAGTTAAGTTGTTCGCAGAGACCAGCAAATGCTGTTTTTTGCTCAATTGGTCTTGAATGCGGTTTTTGGTCAGATATATGAGCAGACATCCTTGTACGTAATTTGTTTTTTGTTGTCCCCACATATGCTTGGTCGCATAAGGACCCGTCTCCTTTACAAGTTATCTTGTTTACAACGTTTGCTTTGTCAAATTTATTTGTTTTTGTCTTCATATTGCTGTATAGTTGTTGTAATGTATTATTCGTCTTTATCGCAATTTGGAATTTTTGTTTGTTGTATATGTCTGATTTTAAAAAACGTTCTGACAAACCGGGGATATATGTCATTGGTTTATACGTTTTTGTTTCTTTATTCTCTTGGTAACTTTTTCCATCTTATAACTGTTGATTAAATCTTCTGCCGTTTTCTTTGGGAAATCATTTTTCCGTAATATTGTTTTTATTTTTCTTAAGTTTTCTTTGTGAAATTCCTCGTTGCTGATGTCAAATACTCTTCTTATAAAGTTTTTGGCTGTATTTAGTTATTATCACCCTTTTTGGGTGCTTGGAGTAAAAATTTATTAGTCTTTCTGAGGCCATAGGATTTTGAAACCAGTCAGTTGTTAAAAAGTTGTCTTTTCTTATAATGAGGTTGTCGAAGTATGGTAGCTTTCCGTCTTTTTCTTCTTCTTTGGTGAGTTTTATGTTTTTGTGGAATTTGTTTAGCGCTTCTAATATTTCATTTATTTTGTCTGTTCTTACAATAGCAAAAAGGTCATCAAAATATTTTGTTAAAAGTCTAGGTTTTATATCTAACGTCTCTATTGCTGTTCTTCCAAAAGTTCTTCCATGTCTGCTATGACAGGCATTCCTTTTTGCTGGGAATATATAATGTCTTGTAGCTTGAAATATCGATTGTCCCTTATGCAGAATTTAACCATGTTTATAAAATCATTCTTACTTGTTTTCGTGTATTTTTCAACAATTGGCCATTTTTTGTCTATTATTTTTAACGCGAAGTCAATTGGAGTACTTGGAAAAAGAGATATTAAGTCGAAATAATTATTGTTTCGTCATCATATATATAGCTAAACATGTTTGAAATTTGGTTTTTGAAATCAGTTGCATTGTTCATGTTGTATTGGGAATTCTTAGTAAAATTTTTTAAAATGTTTGTTATATACTTGCAGAGTCCATATGAAGGTGAGCCAATAGATTAGCATATTGGTCTGAGTGGTGTGTCTTCTTTGTGAATTTTTGGCAGTCCATACATTCTTTGTGTCATTGCTGTATTTGTGCTAATGTTTCGTTTTTCTCGCATTTTTATGTCCTTGTTTTTAAATAGAATTTCAGCAAATTCATTATTTTTCTGTTGTAGTGTATGTGTGGGATCTCTTTTTAAGATTTTATATGTTGCTATGTCTCTGACTATGAGCATCATCTTTTTCTCGTTTTCGCTTTTATTTATATAAAAATATATAAAGTATTGTGAATATTTTGTTATCATTGTGTATATATATTTTTAGATGCCTTGAAGAAGTCGAAATATTGGTGAAAAATAAAAATAGTTTATAATAAACTAAGTTTTTTGATATTTTGAAAAATTGGACCTGTAGCCTGAATATATTAAATAAAGCCACAAGCAAATACAGAGGTCGATTTACAACTCAACAATTATGTTAAAAATAATTTTAAAGCCAAGTGTTAGATTCGACTACGACTCTTCGAATACCCATTCTAGGTCTAGTTTAAATGTGTTTCAAAAGCAATGTCTGCAGCTTTTAGGTGCCTACTAAGCCTTAGTATTTCAATCGTTAACTCTTTTTCATTGATCTCATCATGGACTTTGACCAATCCTTGTATTCAAATCTACAGTTAGCAAGCTTGGTGGCAGGATTGCTTCAAATACATTTAAAATTTTTTGTATTGATTTTGTTCTTCTCTGAAGTTCTGAATGAAACCTATTTGATTTAAGATTTATATTGCATACTTTACTGACCACTTCCAAAAAACCATTACATACTTGTAGTTTCTTTTTAGTTACATAGAAGCATTCATGTAGCAAAACTTTATTTAATATGAAACAATTATGTCATCAATCCAGTTATTATTCTATATAAAATATATGAACATTTTTTATTAATCTTTATGAGAATTGCACCCTTCACCAAACATTTTATATGAAGGGCTTATTGCAATAACGTGATAAGCCACATGATCTTATAAATCAATTTTTTAGGCTGAATACATTACTCAATGCATTGCCAACAAACACTGAAGAGATTTTGGCTATTTATTATTTATTTTTGTACCTATTTGTAAAATTTTTCATGTTCAATTCCACTTCTTCATACAAAAGTACATTTTTTCAAAACTTTAGAGTCGATTATTTAAAAATATTTTTTATGTGGCTTATTATGTTCTTGCCTTTCATATATATGATCACGTTGTAAGGAATGCTTTTAGGTATTTTTACAGCCCTTGGAATCTTCAATGAAAAAGTGCAGTCAATATAATTAGTTAAATCATAGGTATTGAAAAAACAAATGTATATACTTTGATCTAATTTTAGACCTAGTAAGCTGCTATTAAAATAAAATTTATCATTTTAAAAAAAAGTGTACATTGTAATAAAGATTTAAGTTGGAAAAAATATTTTGTAAATTTTTCACCCCATAGGGCTATGCACCCGGGGCGGACCGCACCTCCCTTGCTACGCTACTGGTTGATGAGCTCAAAAAATTCAGTTTTTTCCATTTTCGCCAAAATTAACAAGATCGTCTGCTGTCAATGACGACTGCCAAACACTAACTAAGCTTCACAGCGAGCTGAAATTTTGACAGTAGTCTATTAACAGATAATAGTTGTTAGCATCAGTGTTGCATTTGATGTTACTACTCGAGAAATCAGAAAATTAACTAACTTCTCAAATTGCCCCAAGCAAACGAGTAACTTTTGGTATATTGGTTAGTATTATAAAACCGCACAAATAACACGACTAAATTGAGTTACTTTACTTAGCTCTTGTTTTTGCAGTAACCTCAAAACGACAATCTTAGAATCTTTGGTACTAATTTTGATTTACAACTTTTTCCCCCAACAGCAATTTGTGTTTCTTCTTACAATGCATGCCAAAAAAGCAAATAAACAGTTTTTTTCGTGTTGACACCTGTTCTTATCCTAATATCTTTGCTCGAATTAAGACGTAATTAAATTTCTTTGCGTTTTATTCTTTTAATTTTAAATCGAATTTCCGCTTTTCTCACACTATCTCGAGTTGTTCGTAATTAAATCAGCAATGCATGAGTTCCTTATTTCGTGTTTTCATTTCTAATTTCAATTTCGTTCGCTTCATTATCCTATTAAGCGAGTTTTATGTGTGCTTGCAAGGAGCATTGCCACCTAGCCACACCCATTGGCTGCTCTGGGTGTTAAGGGTTCACTGGCTGAGTGATTGAACTTTGTGCCTTCCTCATCCGTTCAGAGTCGCAATCGTTTCCTGTGAGCCGAAGTGAACTCATTCGTTTCGTCATGAAACCATCATCAAATAAACGACAACGCCGCCAAAGAGGACGTAGTTCAAAGAGCGTTTTTTATAGTGCTCAAAAGAAGGAGGCGGATGAATGGTGGTAAAGAAAAATGAGTGAAAAAACACATTCATATAAATGGCGCTTCAAATGGTTGGCTATAAAAAAAAGGAGAAAATGTCTCCATTAGAGTGTTCTGTCCTAGCGTGCATTTGCATATCTTGACGAAATTAACAGCGGGCAAAGCGGAAAGTCCTTCAAGTCACTTGCTCGCTTGCTTGGTCGTTGATGCCATTCCGTTCGAGCAGGTAATTTGCTAAGCATACAAAAAAAAAAACAACTCAAACTAAATGGACGAAGTAGAAAAATTTTGAATGCGTTTTTCATTTGCATGCAGTGCAAACATACATACATATATATATTTCTGCTGAGTCTGCTGCTAGTTAAAGAGCTAGTTTTTCCTTAGTAGCTGAATCTGCTGCTGCTGATGTTGCAGCTAGAAGATAATAATTGACTTTCAAATCAGTTTCCGATAAACTTTTATCGGCACTTTTTGGTGCATTGCAGCTAGCGACGATGACAAAACGGAAGACACAAAATTAGGGACAGGATAGAACGAAGCATAACAGAAACATAATGAGTTTTATTGAGTTCTGAACCTGTTTCTAATAGCAGTCGATGGTATTAACAGACATTAACACGCTGCAAATTATGGCATTAGGAGCAAAGTTTTTGTGTTGGCTGCTGTTAAATTTGAGCATTTTTTTTTTGTCGCAGCACTCTTTAAAAGTGTGTTTGTGAATTTTGTGGAGTGTCTTTTTTGGTAGTGGTTCTGCTTGCACTATAAATAATCTTACCTCACTTCATCATAAATTAAACCGCATCATTTACAGGCTTTTTATTTAATAGTTTTCGATAGAGAGAATGTGCGGTTGGAAAAAAGAGCTGCAACCAATGCAGCGTACAACCAAGCCGCTTCAACAACCTAGCCTTAAATGCATAAATCTTTTTAAAATTATTTTTTCCAGCACTATTTTTTGAGGTTTTTGTAGCTGCTGTAACCGTGTGGTACAGAGCAACGATGAGTTGAGTGCTTAAAAATATTTTTATATATTTTTTTATGTGTGAATCTCGTTCGCATTTGTATTCTGTTGTTCTTCTTGTTGCCAAATTTAAAAAGGTTTTTTTTGTCATCATGGTATATTTTTTGTTGTTAGTAATGCTCACAATATTGTTGTTTTTGTCATTGTTGTTGTTGTTGTTGCCATATTTTCTTGCTACACTGTGTTATTGTGTTCGAGTACGAAATATTTTAAAATTAAATTCTTGGCAAGTCTTTGTTTGGTTGCTGGCATTGTTGTTGTTGTTGCTGTTGGTAGTTATGCACCAACTTTGCTCTTTTGTTGTTACAAAATTCTTGTGTTTGCAAATTTTCTTTTGTTTCACCGCGTGGTGTAAAATGTTCAAACAGTTTATTAACTTTGCTGAGTATCTACACAAGTAGAAGCAGCTAGCTCTAAACAATGCATGCTCATTTTAATGCATGAATCGTCCTTATCTGATATGTAGTTTTTATTTTAGAAAATAAATAAAAAAAAAAAAATTGACAAAAAAGGGCACATGAAATTAACATGAAATCTAATTTTTAAAATTATTTTAAGGATACAGTCTTGTGGGCAGTAGCTTAAGGAACATTTTGATGCATAAATCGTCCTTTTATGATGTATGGTTTAGAAGTTATGGCTAAAAAATCAAAAAAATCGCAAAAAACCACGTCAAAAACTATAATTCATGTAAAAAATTTTAACTAAGATTCTTGAAAAAATTATCAAATTCCAGAAAACTTTTTTCTGAATATGCAGTCTTGTGTATATATGTATTAGAAACAATTTGGTGTATAAATCGTCCTTGTAGGATGTATAGTTTGGGAGTTATGACGGAAAAAGCACATGTTTTTGGCCAGCTACCACTCCAAAAAGTGTTCTACAACTCCTAAACTACAAGAGATAGAGCAAACGGCATTAAGACAAAGGAATATCCCTTCTTAAGGACGAGGATCTGGTGCTCATTTTAATGCATGAATCGTCCTTATCTGATATGTAGTTTTTATTTTAGAAAATAAATAAAAAAAAAAAATTGACAAAAAAGGGCACATGAAATTAACATGAAATCTAATTTTTAAAATTATTTTAAGGATACAGTCTTGTGGGCAGTAGCTTAAGAAACATTTTGATGCATAAATCGTCCTTTTATGATGTATGGTTTAGAAGTTATGGCTAAAAAATCAAAAAAATCGCAAAAAACCACGTCAAAAACTATGATTCATGTAAAAAATTTAACTAAGATTCTTGAAAAAAAATCAAATTCCAGAAAACTTTTTTCTGAATATGCAGTCTTGTGTATATATGTATTAGAAACAATTTGGTGTATAAATCGTCCTTGTAGGATGTATAGTTTGGGAGTTATGACGGAAAAAGCACATGTTTTTGGCCAGCTTCCACTCCAAAAAGTGTTCTACAACTCCTAAACTACAAGAGATAGAGCAAAATGCATTTGGACAAAGAAGTAACCTTACTTAAGGACGAGGACCTGGTGCTCATTTTAATGCATGAATCGTCCTTATCTGATATGTAGTTTTTATTTTAGAAAATAAATAAAAAAAATAAAAATTGACAAAAAAGGGCACATGAAATTAACATGAAATCTAATTTTTAAAATTATTTTAAGGATACAGTCTTGTGGGCAGTAGCTTAAGGAACATTTTGATGCATAAATCGTCCTTTTATGATGTATGGTTTAGAAGTTATGGCTAAAAAATCAAAAAAATCGCAAAAAACCACGTCAAAAACTATGATTCATGTAAAAAATTTAACTAAGATTCTTGAAAAAAATCAAATTCCAGAAAACTTTTTTCTGAATATGCAGTCTTGTGTATATATGTATTAGAAACAATTTGGTGTATAAATCGTCCTTGTAGGATGTATAGTTTGGGAGTTATGACGGAAAAAGCACATGTTTTTGGCCAGCTTCCACTCCAAAAAGTGTTCTACAACTCCTAAACTACAAGACATAGAGCAAACGGCATTTGGACAAAGGAGTATCCTTTCTTAAGGACGAGGACCTGGTGCTCATTTTAATGCATGAATCGTCCTTATCTGATATGTAGTTTTTATTTTAGAAAATAAATAAAAAAAATAAAAATTGACAAAAAAGGGCACATGAAATTAACATGAAATCTAATTTTTAAAATTATTTTAAGGATACAGTCTTGTGGGCAGTAGCTTAAGGAACATTTTGATGCATAAATCGTCCTTTTATGATGTATGGTTTAGAAGTTATGGCTAAAAAAGAAAAAAAAATCGCAAAAAACCACGTCAAAAACTATGATTCATGTAAAAAATTTTAACTAAGATTCTTGAAAAAAAAAATCAAATTCCAGAAAACTATTTTCTGAATATGCAGTCTTGTGTATATATGTATTAGAAACAATTTGGTGTATAAATCGTCCTTGTAGGATGTACAGTTTGGGAGTTATGACGGAAAAAGCACAAGTTTTTGGCCAGCTACCACTCCAAAAAGTTTTCTACAACTCCTAAACTACAAGAGATAGAGCAAAATGCATTTGGACAAAGAATTAACACTACTTAAGGACGAGGACCTGGTGCTCATTTTAATGCATGAATCGTCCTTATCTGATATGTAGTTTTTATTTTAGAAAATAAATAAAAAAAAATAAAAATTGACAAAAAAGGGCACATGAAATTAACATGAAATCTAATTTTTAAAATTATTTTAAGGATACAGTCTTGTGGGCAGTAGCTTAAGGAACATTTTGATGCATAAATCGTCCTTTTATGATGTATGGTTTAGAAGTTATGACTAAAAAAATCAAAAAAATCGCTAAAAACCACGTCAAAAACTATGATTCATGTAAAAAAATTTAACTAAGATTCTTGAAAAAAAATCAAATTCCAGAAAACTTTTTTCTGAATATGCAGTCTTGTGTATATATGTATTAGAAACAATTTGGTGTATAAATCGTCCTTGTAGGATGTATAGTTTGGGAGTTATGACGGAAAAAGCACATGTTTTTGGTCAGCTTCTCCAAAAAGTGTTCTACAACTCCTAAACTACAAGACATAGAGCAAACGGCATTTGGACAAAGGAGTATCCCTTCTTAAGGACGAGGACCTGGTGCTCATTTTAATGCATGAATCGTCCTTATCTGATATGTAGTTTTTATTTTAGAAAATAAATAAAAAAAATAAAAATTGACAAAAAAGGGCACATGAAATTAACATGAAATCTAATTTTTAAAATTATTTTAAGGATACAGTCTTGTGGGCAGTAGCTTAAGGAACATTTTGATGCATAAATCGTCCTTTTATGATGTATGGTTTAGAAGTTATGGCTAAAAAAGAAAAAAAAATCGCAAAAAACCACGTCAAAAACTATGATTCATGTAAAAAATTTTAACTAAGATTCTTGAAAAAAAAAATCAAATTCCAGAAAACTATTTTCTGAATATGCAGTCTTGTGTATATATGTATTAGAAACAATTTGGTGTATAAATCGTCCTTGTAGGATGTACAGTTTGGGAGTTATGACGGAAAAAGCACAAGTTTTTGGCCAGCTACCACTCCAAAAAGTTTTCTACAACTCCTAAACTACAAGAGATAGAGCAAAATGCATTTGGACAAAGAATTAACACTACTTAAGGACGAGGACCTGGTGCTCATTTTAATGCATGAATCGTCCTTATCTGATATGTAGTTTTTATTTTAGAAAATAAATAAAAAAAAATAAAAATTGACAAAAAAGGGCACATGAAATTAACATGAAATCTAATTTTTAAAATTATTTTAAGGATACAGTCTTGTGGGCAGTAGCTTAAGGAACATTTTGATGCATAAATCGTCCTTTTATGATGTATGGTTTAGAAGTTATGACTAAAAAAATCAAAAAAATCGCTAAAAACCACGTCAAAAACTATGATTCATGTAAAAAAATTTAACTAAGATTCTTGAAAAAAAATCAAATTCCAGAAAACTTTTTTCTGAATATGCAGTCTTGTGTATATATGTATTAGAAACAATTTGGTGTATAAATCGTCCTTGTAGGATGTATAGTTTGGGAGTTATGACGGAAAAAGCACATGTTTTTGGTCAGCTTCCACTCCAAAAAGTGTTCTACAACTCCTAAACTACAAGACATAGAGCAAACGGCATTTGGACAAAGGAGTATCCCTTCTTAAGGACGAGGACCTGGTGCTCATTTTAATGCATGAATCGTCCTTATCTGATATGTAGTTTTTATTTTAGAAAATAAATAAAAAAAATAAAAATTGACAAAAAAGGGCACATGAAATTAACATGAAATCTAATTTTTAAAATTATTTTAAGGATACAGTCTTGTGGGCAGTAGCTTAAGGAACATTTTGATGCATAAATCGTCCTTTTATGATGTATGGTTTAGAAGTTATGGCTAAAAAATAAAATAAAACGGCAAAAAAACACGTCAAAAACTATGATTCATGTAAAAAAATTTAACTAAGATTCTTGAAAAAAAATCAAATTCCAGAAAACTTTTTTCTGAATATGCAGTCTTGTGTATATATGTATTAGAAACAATTTGGTGTATAAATCGTCCTTGTAGGATGTATAGTTTGGGAGTTATGAAGGAAAAAGCACATGTTTTTGGCCAGCTACCACTCCAAAAAGTGTTCTACAACTCCTAAACTACAAGAGATAGAGCAAAATGCATTTGGACAAAGAAGTAACCTTACTTAAGGACGAGGACCTGGTGCTCATTTTAATGCATGAATCGTCCTTATCTGATATGTAGTTTTTATTTTAGAAAATAAATAAAAAAAATAAAAATTGACAAAAAAGGGCACATGAAATTAACATGAAATCTAATTTTTAAAATTATTTTAAGGATACAGTCTTGTGGGCAGTAGCTTAAGAAACATTTTGATGCATAAATCGTCCTTTTATGATGTATGGTTTAGAAGTTATGGCTAAAAAATCAAAAAAATCGCAAAAAACCACGTCAAAAACTATGATTCATGTAAAAAATTTAACTAAGATTCTTGAAAAAAAATCAAATTCCAGAAAACTATTTTCTGAATATGCAGTCTTGTGTATATATGTATTAGAAACAATTTGGTGTATAAATCGTCCTTGTAGGATGTATAGTTTGGGAGTTATGACGGAAAAAGCACATGTTTTTGGCCAGCTTCCACTCCAAAAAGTGTTCTACAACTCCTAAACTACAAGACATAGAGCAAACGGCATTTGGACAAAGGAGTATCCCTTCTTAAGGACGAGGACCTGGTGCTCATTTTAATGCATGAATCGTCCTTATCTGATATGTAGTTTTTATTTTAGAAAATAAATAAAAAAAATAAAAATTGACAAAAAAGGGCACATGAAATTAACATGAAATCTAATTTTTAAAATTATTTTAAGGATACAGTCTTGTGGGCAGTAGCTTAAGGAACATTTTGATGCATAAATTGTCCTTTTATGATGTATGGTTTAGAAGTTATAGCTAAAAAATCAAAAAAATCGCAAAAAACCACGTCAAAAACTATGATTCATGTAAAAAATTTAACTAAGATTCTTGAAAAAAAATCAAATTCCAGAAAACTTTTTTCTGAATATGCAGTCTTGTGTATATATGTATTAGAAACAATTTGGTGTATAAATCGTCCTTGTAGGATGTATAGTTTGGGAGTTATGACGGAAAAAGCACATGTTTTTGGCCAGCTTCCACTCCAAAAAGTGTTCTACAACTCCTAAACTACAAGACATAGAGCAAACGGCATTTGGACAAAGGAGTATCTATTCTTAAGGACGAGGACCTGGTGCTCATTTTAATGCATGAATCGTCCTTATCTGATATGTAGTTTTTATTTTAGAAAATAAATAAAAAAAATAAAAATTGACAAAAAAGGGCACATGAAATTAACATGAAATCTAATTTTTAAAATTATTTTAAGGATACAGTCTTGTGGGCAGTAGCTTAAGAAACATTTTGATGCATAAATCGTCCTTTTATGATGTATGGTTTAGAAGTTATGGCTAAAAAATCAAAAAAATCGCAAAAAACCACGTCAAAAACTATGATTCATGTAAAAAATTTAACTAAGATTCTTGAAAAAAAATCAAATTCCAGAAAACTATTTTCTGAATATGCAGTCTTGTGTATATATGTATGAGAAACAATTTGGTGTATAAATCGTCCTTGTAGGATGTATAGTTTGGGAGTTATGACGGAAAAAGCACATGTTTTTGGCCAGCTTCCACTCCAAAAAGTGTTCTACAACTCCTAAACTACAAGACATAGAGCAAACGGCATTTGGACAAAGGAGTATCCCTTCTTAAGGACGAGGACCTGGTGCTCATTTTAATGCATGAATCGTCCTTATCTGATATGTAGTTTTTATTTTAGAAAATAAATAAAAAAAATAAAAATTGACAAAAAAGGGCACATGAAATTAACATGAAATCTAATTTTTAAAATTATTTTAAGGATACAGTCTTGTGGGCAGTAGCTTAAGGAACATTTTGATGCATAAATTGTCCTTTTATGATGTATGGTTTAGAAGTTATAGCTAAAAAATCAAAAAAATCGCAAAAAACCACGTCAAAAACTATGATTCATGTAAAAAATTTAACTAAGATTCTTGAAAAAAAATCAAATTCCAGAAAACTTTTTTCTGAATATGCAGTCTTGTGTATATATGTATTAGAAACAATTTGGTGTATAAATCGTCCTTGTAGGATGTATAGTTTGGGAGTTATGACGGAAAAAGCACATGTTTTTGGCCAGCTTCCACTCCAAAAAGTGTTCTACAACTCCTAAACTACAAGACATAGAGCAAACGGCATTTGGACAAAGGAGTATCTATTCTTAAGGACGAGGACCTGGTGCTCATTTTAATGCATGAATCGTCCTTATCTGATATGTAGTTTTTATTTTAGAAAATAAATAAAAAAAATAAAAATTGACAAAAAAGGGCACATGAAATTAACATGAAATCTAATTTTTAAAATTATTTTAAGGATACAGTCTTGTGGGCAGTAGCTTAAGGAACATTTTGTTGCATAAATCGTCCTTTTATGATGTATGGTTTAGAAGTTATGGCTAAAAAATCAAAAAAATCGCTAAAAACCACGTCAAAAACTGTGATTCATGTAAAAAAATTTAACTAAGATTCTTGAAAAAAAATCAAATTCCAGAAAACTTTTTTCTGAATATGCAGTCTTGTGTATATATGTATTAGAAACAATTTGGTGTATAAATCGTCCTTGTAGGATGTGTAGTTTGGGAGTTATGACGGAAAAAGCATATGTTTTTGGCCAGCTACCACTCCAAAAAGTGTTCTACAACTCCTAAACTACAAGAGATAGAGCAAAATGCATTTGGACAAAGAAGTAACCTTACTTAAGGACGAGGACCTGGTGCTCATTTTAATGCATGAATCATCCTTATCTGATATGTAGTTTTTATTTTAGAAAATAAATAAAAAAAATAAAAATTGACAAAAAAGGGCACATGAAATTAACATGAAATCTAATTTTTAAAATTATTTTAAGGATACAGTCTTGTGGGCAGTAGCTTAAGGAACATTTTGATGCATAAATCGTCCTTTTATGATGTATGGTTTAGAAGTTATGGCTAAAAAATCAAAAAAATCGCAAAAAACCACGTCAAAAACTATGATTCATGTAAAAAATTTAACTAAGATTCTTGAAAAAAAATCAAATTCCAGAAAACTTTTTTCTGAATATGCAGTCTTGTGTATATATGTATTAGAAACAATTTGGTGTATAAATCGTCCTTGTAGGATGTATAGTTTGGGAGTTATGACGGAAAAAGCACATGTTTTTGGCCAGCTACCACTCCAAAAAGTGTTCTACAACTCCTAAACTACAAGACATAGAGCAAACGGCATTTGGACAAAGGAGTATCTATTCTTAAGGACGAGGACCTGGTGCTCATTTTAATGCATGAATCGTCCTTATCTGATATGTAGTTTTTATTTTAGAAAATAAATAAAAAAAATAAAAATTGACAAAAAAGGGCACATGAAATTAACATGAAATCTAATTTTTAAAATTATTTTAAGGATACAGTCTTGTGGGCAGTAGCTTAAGGAACATTTTGATGCATAAATCGTCCTTTTATGATGTATGGTTTAGAAGTTATGGCTAAAAAATCAAAAAAATCGCTAAAAACCACGTCAAAAACTGTGATTCATGTAAAAAAATTTAACTAAGATTCTTGAAAAAAAATCAAATTCCAGAAAACTTTTTTCTGAATATGCAGTCTTGTGTATATATGTATTAGAAACAATTTGGTGTATAAATCGTCCTTGTAGGATGTGTAGTTTGGGAGTTATGACGGAAAAAGCATATGTTTTTGGCCAGCTACCACTCCAAAAAGTGTTCTACAACTCCTAAACTACAAGAGATAGAGCAAAATGCATTTGGACAAAGAAGTAACCTTACTTAAGGACGAGGACCTGGTGCTCATTTTAATGCATGAATCGTCCTTATCTGATATGTAGTTTTTATTTTAGAAAATAAATAAAAAAAATAAAAATTGACAAAAAAGGGCACATGAAATTAACATGAAATCTAATTTTTAAAATTATTTTAAGGATACAGTCTTGTGGGCAGTAGCTTAAGAAACATTTTGATGCATAAATCGTCCTTTTATGATGTATGGTTTAGAAGTTATGGCTAAAAAATCAAAAAAATCGCAAAAAACCACGTCAAAAACTATGATTCATGTAAAAAATTTAACTAAGATTCTTGAAAAAAAATCAAATTCCAGAAAACTTTTTTCTGAATATGCAGTCTTATGTATATATGTATTAGAAACAATTTGGTGTATAAATCGTCCTTGTAGGATGTATAGTTTGGGAGTTATGACGGAAAAAGCACATGTTTTTGGCCAGCTTCCACTCCAAAAAGTGTTCTACAACTCCTAAACTACAAGACATAGAGCAAACGGCATTTGGACAAAGGAGTATCCCTTCTTAAGGACGAGGACCTGGTGCTCATTTTAATGCATGAATCGTCCTTATCTGATATGTAGTTTTTATTTTAGAAAATAAATAAAAAAAATAAAAATTGACAAAAAAGGGCACATGAAATTAACATGAAATCTAATTTTTAAAATTATTTTAAGGATACAGTCTTGTGGGCAGTAGCTTAAGGAACATTTTGATGCATAAATTGTCCTTTTATGATGTATGGTTTAGAAGTTATGGCTAAAAAATCAAAAAAATCGCAAAAAACCACGTCAAAAACTATGATTCATGTAAAAAATTTAACTAAGATTCTTGAAAAAAAATCAAATTCCAGAAAACTTTTTTCTGAATATGCAGTCTTGTGTATATATGTATTAGAAACAATTTGGTGTATAAATCGTCCTTGTAGTATGTATAGTTTGGGAGTTATGACGGAAAAAGCACATGTTTTTGGCCAGCTTCCACTCCAAAAAGTGTTCTACAACTCCTAAACTACAAGACATAGAGCAAACGGCATTTGGACAAAGGAGTATCCCTTCTTAAGGACGAGGACCTGGTGCTCATTTTAATGCATGAATCGTCCTTATCTGATATGTAGTTTTTATTTTAGAAAATAAATAAAAAAAATAAAAATTGACAAAAAAGGGCACATGAAATTAACATGAAATCTAATTTTTAAAATTATTTTAAGGATACAGTCTTGTGGGCAGTAGCTTAAGGAACATTTTGATGCATAAATCGTCCTTTTATGATGTATGGTTTAGAAGTTATGGCTAAAAAATCAAAAAAATCGCAAAAAACCACGTCAAAAACTATGATTCATGTAAAAAATTTAACTAAGATTCTTGAAAAAAAATCAAATTCCAGAAAACTTTTTTCTGAATATGCAGTCTTGTGTATATATGTGTTAGAAACAATTTGGTGTATAAATCGTCCTTGTAGGATGTATAGTTTGGGAGTTATGACGGAAAAAGCACATGTTTTTGGCCAGCTTCCACTCCAAAATGTGTTCTACAACTCCTAAACTACAAGACATAGAGCAAACGGCATTTGGACAAAGGAGTATCTATTCTTAAGGACGAGGACCTGGTGCTCATTTTAATGCATGAATCGTCCTTATCTGATATGTAGTTTTTATTTTAGAAAATAAATAAAAAAATAAAAATTGACAAAAAAGGGCACATGAAATTAACATGAAATCTAATTTTTAAAATTATTTTAAGGATACAGTCTTGTGGGCAGTAGCTTAAGGAACATTTTGATGCATAAATCGTCCTTTTATGATGTATGGTTTAGAAGTTATGGCTAAAAAATCAAAAAAATCGCAAAAAACCACGTCAAAAACTATGATTCATGTAAAAAATTTAACTAAGATTCTTGAAAAAAAATCAAATTCCAGAAAACTTTTTTCTGAATATGCAGTCTTGTGTATATATGTATTAGAAACAATTTGCTGTATAAATCGTCCTTGTAGGATGTATGGTTTGGGAGTTATGACGGAAAAAGCACATGTTTTTGGCCAGCTACCAATCCAAAAAGTGTTCTACAACTCCTAAACTACAAGAGATAGAGCAAAATGCATTTGGACAAAGAAGTAACCCTACTTAAGGACGAGGACCTGGTGCTCATTTTAATGCATGAATCGTCCTTATCTGATATGTAGTTTTTATTTTAGAAAATAAATAAAAAAAATAAAAATTGACAAAAAAGGGCACATGAAATTAACATGAAATCTAATTTTTAAAATTATTTTAAGGATACAGTCTTGTGGGCAGTAGCTTAAGGAACATTTTAATGCATAAATCGTCCTTTTATGATGTATGGTTTAGAAGTTATGGCTAAAAAATCAAAAAAATCGCAAAAAACCACGTCAAAAACTATGATTCATGTAAAAAATTTAACTAAGATTCTTGAAAAAAAATCAAATTCCAGAAAACTTTTTTCTGAATATGCAGTCTTGTGTATATATGTATTAGAAACAATTTGGTGTATAAATCGTCCTTGTAGGATGTATAGTTTGGGAGTTATGACGGAAAAAGCACATGTTTTTGGCCAGCTTCCACTCCAAAAAGTGTTCTACAACTCCTAAACTACAAGACATAGAGCAAAATGTATTTGGACAAAGAAGTAACCCTACTTAAGGACGAGGACCTGGTGCTCATTTTAATGCATGAATCGTCCTTATCTGATATGTAGTTTTTATTTTAGAAAATAAATAAAAAAAATAAAAATTGACAAAAAAGGGCACATGAAATTAACATGAAATCTAATTTTTAAAATTATTTTAAGGATACAGTCTTGTGGGCAGTAGCTTAAGGAACATTTTGATGCATAAATCGTCCTTTTATGATGTATGGTTTAGAAGTTATGGCTAAAAAATCAAAAAAATCGCTAAAAACCACGTCAAAAACTATGATTCATGTAAAAAAATTTAACTAAGATTCTTGAAAAAAAATCAAATTCCAGAAAACTTTTTTCTGAATATGCAGTCTTGTGTATATATGTATTAGAAACAATTTGGTGTATAAATCGTCCTTGTAGGATGTGTAGTTTGGGAGTTATGACGGAAAAAGCACATGTTTTTGGCCAGCTACCACTCCAAAAAGTATTCTACAACTCCTAAACTACAAGAGATAGAGCAAAATGCATTTGGACAAAGAAGTTACCTTACTTAAGGACGAGGACCTGGTGCTCATTTTAATGCATGAATCGTCCTTATCTGATATGTAGTTTTTATTTTAGAAAATAAATAAAAAAAATAAAAACTGACAAAAAAGGGCACATGAAATTAACATGAAATCTAATTTTTAAAATTATTTTAAGGATACAGTCTTGTGGGCAGTAGCTTAAGAAACATTTTGATGCATAAATCGTCCTTTTATGATGTATGGTTTAGAAGTTATGGCTAAAAAATCAAAAAAATCGGAAAAAACCACGTCAAAAACTATGATTCATGTAAAAAATTTAACTAAGATTCTTGAAAAAAAATCAAATTCCAGAAAACTTTTTTCTGAATATGCAGTCTTGTGTATATATGTATTAGAAACAATTTGGTGTATAAATCGTCCTTGTAGGATGTATAGTTTGGGAGTTATGACGGAAAAAGCACATGTTTTTGGCCAGCTTCCACTCCAAAAAGTGTTCTACAACTCCTAAACTACAAGACATAGAGCAAACGGCATTTGGACAAAGGAGGTTCTATTCTTAAGGACGAGGACCTGGTGCTCATTTTAATGCATGAATCGTCCTTATCTGATATGTAGTTTTTATTTTAGAAAATAAATAAAAAAAATAAAAATTGACAAAAAAGGGCACATGAAATTAACATGAAATCTAATTTTTAAAATTATTTTAAGGATACAGTCTTGTGGGCAGTAGCTTAAGGAACATTTTGATGCATAAATTGTCCTTTTATGATGTATGGTTTAGAAGTTATGGCTAAAAAATCAAAAAAATCGCAAAAAACCACGTCAAAAACTATGATTCATGTAAAAAATTTAACTAAGATTCTTGAAAAAAAATCAAATTCCAGAAAACTTTTTTCTGAATATGCAGTCTTGTGTATATATGTATTAGAAACAATTTGGTGTATAAATCGTCCTTGTAGGATGTATAGTTTGGGAGTTATGACGGAAAAAGCACATGTTTTTGGCCAGCTTCCACTCCAAAAAGTGTTCTACAACTCCTAAACTACAAGACATAGAGCAAACGGCATTTGGACAAAGGAGTATCTATTCTTAAGGACGAGGACCTGGTGCTCATTTTAATGCATGAATCGTCCTTATCTGATATGTAGTTTTTATTTTAGAAAATAAATAAAAAAAATAAAAATTGACAAAAAAGGGCACATGAAATTAACATGAAATCTAATTTTTAAAATTATTTTAAGGATACAGTCTTGTGGGCAGTAGCTTAAGGAACATTTTGATGCATAAATCGTCCTTTTATGATGTATGGTTTAGAAGTTATGGCTAAAAAATCAAAAAAATCGCTAAAAACCACGTCAAAAACTGTGATTCATGTAAAAAAATTTAACTAAGATTCTTGAAATAAAATCAAATTCCAGAAAACTTTTTTCTGAATATGCAGTCTTGTGTATATATGTATTAGAAACAATTTGGTGTATAAATCGTCCTTGTAGGATGTATAGTTTGGGAGTTATGACGGAAAAAGCACATGTTTTTGGCCAGCTACCACTCCAAAAAGTGTTCTACAACTCCTAAACTACAAGAGATAGAGCAAAATGCATTTGGACAAAGAAGTAACCTTACTTAAGGACGAGGACCTGGTGCTCATTTTAATGCATGAATCGTCCTTATCTGATATGTAGTTTTTATTTTAGAAAATAAATAAAAAAAATAAAAATTGACAAAAAAGGGCACATGAAATTAACATGAAATCTAATTTTTAAAATTATTTTAAGGATACAGTCTTGTGGGCAGTAGCTTAAGGAACATTTTGATGCATAAATCGTCCTTTTATGATGTATGGTTTAGAAGTTATGGCTAAAAAATCAAAAAAACCGCAAAAAACCACGTCAAAAACTATGATTCATGTAAAAAATTTAACTAAGATTCTTGAAAAAAAATCAAATTCCAGAAAACTTTTTTCTGAATATGCAGTCTTGTGTATATATGTATTAGAAACAATTTGGTGTATAAATCGTCCTTGTAGGATGTATAGTTTGGGAGTTATGACGGAAAAAGCACATGTTTTTGGCCAGCTACCACTCCAAAAAGTGTTCTACAACTCCTAAACTACAAGAGATAGAGCAAAATGCATTTGGACAAAGAAGTAACCTTACTTAAGGACGAGGACCTGGTGCTCATTTTAATGCATGAATCGTCCTTATCTGATATGTAGTTTTTATTTTAGAAAATAAATAAAAAAAATAAAAATTGACAAAAAAGGGCACATGAAATTAACATGAAATCTAATTTTTAAAATTATTTTAAGGATACAGTCTTGTGGGCAGTAGCTTAAGGAACATTTTGATGCATAAATTGTCCTTTTATGATGTATGGTTTAGAAGTTATGGCTAAAAAATCAAAAAAATCGCAAAAAACCACGTCAAAAACTATGATTCATGTAAAAAATTTAACTAAGATTCTTGAAAAAAAATCAAATTCCAGAAAACTTTTTTCTGAATATGCAGTCTTGTGTATATATGTATTAGAAACAATTTGGTGTATAAATCGTCCTTGTAGGATGTATAGTTTGGGAGTTATGACGGAAAAAGCACATGTTTTTGGCCAGCTTCCACTCCAAAAAGTGTTCTACAACTCCTAAACTACAAGACATAGAGCAAACGGCATTTGGACAAAGGAGTATCTATTCTTAAGGACGAGGACCTGGTGCTCATTTTAATGCATGAATCGTCCTTATCTGATATGTAGTTTTTATTTTAGAAAATAAATAAAAAAAATAAAAATTGACAAAAAAGGGCACATGAAATTAACATGAAATCTAATTTTTAAAATTATTTTAAGGATACAGTCTTGTGGGCAGTAGCTTAAGGAACATTTTGATGCATAAATCGTCCTTTTATGATGTATGGTTTAGAAGTTATGGCTAAAAAATCAAAAAAATCGCAAAAAACCACGTCAAAAACTATGATTCATGTAAAAAATTTAACTAAGATTCTTGAAAAAAAATCAAATTCCAGAAAACTTTTTTCTGAATATGCAGTCTTGTGTATATATGTATTAGAAACAATTTGGTGTATAAATCGTCCTTGTAGGATGTGTAGTTTGGGAGTTATGACGGAAAAAGCATATGTTTTTGGCCAGCTACCACTCCAAAAAGTGTTCTACAACTCCTAAACTACAAGAGATAGAGCAAAATGCATTTGGACAAAGAAGTAACCTTACTTAAGGACGAGGACCTGGTGCTCATTTTAATGCATGAATCGTCCTTATCTGATATGTAGTTTTTATTTTAGAAAATAAATAAAAAAAATAAAAATTGACAAAAAAGGGCACATGAAATTAACATGAAATCTAATTTTTAAAATTATTTTAAGGATACAGTCTTGTGGGCAGTAGCTTAAGAAACATTTTGATGCATAAATCGTCCTTTTATGATGTATGGTTTAGAAGTTATGGCTAAAAAATCAAAAAAATCGCAAAAAACCACGTCAAAAACTATGATTCATGTAAAAAATTTAACTAAGATTCTTGAAAAAAAATCAAATTCCAGAAAACTTTTTCTGAATATGCAGTCTTGTGTATATATGTATTAGAAACAATTTGGTGTATAAATCGTCCTTGTAGGATGTATAGTTTGGGAGTTATGACGGAAAAAGCACATGTTTTTGGCCAGCTTCCACTCCAAAAAGTGTTCTACAACTCCTAAACTACAAGACATAGAGCAAACGGCATTTGGACAAAGGAGTATCCCTTCTTAAGGACGAGGATCTGGTGCTCATTTTAATGCATGAATCGTCCTTATCTGATATGTAGTTTTTATTTTAGAAAATAAATAAAAAAAATAAAATTATTTTAAGGATACAGTCTTGTGGGCAGTAGCTTAAGGAACATTTTGATGCATAAATCGTCCTTTTATGATGTATGGTTTAGAAGTTATGGCTAAAAAATCAAAAAAATCGCAAAAAACCACGTCAAAAACTATGATTCATGTAAAAAATTTAACTAAGATTCTTGAAAAAAAATCAAATTCCAGAAAACTTTTTTCTGAATATGCAGTCTTGTGTATATATGTATTAGAAACAATTTGCTGTATAAATCGTCCTTGTAGGATGTATGGTTTGGGAGTTATGACAGAAAAAGCACATGTTTTTGGCCAGCTACCACTCCAAAAAGTGTTCTACAACTCCTAAACTACAAGAGATAGAGCAAAATGCATTTGGACAAAGGAGTATCTATTCTTAAGGACGAGGACCTGGTGCTCATTTTAATGCATGAATCGTCCTTATCTGATATGTAGTTTTTATTTTAGAAAATAAATAAAAAAAATAAAAATTGACAAAAAAGGGCACATGAAATTAACATGAAATCTAATTTTTAAAATTATTTTAAGGATACAGTCTTGTGGGCAGTAGCTTAAGGAACATTTTAATGCATAAATCGTCCTTTTATGATGTATGGTTTAGAAGTTATGGCTAAAAAATCAAAAAAATCGCAAAAAACCACGTCAAAAACTATGATTCATGTAAAAAATTTAACTAAGATTCTTGAAAAAAAATCAAATTCCAGAAAACTTTTTTCTGAATATGCAGTCTTGTGTATATATGTATTAGAAACAATTTGGTGTATAAATCGTCCTTGTAGGATGTATAGTTTGGGAGTTATGACGGAAAAAGCACATGTTTTTGGCCAGCTTCCACTCCAAAAAGTGTTCTACAACTCCTAAACTACAAGACATAGAGCAAAATGTATTTGGACAAAGAAGTAACCCTACTTAAGGACGAGGACCTGGTGCTCATTTTAATGCATGAATCGTCCTTATCTGATATGTAGTTTTTATTTTAGAAAATAAATAAAAAAAATAAAAATTGACAAAAAAGGGCACATGAAATTAACATGAAATCTAATTTTTAAAATTATTTTAAGGATACAGTCTTGTGGGCAGTAGCTTAAGGAACATTTTGATGCATAAATCGTCCTTTTATGATGTATGGTTTAGAAGTTATGGCTAAAAAATCAAAAAAATCGCTAAAAACCACGTCAAAAACTGTGATTCATGTAAAAAAATTTAACTAAGATTCTTGAAAAAAAATCAAATTCCAGAAAACTTTTTTCTGAATATGCAGTCTTGTGTATATATGTATTAGAAACAATTTGGTGTATAAATCGTCCTTGTAGGATGTGTAGTTTGGGAGTTATGACGGAAAAAGCACATGTTTTTGGCCAGCTACCACTCCAAAAAGTGTTCTACAACTCCTAAACTACAAGAGATAGAGCAAAATGCATTTGGACAAAGAAGTTACCTTACTTAAGGACGAGGACCTGGTGCTCATTTTAATGCATGAATCGTCCTTATCTGATATGTAGTTTTTATTTTAGAAAATAAATAAAAAAAATAAAAACTGACAAAAAAGGGCACATGAAATTAACATGAAATCTATTTTTAAAATTATTTTAAGGATACAGTCTTGTGGGCAGTAGCTTAAGAAACATTTTGATGCATAAATCGTCCTTTTATGATGTATGGTTTAGAAGTTATGGCTAAAAAATCAAAAAAATCGCAAAAAACCACGTCAAAAACTATGATTCATGTAAAAAATTTAACTAAGATTCTTGAAAAAAAATCAAATTCCAGAAAACTTTTTTCTGAATATGCAGTCTTGTGTATATATGTATTAGAAACAATTTGGTGTATAAATCGTCCTTGTAGGATGTATAGTTTGGGAGTTATGACGGAAAAAGCACATGTTTTTGGCCAGCTTCCACTCCAAAAAGTGTTCTACAACTCCTAAACTACAAGACATAGAGCAAACGGCATTTGGACAAAGGAGGTTCTATTCTTAAGGACGAGGACCTGGTGCTCATTTTAATGCATGAATCGTCCTTATCTGATATGTAGTTTTTATTTTAGAAAATAAATAAAAAAAATAAAAATTGACTAAAAAGGGCACATGAAATTAACATGAAATCTAATTTTTAAAATTATTTTAAGGATACAGTCTTGTGGGCAGTAGCTTAAGGAACATTTTGATGCATAAATCGTCCTTTTATGATGTATGGTTTAGAAGTTATGGCTAAAAAATCAAAAAAATCGCAAAAAACCACGTCAAAAACTATGATTCATGTAAAAAATTTAACTAAGATTCTTGAAAAAAAATCAAATTCCAGAAAACTTTTTTCTGAATATGCAGTCTTGTGTATATATGTATTAGAAACAATTTGGTGTATAAATCGTCCTTGTAGGATGTATAGTTTGGGAGTTATGACGGAAAAAGCACATGTTTTTGGCCAGCTTCCACTCCAAAAAGTGTTCTACAACTCCTAAACTACAAGACATAGAGCAAACGGCATTTGGACAAAGGAGTATCCCTTCTTAAGGACGAGGACCTGGTGCTCATTTTAATGTATGAATCGTCCTTATCTGATATGTAGTTTTTATTTTAGAAAATAAATAAAAAAAATAAAAATTGACAAAAAAGGGCACATGAAATTAACATTAAATCTAATTTTTAAAATTATTTTAAGGATACAGTCTTGTGGGCAGTAGCTTAAGGAACATTTTGATGCATAAATCGTCCTTTTATGATGTATGGTTTAGAAGTTATGGCTAAAAAATCAAAAAAATCGCAAAAAACCACGTCAAAAACTATGATTCATGTAAAAAATTTAACTAAGATTCTTGAAAAAAAATCAAATTCCAGAAAACTTTTTTCTGAATATGCAGTCTTGTGTATATATGTATTAGAAACAATTTGGTGTATAAATCGTCCTTGTAGGATGTATAGTTTGGGAGTTATGACGGAAAAAGCACATGTTTTTGGCCAGCTTCCACTCCAAAAAGTGTTCTACAACTCCTAAACTACAAGACATAGAGCAAACGGCATTTGGACAAAGGGGTATCTATTCTTAAGGACGAGGACCTGGTGCTCATTTTAATGCATGAATCGTCCTTATCTGATATGTAGTTTTTATTTTAGAAAATAAATAAAAAAAATAAAAATTGACAAAAAAGGGCACATGAAATTAACATGAAATCTAATTTTTAAAATTATTTTAAGGATACAGTCTTGTGGGCAGTAGCTTAAGGAACATTTTGATGCATAAATCGTCCTTTTATGATGTATGGTTTAGAAGTTATGGCTAAAAAATCAAAAAAATCGCAAAAAACCACGTCAAAAACTATGATTCATGTAAAAAATTTAACTAAGATTCTTGAAAAAAAATCAAATTCCAGAAAACTTTTTTCTGAATATGCAGTCTTGTGTATATATGTATTAGAAACAATTTGGTGTATAAATCGTCCTTGTAGGATGTATAGTTTGGGAGTTATGACGGAAAAAGCACATGTTTTTGGCCAGCTTCCACTCCAAAAAGTGTTCTACAACTCCTAAACTACAAGAGATAGAGCAAAATGCATTTGGACAAAGGAGTATCTATTCTTAAGGACGAGGACCTGGTGCTCATTTTAATGCATGAATCGTCCTTATCTGATATGTAGTTTTTATTTTAGAAAATAAATAAAAAAAATAAAAACTGACAAAAAAGGGCACATGAAATTAACATGAAATCTAATTTTTAAAATTATTTTAAGGATACAGTCTTGTGGGCAGTAGCTTAAGGAACATTTTGATGCATAAATCGTCCTTTTATGATGTATGGTTTAGAAGTTATGGCTAAAAAATCAAAAAAATCGCAAAAAACCACGTCAAAAACTATGATTCATGTAAAAAATTTAACTAAGATTCTTGAAAAAAAATCAAATTCCAGAAAACTTTTTTCTGAATATGCAGTCTTGTGTATATATGTATTAGAAACAATTTGGTGTATAAATCGTCCTTGTAGGATGTATAGTTTGGGAGTTATGACGGAAAAAGCACATGTTTTTGGCCAGCTTCCACTCCAAAAAGTGTTCTACAACTCCTAAACTACAAGACATAGAGCAAACGGCATTTGGACAAAGTAGGTTCTATTCTTAAGGACGAGGACCTGGTGCTCATTTTAATGCATGAATCGTCCTTATCTGATATGTAGTTTTTATTTTAGAAAATAAATAAAAAAAATAAAAATTGACAAAAAAGGGCACATGAAATTAACATGAAATCTAATTTTTAAAATTATTTTAAGGATACAGTCTTGTGGGCAGTAGCTTAAGGAACATTTTGATGCATAAATCGTCCTTTTATGATGTATGGTTTAGAAGTTATGGCTAAAAAATCAAAAAAATCGCAAAAAACCACGTCAAAAACTATGATTCATGTAAAAAATTTAACTAAGATTCTTGAAAAAAAATCAAATTCCAGAAAACTTTTTTCTGAATATGCAGTCTTGTGTATATATGTATTAGAAACAATTTGGTGTATAAATCGTCCTTGTAGGATGTATAGTTTGGGAGTTATGACGGAAAAAGCACATGTTTTTGGCCAGCTTCCACTCCAAAAAGTGTTCTACAACTCCTAAACTACAAGACATAGAGCAAACGGCATTTGGACAAAGGAGTATCTATTCTTAAGGACGAGGACCTGGTGCTCATTTTAATGCATGAATCGTCCTTATCTGATATGTAGTTTTTATTTTAGAAAATAAATAAAAAAAATAAAAATTGACAAAAAAGGGCACATGAAATTAACATGAAATCTAATTTTTAAAATTATTTTAAGGATACAGTCTTGTGGGCAGTAGCTTAAGGAACATTTTGATGCATAAATCGTCCTTTTATTATGTATGGTTTAGAAGTTATGGCTAAAAAATCAAAAAAATCGCAAAAAACCACGTCAAAAACTATGATTCATGTAAAAAATTTAACTAAGATTCTTGAAAAAAAATCAAATTCCAGAAAACTTTTTTCTGAATATGCAGTCTTGTGTATATATGTATTAGAAACAATTTGGTGTATAAATCGTCCTTGTAGGATGTATAGTTTGGGAGTTATGACGGAAAAAGCACATGTTTTTGGCCAGCTTCCACTCCAAAAAGTGTTCTACAACTCCTAAACTACAAGACATAGAGCAAACGGCATTTGGACAAAGGAGTATCCCTTCTTAAGGACGAGGACCTGGTGCTCATTTTAATGTATGAATCGTCCTTATCTGATATGTAGTTTTTATTTTAGAAAATAAATAAAAAAAATAAAAATTGACAAAAAAGGGCACATGAAATTAACATTAAATCTAATTTTTAAAATTATTTTAAGGATACAGTCTTGTGGGCAGTAGCTTAAGGAACATTTTGATGCATAAATCGTCCTTTTATGATGTATGGTTTAGAAGTTATGGCTAAAAAATCAAAAAAATCGCAAAAAACCACGTCAAAAACTATGATTCATGTAAAAAATTTAACTAAGATTCTTGAAAAAAAATCAAATTCCAGAAAACTTTTTTCTGAATATGCAGTCTTGTGTATATATGTATTAGAAACAATTTGGTGTATAAATCGTCCTTGTAGGATGTATAGTTTGGGAGTTATGACGGAAAAAGCACATGTTTTTGGCCAGCTTCCACTCCAAAAAGTGTTCTACAACTCCTAAACTACAAGACATAGAGCAAACGGCATTTGGACAAAGGAGTATCTATTCTTAAGGACGAGGACCTGGTGCTCATTTTAATGCATGAATCGTCCTTATCTGATATGTAGTTTTTATTTTAGAAAATAAATAAAAAAAATAAAAATTGACAAAAAAGGGCACATGAAATTAACATGAAATCTAATTTTTAAAATTATTTTAAGGATACAGTCTTGTGGGCAGTAGCTTAAGGAACATTTTGATGCATAAATCGTCCTTTTATGATGTATGGTTTAGAAGTTATGGCTAAAAAATCAAAAAAATCGCAAAAAACCACGTCAAAAACTATGATTCATGTAAAAAATTTAACTAAGATTCTTGAAAAAAAAATCAAATTCCAGAAAACTTTTTTCTGAATATGCAGTCTTGTGTATATATGTATTAGAAACAATTTGGTGTATAAATCGTCCTTGTAAGATGTATAGTTTGGGAGTTATGACGGAAAAAGCACATGTTTTTGGCCAGCTTCCACTCCAAAAAGTGTTCTACAACTCCTAAACTACAAGACATAGAGCAAACGGCATTTGGACAAAGGAGTATCTATTCTTAAGGACGAGGACCTGGTGCTCATTTTAATGTATGAATCGTCCTTATCTGATATGTAGTTTTTATTTTAGAAAATAAATAAAAAAAATAAAAATTGACAAAAAAGGGCACATGAAATTAACATGAAATCTAATTTTTAAAATTATTTTAAGGATACAGTCTTGTGGGCAGTAGCTTAAGGAACATTTTGATGCATAAATCGTCCTTTTATGATGTATGGTTTAGAAGTTATGGCTAAAAAATCAAAAAAATCGCAAAAAACCACGTCAAAAACTATGATTCATGTAAAAAATTTAACTAAGATTCTTGAAAAAAAATCAAATTCCAGAAAACTTTTTTCTGAATATGTAGTCTTGTGTATATATGTATTAGAAACAATTTGGTGTATAAATCGTCCTTGTAGGATGTATAGTTTGGGAGTTATGACGGAAAAAGCACATGTTTTTGGCCAGCTTCCACTCCAAAAAGTGTTCTACAACTCCTAAACTACAAGACATAGAGCAAACGGCATTTGGACAAAGGAGTATCTATTCTTAAGGACGAGGACCTGGTGCTCATTTTAATGCATGAATCGTCCTTATCTGATATGTAGTTTTTATTTTAGAAAATAAATAAAAAAAATAAAAATTGACAAAAAAGGGCACATGAAATTAACATGAAATCTAATTTTTAAAATTATTTTAAGGATACAGTCTTGTGGGCAGTAGCTTAAGGAACATTTTGATGCATAAATTGTCCTTTTATGATGTATGGTTTAGAAGTTATGGCTAAAAAATCAAAAAAATCGCAAAAAACCACGTCAAAAACTATGATTCATGTAAAAAATTTAACTAAGATTCTTGAAAAAAAATCAAATTCCAGAAAACTTTTTTCTGAATATGCAGTCTTGTGTATATATGTATTAGAAACAATTTGGTGTATAAATCGTCCTTGTAGGATGTATGGTTTGGGAGTTATGACGGAAAAAGCACATGTTTTTGGCCAGCTACCACTCCAAAAAGTGTTCTACAACTCCTAAACTACAAGAGATAGAGCAAAATGCATTTGGACAATGAAGTAACCCTACTTAAGGACGAGGACCTGGTGCTCATTTTAATGCATGAATCGTCCTTATCTGATATGTAGTTTTTATTTTAGAAAATAAATAAAAAAAATAAAAATTGACAAAAAAGGGCACATGAAATTAACATGAAATCTAATTTTTAAAATTATTTTAAGGATACAGTCTTGTGAACAGTAGCTTAAGGAACATTTTGATGCATAAATCGTCCTTTTATGATGTATGGTTTAGAAGTTATGGCTAAAAAATCAAAAAAATCGCAAAAAACCACGTCAAAAACTATGATTCATGTAAAAAATTTAACTAAGATTCTTGAAAAAAAATCAAATTCCAGAAAACTTTTTTCTGAATATGCAGTCTTGTGTATATATGTATTAGAAACAATTTGGTGTATAAATCGTCCTTGTAGGATGTATAGTTTGGGAGTTATGACGGAAAAAGCACATGTTTTTGGCCAGCTTCCACTCCAAAAAGTGTTCTACAACTCCTAAACTACAAGACATAGAGCAAACGGCATTTGGACAAAGGAGTATCTATTCTTAAGGACGAGGACCTGGTGCTCATTTTAATGCATGAATCGTCCTTATCTGATATGTAGTTTTTATTTTAGAAAATAAATAAAAAAAATAAAAATTGACAAAAAAGGGCACATGAAATTAACATGAAATCTAATTTTTAAAATTATTTTAAGGATACAGTCTTGTGGGCAGTAGCTTAAGGAACATTTTGATGCATAAATCGTCCTTTTATGATGTATGGTTTAGAAGTTATGGCTAAAAAATCAAAAAAATCGCAAAAAACCACGTCAAAAACTATGATTCATGTAAAAAATTTAACTAAGATTCTTGAAAAAAAATCAAATTCCAGAAAACTTTTTTCTGAATATGCAGTCTTGTGTATATATGTATTAGAAACAATTTGGTGTATAAATCGTCCTTATAGGATGTATGGTTTGGGAGGTATGACGGAAAAAGCACATGTTTTTGGCCAGCTACCACTCCAAAAAGTGTTCTACAACTCCTAAACTACAAGACATAGAGCAAACGGCATTTGGACAAAGGAGTATCCCTTCTTAAGGACGAGGACCTGGTGCTCATTTTAATGTATGAATCGTCCTTATCTGATATGTAGTTTTTATTTTAGAAAATAAATAAAAAAAATAAAAATTGACAAAAAAGGGCACATGAAATTAACATGAAATCTAATTTTTAAAATTATTTTAAGGATACAGTTTTGTGGGCAGTAGCTTAAGGAACATTTTGATGCATAAATTGTCCTTTTATGATGTATGGTTTAGAAGTTATGGCTAAAAAATAAAAAAAAATCGCAAAAAACCACGTCAAAAACTATGATTCATGTAAAAAATTTAACTAAGATTCTTGAAAAAAAAATCAAATTCCAGAAAACTTTTTTCTGAATATGCAGTCTTGTGTATATATGTATTAGAAACAATTTGGTGTATAAATCGTCCTTGTAAGATGTATAGTTTGGGAGTTATGACGGAAAAAGCACATGTTTTTGGCCAGCTTCCACTCCAAAAAGTGTTCTACAACTCCTAAACTACAAGACATAGAGCAAACGGCATTTGGACAAAGGAGTATCTATTCTTAAGGACGAGGACCTGGTGCTCATTTTAATGTATGAATCGTCCTAATCTGATATGTAGTTTTTATTTTAGAAAATAAATAAAAAAAATAAAAATTGACAAAAAAGGGCACATGAAATTAACATGAAATCTAATTTTTAAAATTATTTTAAGGATACAGTCTTGTGGGCAGTAGCTTAAGGAACATTTTGATGCATAAATTGTCCTTTTATGATGTATGGTTTAGAAGTTATGGCTAAAAAATAAAAAACATCGCAAAAAACCACGTCAAAAACTATGATTCATGTAAAAAATTTAACTAAGATTCTTGAAAAAAAATCAAATTCCAGAAAACTTTTTTCTGAATATGCAGTCTTGTGTATATATGTATTAGAAACAATTTGCTGTATAAATCGTCCTTGTAGGATGTATGGTTTGGGAGTTATGACGGAAAAAGCACATGTTTTTGGCCAGCTACCACTCCAAAAAGTGTTCTACAACTCCTAAACTACAAGAGATAGAGCAAAATGCATTTGGACAAAGAAGTAACCCTACTTAAGGACGAGGACCTGGTGCTCATTTTAATGCATGAATCGTCCTTATCTGATATGTAGTTTTTATTTTAGAAAATAAATAAAAAAATAAAAATTGACAAAAAAGGGCACATGAAATTAACATGAAATCTAATTTTTAAAATTATTTTAAGGATACAGTCTTGTGGGCAGTAGCTTAAGGAACATTTTGATGCATAAATCGTCCTTTTATGATGTATGGTTTAGAAGTTATGGCTAAAAAATCAAAAAAATCGCAAAAAACCACGTCAAAAACTATGATTCATGTAAAAAATTTAACTAAGATTCTTGAAAAAAAATCAAATTCCAGAAAACTTTTTTCTGAATATGCAGTCTTGTGTATATATGTATTAGAAACAATTTGGTGTACAAATCGTCCTTGTAGGATGTATAGTTTGGGAGTTATGACGGAAAAAGCACATGTTTTTGGCCAGCTTCCACTCCAAAAAGTGTTCTACAACTCCTAAACTACAAGACATAGAGCAAACGGCATTTGGACAAAGGAGTATCTATTCTTAAGGACGAGGACCTGGTGCTCATTTTAATGCATGAATCGTCCTTATCTGATATGTAGTTTTTATTTTAGAAAATAAATAAAAAAAATAAAAATTGACAAAAAAGGGCACATGAAATTAACATGAAATCTAATTTTTAAAATTATTTTAAGGATACAGTCTTGTGGGCAGTAGCTTAAGGAACATTTTGATGCATAAATCGTCCTTTTATGATGTATGGTTTAGAAGTTATGGCTAAAAAATCAAAAAAATCGCAAAAAACCACGTCAAAAACTATGATTCATGTAAAAAATTTAACTAAGATTCTTGAAAAAAAATCAAATTCCAGAAAACTTTTTTCTGAATATGCAGTCTTGTGTATATATGTATTAGAAACAATTTGGTGTATAAATCGTCCTTGTAAGATGTATAGTTTGGGAGTTATGACGGAAAAAGCACATGTTTTTGGCCAGCTTCCACTCCAAAAAGTGTTCTACAACTCCTAAACTACAAGACATAGAGCAAACGGCATTTGGACAAAGGAGTATCTATTCTTAAGGACGAGGACCTGGTGCTCATTTTAATGTATGAATCGTCCTTATCTGATATGTAGTTTTTATTTTAGAAAATAAATAAAAAAAATAAAAATTGACAAAAAAGGGCACATGAAATTAACATGAAATCTAATTTTTAAAATTATTTTAAGGATACAGTTTTGTGGGCAGTAGCTTAAGGAACATTTTGATGCATAAATCGTCCTTTTATGATGTATGGTTTAGAAGTTATGGCTAAAAAATCAAAAAAATCGCAAAAAACCACGTCAAAAACTATGATTCATGTAAAAAATTTAACTAAGATTCTTGAAAAAAAATCAAATTCCAGAAAACTTTTTTCTGAATATGCAGTCTTGTGTATATATGTATTAGAAACAATTTGCTGTATAAATCGTCCTTGTAGGATGTATGGCTTGGGAGTTATGACGGAAAAAGCACATGTTTTTGGCCAGCTACCACTCCAAAAAGTGTTCTACAACTCCTAAACTACAAGAGATAGAGCAAAATGCATTTGGACAAAGAAGTAACCCTACTTAAGGACGAGGACCTGGTGCTCATTTTAATGCATGAATCGTCCTTATCTGATATGTAGTTTTTATTTTAGAAAATAAATAAAAAAAATAAAAATTGACAAAAAAGGGCACATGAAATTAACATGAAATGTAATTTTTAAAATTATTTTAAGGATACAGTCTTGTGGGCAGTAGCTTAAGGAACATTTTGATGCATAAATCGTCCTTTTATGATGTATGGTTTAGAAGTTATGGCTAAAAAATCAAAAAAATCGCAAAAAACCACGTCAAAAACTATGATTCATGTAAAAAATTTAACTAAGATTCTTGAAAAAAAATCAAATTCCAGAAAACTTTTTTCTGAATATGCAGTCTTGTGTATATATGTATTAGAAACAATTTGGTGTATAAATCGTCCTTGTAGGATGTATAGTTTGGGAGTTATGACGGAAAAAGCACATGTTTTTGGCCAGCTTCCACTCCAAAAAGTGTTCTACAACTCCTAAACTACAAGACATAGAGCAAACGGCATTTGGACAAAGGAGTATCTATTCTTAAGGACGAGGACCTGGTGCTCATTTTAATGCATGAATCGTCCTTATCTGATATGTAGTTTTTATTTTAGAAAATAAATAAAAAAAATAAAAATTGACAAAAAAGGGCACATGAAATTAACATGAAATCTAATTTTTAAAATTATTTTAAGGATACAGTCTTGTGGGCAGTAGCTTAAGGAACATTTTGATGCATAAATCGTCCTTTTATGATGTATGGTTTAGAAGTTATGGCTAAAAAATCAAAAAAATCGCAAAAAACCACGTCAAAAACTATGATTCATGTAAAAAATTTAACTAAGATTCTTGAAAAAAATCAAATTCCAGAAAACTTTTTTCTGAATATGCAGTCTTGTGTATATATGTATTAGAAACAATTTGGTGTATAAATCGTCCTTGTAAGATGTATAGTTTGGGAGTTATGACGGAAAAAGCACATGTTTTTGGCCAGCTTCCACTCCAAAAAGTGTTCTACAACTCCTAAACTACAAGACATAGAGCAAACGGCATTTGGACAAAGGAGTATCCCTTCTTAAGGACGAGGACCTGGTGCTCATTTTAATGTATGAATCGTCCTTATCTGATATGTAGTTTTTATTTTAGAAAATAAATAAAAAAAATAAAAATTGACAAAAAAGGGCACATGAAATTAACATGAAATCTAATTTTTAAAATTATTTTAAGGATACAGTTTTGTGGGCAGTAGCTTAAGGAACATTTTGATGCATAAATCGTCCTTTTATGATGTATGGTTTAGAAGTTATGGCTAAAAAATCAAAAAAATCGCAAAAAACCACGTCAAAAACTATGATTCATGTAAAAAATTTAACTAAGATTCTTGAAAAAAAATCAAATTCCAGAAAACTTTTTTCTGAATATGCAGTCTTGTGTATATATGTATTAGAAACAATTTGCTGTATAAATCGTCCTTGTAGGATGTATGGTTTGGGAGTTATGACGGAAAAAGCACATGTTTTTGGCCAGCTACCACTCCAAAAAGTGTTCTACAACTCCTAAACTACAAGAGATAGAGCAAAATGCATTTGGACAAAGAAGTAACCCTACTTAAGGACGAGGACCTGGTGCTCATTTTAATGCATGAATCGTCCTTATCTGATATGTAGTTTTTATTTTAGAAAATAAATAAAAAAAATAAAAATTGACAAAAAAGGGCACATGAAATTAACATGAAATGTAATTTTTAAAATTATTTTAAGGATACAGTCTTGTGGGCAGTAGCTTAAGGAACATTTTGATGCATAAATCGTCCTTTTATGATGTATGGTTTAGAAGTTATGGCTAAAAAATCAAAAAAATCGCAAAAAACCACGTCAAAAACTATGATTCATGTAAAAAATTTAACTAAGATTCTTGAAAAAAAATCAAATTCCAGAAAACTTTTTTCTGAATATGCAGTCTTGTGTATATATGTATTAGAAACAATTTGGTGTATAAATCGTCCTTGTAGGATGTATAGTTTGGGAGTTATGACGGAAAAAGCACATGTTTTTGGCCAGCTTCCACTCCAAAAAGTGTTCTACAACTCCTAAACTACAAGACATAGAGCAAACGGCATTTGGACAAAGGAGTATCTATTCTTAAGGACGAGGACCTGGTGCTCATTTTAATGCATGAATCGTCCTTATCTGATATGTAGTTTTTATTTTAGAAAATAAATAAAAAAAATAAAAATTGACAAAAAAGGGCACATGAAATTAACATGAAATCTAATTTTTAAAATTATTTTAAGGATACAGTCTTGTGGGCAGTAGCTTAAGGAACATTTTGATGCATAAATCGTCCTTTTATGATGTATGGTTTAGAAGTTATGGCTAAAAAATCAAAAAAATCGCAAAAAACCACGTCAAAAACTATGATTCATGTAAAAAATTTAACTAAGATTCTTGAAAAAAATCAAATTCCAGAAAACTTTTTTCTGAATATGCAGTCTTGTGTATATATGTATTAGAAACAATTTGGTGTATAAATCGTCCTTGTAAGATGTATAGTTTGGGAGTTATGACGGAAAAAGCACATGTTTTTGGCCAGCTTCCACTCCAAAAAGTGTTCTACAACTCCTAAACTACAAGACATAGAGCAAACGGCATTTGGACAAAGGAGTGAATAAAAAAAATAAAAATTGACAAAAAAGGGCACATGAAATTAACACGAAATCTAATTTTTAAAATTATTTTAAGGATACAGTCTTGTGGGCAGTAGCTTAAGGAACATTTTGATGCATAAATCGTCCTTTTATTATGTATGGTTTAGAAGTTATGGCTAAAAAATCAAAAAAATCGCAAAAAACCACGTCAAAAACTATGATTCATGTAAAAAATTTTAACTAAGATTCTTGAAAAAAAAATCAAATTCCAGAAAACTTTTTTCTGAATATGCAGTCTTGTGTATATATGTATTAGAAACAATTTGGTGTATAAATCGTCCTTGTAGGATGTACAGTTTGGGAGTTATGACGGAAAAAGCACAAGTTTTTGGCCAGCTACCACTCCAAAAAGTTTTCTACAACTCCTAAACTACAAGAGATAGAGCAAAATGCATTTGGACAAAGAAGTAACACTACTTAAGGACGAGGACCTGGTGCTCATTTTAATGCATGAATCGTCCTTATCTGATATGTAGTTTTTATTTTAGAAAATAAATAAAAAAAATAAAAATTGACAAAAAAGGGCACATGAAATTAACATGAAATCTAATTTTTAAAATTATTTTAAGGATACAGTCTTGTGGGCAGTAGCTTAAGGAACATTTTGATGCATAAATCGTCCTTTTATGATGTATGGTTTAGAAGTTATGGCTAAAAAATCAAAAAAATCGCAAAAAACCACGTCAAAAACTATGATTCATGTAAAAAATTTAACTAAGATTCTTGAAAAAAAAATCAAATTCCAGAAAACTTTTTTCTGAATATGCAGTCTTGTGTATATATGTATTAGAAACAATTTGGTGTATAAATCGTCCTTGTAGGATGTATAGTTTGGGAGTTATGACGGAAAAAGCACATGTTTTTGGCCAGCTTCCACTCCAAAAAGTGTTCTACAACTCCTAAACTACAAGACATAGAGCAAACGGCATTTGGACAAAGGAGTATCCCTTCTTAAGGACGAGGACCTGGTGCTCATTTTAATGTATGAATCGTCCTTATCTGATATGTAGTTTTTATTTTAGAAAATAAATAAAAAAAATAAAAATTGACAAAAAAGGGCACATGAAATTAACATGAAATCTAATTTTTAAAATTATTTTAAGGATACAGTCTTGTGAACAGTAGCTTAAGAAACATTTTGATGCATAAATCGTCCTTTTATGATGTATGGTTTAGAAGTTATGGCTAAAAAATCAAAAAAATCGCAAAAAACCACGTCAAAAACTATGATTCATGTAAAAAATTTTAACTAAGATTCTTGAAAAAAATCAAATTCCAGAAAACTTTTTTCTGAATATGCAGTCTTGTGTATATATGTATTAGAAACAATTTGCTGTATAAATCGTCCTTGTAGGATGTATGGTTTGGGAGTTATGACGGAAAAAGCACATGTTTTTGGTCAGCTACCACTCCAAAAAGTGTTCTACAACTCCTAAACTACAAGAGATAGAGCAAAATGTATTTGGACAAAGAAGTAACCCTACTTAAGGACGAGGACCTGGTGCTCATTTTAATGCATGAATCGTCCTTATCTGATATGTAGTTTTTATTTTAGAAAATAAATAAAAAAAATAAAAATTGACAAAAAAGGGCACATGAAATTAACATGAAATCTAATTTTTAAAATTATTTTAAGGATACAGTCTTGTGGGCAGTAGCTTAAGGAACATTTTGATGCATAAATTGTCCTTTTATGATGTATGGTTTAGAAGTTATGGCTAAAAAATCAAAAAAATCGCAAAAAACCACGTCAAACACTGTGATTCATGTAAAAAAATTTAACTAAGATTCTTGAAAAAAAATCAAATTCCAGAAAACTTTTTTCTGAATATGCAGTCTTGTGTATATATGTATTAGAAACAATTTAGTGTATAAATCGTCCTTGAAGGATGTATGGTTTGGGAGTTATGACGGAAAAAGCACATGTTTTTGGCCAGCTTCCACTCCAAAAAGTGTTCTACAACTCCTAAACTACAAGACATAGAGCAAACGGCATTTGGACAAAGGAGTGAATAAAAAAAATAAAAATTGACAAAAAAGGGCACATGAAATTAACACGAAATCTAATTTTTAAAATTATTTTAAGGATACAGTCTTGTGGGCAGTAGCTTAAGGAACATTTTGATGCATAAATCGTCCTTTTATTATGTATGGTTTAGAAGTTATGGCTAAAAAATCAAAAAAATCGCAAAAAACCACGTCAAAAACTATGATTCATGTAAAAAATTTTAACTAAGATTCTTGAAAAAAAAATCAAATTCCAGAAAACTTTTTTCTGAATATGCAGTCTTGTGTATATATGTATTAGAAACAATTTGGTGTATAAATCGTCCTTGTAGGATGTACAGTTTGGGAGTTATGACGGAAAAAGCACAAGTTTTTGGCCAGCTACCACTCCAAAAAGTTTTCTACAACTCCTAAACTACAAGAGATAGAGCAAAATGCATTTGGACAAAGAAGTAACACTACTTAAGGACGAGGACCTGGTGCTCATTTTAATGCATGAATCGTCCTTATCTGATATGTAGTTTTTATTTTAGAAAATAAATAAAAAAAATAAAAATTGACAAAAAAGGGCACATGAAATTAACATGAAATCTAATTTTTAAAATTATTTTAAGGATACAGTCTTGTGGGCAGTAGCTTAAGGAACATTTTGATGCATAAATCGTCCTTTTATGATGTATGGTTTAGAAGTTATGGCTAAAAAATAAAAAAAAATCGCAAAAAACCACGTCAAAAACTATGATTCATGTAAAAAATTTTAACTAAGATTCTTGAAAAAATTATCAAATTCCAGAAAACTTTTTTCTGAATATGCAGTCTTGTGTATATATGTATTAGAAACAATTTGCTGTATAAATCGTCCTTGTAGGATGTATGGTTTGGGAGTTATGACGGAAAAAGCACATGTTTTTGGCCAGCTACCACTCCAAAAAGTGTTCTACAACTCCTAAACTACAAGAGATAGAGCAAAATGTATTTGGACAAAGAAGCAACCCTACTTAAGGACGAGGACCTGGTGCTCATTTTAATGCATGAATCGTCCTTATCTGATATGTAGTTTTTATTTTAGAAAATAAATAAAAAAAATAAAAATTGACAAAAAAGGGCACATGAAATTAACATGAAATCTAATTTTTAAAATTATTTTAAGGATACAGTCTTGTGGGCAGTAGCTTAAGGAACATTTTGATGCATAAATCGTCCTTTTATGATGTATGGTTTAGAAGTTATGGCTAAAAAATCAAAAAAATCGCTAAAAACCACGTCAAAAACTATGATTCATGTAAAAAAATTTAACTAAGATTCTTGAAAAAAAATCAAATTCCAGAAAACTTTTTTCTGAATATGCAGTCTTGTTTATATATGTATTAGAAACAATTTGGTGTATAAATCGTCCTTGTAGGATGTATAGTTTGGGAGTTATGACGGAAAAAGCACATGTTTTTGGCCAGCTACCACTCCAAAAAGTGTTCTACAACTCCTAAACTACAAGAGATAGAGCAAAATGCATTTGGACAAGGAAGTAACCTTACTTAAGGACGAGGACCTGGTGCTCATTTTAATGCATGAATCGTCCTTATCTGATATGTAGTTTTTATTTTAGAAAATAAATAAAAAAAATAAAAATTGACAAAAAAGGGCACATGAAATTAACATGAAATCTAATTTTTAAAATTATTTTAAGGATACAGTCTTGTGAACAGTAGCTTAAGAAACATTTTGATGCATAAATCGTCCTTTTATGATGTATGGTTTAGAAGTTATGGCTAAAAAATCAAAAAAATCGCAAAAAACCACGTCAAAAACTATGATTCATGTAAAAAATTTTAACTAAGATTCTTGAAAAAATTATCAAATTCCGGAAAACTTTTTTCTGAATATGCAGTCTTGTGTATATATGTATTAGAAACAATTTGCTGTATAAATCGTCCTTGTAGGATGTATGGTTTGGGAGTTATGACGGAAAAAGCACATGTTTTTGGTCAGCTACCACTCCAAAAAGTGTTCTACAACTCCTAAACTACAAGAGATAGAGCAAAATGTATTTGGACAAAGAAGTTACCCTACTTAAGGACGAGGACCTGGTGCTCATTTTAATGCATGAATCGTCCTTATCTGATATGTAGTTTTTATTTTAGAAAATAAATAAAAAAAATAAAAATTGACAAAAAAGGGCACATGAAATTAACATGAAATCTAATTTTTAAAATTATTTTAAGGATACAGTCTTGTGGGCAGTAGCTTAAGGAACATTTTGATGCATAAATTGTCCTTTTATGATGTATGGTTTAGAAGTTATGGCTAAAAAATCAAAAAAATCGCAAAAAACCACGTCAAACACTGTGATTCATGTAAAAAAATTTAACTAAGATTCTTGAAAAAAAATCAAATTCCAGAAAACTTTTTTCTGAATATGAAGTCTTGTGTATATATGTATTAGAAACAATTTAGTGTATAAATCGTCCTTGAAGGATGTATGGTTTGGGAGTTATGACGGAAAAAGCACATGTTTTTGGCCAGCTTCCACTCCAAAAAGTGTTCTACAACTCCTAAACTACAAGACATAGAGCAAACGGCATTTGGACAAAGGAGTGAATAAAAAAAATAAAAATTGACAAAAAAGGGCACATGAAATTAACACGAAATCTAATTTTTAAAATTATTTTAAGGATACAGTTTTGTGGGCAGTAGCTTAAGGAACATTTTGATGCATAAATCGTCCTTTTATTATGTATGGTTTAGAAGTTATGGCTAAAAAATCAAAAAAATCGCAAAAAACCACGTCAAAAACTATGATTCATGTAAAAAATTTTAACTAAGATTCTTGAAAAAAAAATCAAATTCCAGAAAACTTTTTTCTGAATATGCAGTCTTGTGTATATATGTATTAGAAACAATTTGGTGTATAAATCGTCCTTGTAGGATGTACAGTTTGGGAGTTATGACGGAAAAAGCACAAGTTTTTGGCCAGCTACCACTCCAAAAAGTTTTCTACAACTCCTAAACTACAAGAGATAGAGCAAAATGCATTTGGACAAAGAAGTAACACTACTTAAGGACGAGGACCTGGTGCTCATTTTAATGCATGAATCGTCCTTATCTGATATGTAGTTTTTATTTTAGAAAATAAATAAAAAAAATAAAAATTGACAAAAAAGGGCACATGAAATTAACATGAAATCTAATTTTTAAAATTATTTTAAGGATACAGTCTTGTGGGCAGTAGCTTAAGGAACATTTTGATGCATAAATCGTCCTTTTATGATGTATGGTTTAGAAGTTATGGCTAAAAAATAAAAAAAAATCGCAAAAAACCACGTCAAAAACTATGATTCATGTAAAAAATTTTAACTAAGATTCTTGAAAAAATTATCAAATTCCAGAAAACTTTTTTCTGAATATGCAGTCTTGTGTATATATGTATTAGAAACAATTTGCTGTATAAATCGTCCTTGTAGGATGTATGGTTTGGGAGTTATGACGGAAAAAGCACATGTTTTTGGCCAGCTACCACTCCAAAAAGTGTTCTACAACTCCTAAACTACAAGAGATAGAGCAAAATGTATTTGGACAAAGAAGCAACCTTACTTAAGGACGAGGACCTGGTGCTCATTTTAATGCATGAATCGTCCTTATCTGATATGTAGTTTTTATTTTAGAAAATAAATAAAAAAAATAAAAATTGACAAAAAAGGGCACATGAAATTAACATGAAATCTAATTTTTAAAATTATTTTAAGGATACAGTCTTGTGGGCAGTAGCTTAAGGAACATTTTGATGCATAAATCGTCCTTTTATGATGTATGGTTTAGAAGTTATGGCTAAAAAATCAAAAAAATCGCTAAAAACCACGTCAAAAACTGTGATTCATGTAAAAAAATTTAACTAAGATTCTTGAAAAAAAATCAAATTCCAGAAAACTTTTTTCTGAATATGCAGTCTTGTTTATATATGTATTAGAAACAATTTGGTGTATAAATCGTCCTTGTAGGATGTATAGTTTGGGAGTTATGACGGAAAAAGCACATGTTTTTGGCCAGCTACCACTCCAAAAAGTGTTCTACAACTCCTAAACTACAAGAGATAGAGCAAAATGCATTTGGACAAGGAAGTAACCTTACTTAAGGACGAGGACCTGGTGCTCATTTTAATGCATGAATCGTCCTTATCTGATATGTAGTTTTTATTTTAGAAAATAAATAAAAAAAATAAAAATTGACAAAAAAGGGCACATGAAATTAACATGAAATCTAATTTTTAAAATTATTTGAAGGATACAGTCTTGTGGGCAGTAGCTTAAGGAACTTTTTGATGCATAAATCGTCCTTTTATGATGTATGGTTTAGAAGTTATGGCTAAAAAATCAAAAAAATCGCAAAAACCACGTCAAAAACTATGATTCATGTAAAAAATTTAACTTAGATTCTTGAAAAAAAATCAAATTCCAGAAAACTTTTTTCTGAATATGCAGTCTTGTTTATATATGTATTAGAAACAATTTGGTGTATAAATCGTCCTTGTAGGATGTATAGTTTGGGAGTTATGACGGAAAAAGCACATGTTTTTGGCCAGCTACCACTCCAAAAAGTGTTCTACAACTCCTAAACTACAAGAGATAGAGCAAAATGCATTTGGACAAAGAAGTAACCTTACTTAAGGACGAGGACCTGGTGCTCATTTAAATGCATGAATCGTCCTTATCTGATATGTAGTTTTTATTTTAGAAAATAAATAAAAAAAATAAAAATTGACAAAAAAGGGCACATGAAATTAACATGAAATCTAATTTTTAAAATTATTTTAAGGACACAGTCTTGTGGGCAGTAGCTTAAGGAACATTTTGATGCATAAATCGTCCTTTTATGATGTATGGTTTAGAAGTTATGGCTAAAAAATCAAAAAAATCGCTAAAAACCACGTCAAAAACTATGATTCATGTAAAAAATTTAACTAAGATTCTTGAAAAAAAAATCAAATTCCAGAAAACTTTTTTCTGAATATGCAGTCTTGTGTATATATGTATTAGAAACAATTTGGTGTATAAATCGTCCTTGTAGGATGTATAGTTTGGGAGTTATGACGGAAAAAGCACATGTTTTTGGCCAGCTACCACTCCAAAAAGTGTTCTACAACTCCTAAACTACAAGAGATAGAGCAAAATGTATTTGGACAAAGAAGTAACTCTACTTAAGGACGAGGACCTGATGCTCATTTTAATGCATGAATCGTCCTTATCTGATATGTAGTTTTTATTTTAGAAAATAAATAAAAAAAATAAAAATTGACAAAAAAGGGCACATGAAATTAACATGAAATCTAATTTTTAAAATTATTTTAAGGATACAGTCTTGTGGGCAGTAGCTTAAGGAACATTTTGATGCATAAATCGTCCTTTTATGATGTATGGTTTAGAAGTTATGGCTAAAAAATCAAAAAAATCGCTAAAAACCACGTCAAAAACTGTGATTCATGTAAAAAAATTTAACTAAGATTCTTGAAAAAAAAATCAAATTCCAGAAAACTTTTTTCTGAATATGCAGTCTTGTGTATATATGTATTAGAAACAATTTGGTGTATAAATCGTCCTTGTAGGATGTATAGTTTGGGAGTTATGACGGAAAAAGCACATGTTTTTGGCCAGCTACCACTCCAAAAAGTGTTCTACAACTCCTAAACTACAAGAGATAGAGCAAAATGCATTTGGACAAAGAAGTAACCTTACTTAAGGACGAGGACCTGGTGGTCATTTAAATGCATGAATCGTCCTTATCTGATATGTAGTTTTTATTTTAGAAAATAAATAAAAAAAATAAAAATTGACAAAAAAGGGCACATGAAATTAACAGGAAATCTAATTTTTAAAATTATTTTAAGGATACAGTCTTGTGGGCAGTAGCTTAAGGAACATTTTGATGCATAAATCGTCCTTTTATGATGTATGGTTTAGAAGTTATGGCTAAAAAATCAAAAAAATCGCAAAAAACCACGTCAAAAACTATGATTCATGTAAAAAATTTAACTAAGATTCTTGAAAAAAAAATCAAATTCCAGAAAACTTTTTTCTGAATATGCAGTCTTGTGTATATATGTATTAGAAACAATTTGGTGTATAAATCGTCCTTGTAGGATGTATAGTTTGGGAGTTATGACAGAAAAAGCACATGTTTTTGGCCAGCTACCACTCCAAAAAGTGTTCTACAACTCCTAAACTACAAGAGATAGAGCAAAATGTATTTGGACAAAGAAGTAACTCTACTTAAGGACGAGGACCTGATGCTCATTTTAATGCATGAATCGTCCTTATCTGATATGTAGTTTTTATTTTAGAAAATAAATAAAAAAAATAAAAATTGACAAAAAAGGGCACATGAAATTAACATGAAATCTAATTTTTAAAATTATTTTAAGGATACAGTCTTGTGGGCAGTAGCTTAAGGAACATTTTGATGCATAAATCGTCCTTTTATGATGTATGGTTTAGAAGTTATGGCTAAAAAATCAAAAAAATCGCTAAAAACCACGTCAAAAACTGTGATTCATGTAAAAAAATTTAACTAAGATTCTTGAAAAAAAATCAAATTCCAGAAAACTTTTTTCTGAATATGCAGTCTTGTGTATATATGTATTAGAAACAATTTGGTGTATAAATCGTCCTTGTAGGATGTATAGTTTGGGAGTTATGACGGAAAAAGCACATGTTTTTGGCCAGCTACCACTCCAAAAAGTGTTCTACAACTCCTAAACTACAAGAGATAGAGCAAAATGCATTTGGACAAAGAAGTAACCTTACTTAAGGACGAGGACCTGGTGCTCATTTTAATGCATGAATCGTCCTTATCTGATATGTAGTTTTTATTTTAGAAAATAAATAAAAAAAATAAAAATTGACAAAAAAGGGCACATGAAATTAACATGAAATCTAATTTTTAAAATTATTTTAAGGATACAGTCTTGTGGGCAGTAGCTTAAGGAACATTTTGATGCATAAATCGTCCTTTTATGATGTATGGTTTAGAAGTTATGGCTAAAAAATCAAAAAAATCGCAAAAAACCACGTCAAAAACTATGATTCATGTAAAAAATTTAACTAAGATTCTTGAAAAAAAATCAAATTCCAGAAAACTTTTTTCTGAATATGCAGTCTTGTGTATATATGTATTAGAAACAATTTGGTGTATAAATCGTCCTTGTAGGATGTATAGTTTGGGAGTTATGACGGAAAAAGCACATGTTTTTGGCCAGCTTCCACTCCAAAAAGTGTTCTACAACTCCTAAACTACAAGACATAGAGCAAACGGCATTTGGACAAAGGAGTAACTCTACTTAAGGACGAGGACCTGGTGCTCATTTTAATGCATGAATCGTCCTTATCTGATATGTAGTTTTTATTTTAGAAAATAAATAAAAAAAATAAAAATTGACAAAAAAGGGCACATGAAATTAACATGAAATCTAATTTTTAAAATTATTTTAAGGATACAGTCTTGTGGGCAGTAGCTTAAGGAACATTTTGATGCATAAATCGTCCTTTTATGATGTATGGTTTAGAAGTTATGGCTAAAAAATCAAAAAAATCGCTAAAAACCACGTCAAAAACTGTGATTCATGTAAAAAAATTTAACTAAGATTCTTGAAAAAAAAATCAAATTCCAGAAAACTTTTTTCTGAATATGCAGTCTTGTGTATATATGTATTAGAAACAATTTGGTGTATAAATCGTCCTTGTAGGATGTATAGTTTGGGAGTTATGACGGAAAAAGCACATGTTTTTGGCCAGCTACCACTCCAAAAAGTGTTCTACAACTCCTAAACTACAAGAGATAGAGCAAAATGTATTTGGACAAAGAAATAACTCTACTTAAGGACGAGGACCTGATGCTCATTTTAATGCATGAATCGTCCTTATCTGATATGTAGTTTTTATTTTAGAAAATAAATAAAAAAAATAAAAATTGACAAAAAAGGGCACATGAAATTAACATGAAATCTAATTTTTAAAATTATTTTAAGGATACAGTCTTGTGGGCAGTAGCTTAAGGAACATTTTGATGCATAAATCGTCCTTTTATGATGTATGGTTTAGAAGTTATGGCTAAAAAATCAAAAAAATCGCTAAAAACCACGTCAAAAACTGTGATTCATGTAAAAAAATTTAACTAAGATTCTTGAAAAAAAATCAAATTCCAGAAAACTTTTTTCTGAATATGCAGTCTTGTGTATATATGTATTAGAAACAATTTGGTGTATAAATCGTCCTTGTAGGATGTATAGTTTGGGAGTTATGACGGAAAAAGCACATGTTTTTGGCCAGCTACCACTCCAAAAAGTGTTCTACAACTCCTAAACTACAAGAGATAGAGCAAAATGCATTTGGACAAAGAAGTAACCTTACTTAAGGACGAGGACCTGGTGCTCATTTTAATGCATGAATCGTCCTTATCTGATATGTAGTTTTTATTTTAGAAAATAAATAAAAAAAATAAAAATTGACAAAAAAGGGCACATGAAATTAACATGAAATCTAATTTTTAAAATTATTTTAAGGATACAGTCTTGTGGGCAGTAGCTTAAGGAACATTTTGATGCATAAATCGTCCTTTTATGATGTATGGTTTAGAAGTTATGGCTAAAAAATCAAAAAAATCGCAAAAAACCACGTCAAAAACTATGATTCATGTAAAAAATTTAACTAAGATTCTTGAAAAAAAATCAAATTCCAGAAAACTTTTTTCTGAATATGCAGTCTTGTGTATATATGTATTAGAAACAATTTGCTGTATAAATCGTCCTTGTAGGATGTATAGTTTGGGAGTTATGACGGAAAAAGCACATGTTTTTGGCCAGCTTCCACTCCAAAAAGTGTTCTACAACTCCTAAACTACAAGACATAGAGCAAACGGCATTTGGACAAAGGAGTATCCCTTCTTAAGGACGAGGACCTGGTGCTCATTTTAATGCATGAATCGTCCTTATCTGATATGTAGTTTTTATTTTAGAAAATAAATAAAAAAAATAAAAATTGACAAAAAAGGGCACATGAAATTAACATGAAATCTAATTTTTAAAATTATTTTAAGGATACAGTCTTGTGGGCAGTAGCTTAAGGAACATTTTGATGCATAAATTGTCCTTTTATGATGTATGGTTTAGAAGTTATGGCTAAAAAATCAAAAAAATCGCAAAAACCACGTCAAAAACTATGATTCATGTAAAAAATTTAACTTAGATTCTTGAAAAAAAATCAAATTCCAGAAAACTTTTTTCTGAATATGCAGTCTTGTTTATATATGTATTAGAAACAATTTGGTGTATAAATCGTCCTTGTAGGATGTATAGTTTGGGAGTTATGACGGAAAAAGCACATGTTTTTGGCCAGCTACCACTCCAAAAAGTGTTCTACAACTCCTAAACTACAAGAGATAGAGCAAAATGCATTTGGACAAAGAAGTAACCTTACTTAAGGACGAGGACCTGGTGGTCATTTAAATGCATGAATCGTCCTTATCTGATATGTAGTTTTTATTTTAGAAAATAAATAAAAAAAATAAAAATTGACAAAAAAGGGCACATGAAATTAACAGGAAATCTAATTTTTAAAATTATTTTAAGGATACAGTCTTGTGGGCAGTAGCTTAAGGAACATTTTGATGCATAAATCGTCCTTTTATGATGTATGGTTTAGAAGTTATGGCTAAAAAATCAAAAAAATCGCAAAAAACCACGTCAAAAACTATGATTCATGTAAAAAATTTAACTAAGATTCTTGAAAAAAAAATCAAATTCCAGAAAACTTTTTTCTGAATATGCAGTCTTGTGTATATATGTATTAGAAACAATTTGGTGTATAAATCGTCCTTGTAGGATGTATAGTTTGGGAGTTATGACAGAAAAAGCACATGTTTTTGGCCAGCTACCACTCCAAAAAGTGTTCTACAACTCCTAAACTACAAGAGATAGAGCAAAATGTATTTGGACAAAGAAGTAACTCTACTTAAGGACGAGGACCTGATGCTCATTTTAATGCATGAATCGTCCTTATCTGATATGTAGTTTTTATTTTAGAAAATAAATAAAAAAAATAAAAATTGACAAAAAAGGGCACATGAAATTAACATGAAATCTAATTTTTAAAATTATTTTAAGGATACAGTCTTGTGGGCAGTAGCTTAAGGAACATTTTGATGCATAAATCGTCCTTTTATGATGTATGGTTTAGAAGTTATGGCTAAAAAATCAAAAAAATCGCTAAAAACCACGTCAAAAACTGTGATTCATGTAAAAAAATTTAACTAAGATTCTTGAAAAAAAATCAAATTCCAGAAAACTTTTTTCTGAATATGCAGTCTTGTGTATATATGTATTAGAAACAATTTGGTGTATAAATCGTCCTTGTAGGATGTATAGTTTGGGAGTTATGACGGAAAAAGCACATGTTTTTGGCCAGCTACCACTCCAAAAAGTGTTCTACAACTCCTAAACTACAAGAGATAGAGCAAAATGCATTTGGACAAAGAAGTAACCTTACTTAAGGACGAGGACCTGGTGCTCATTTTAATGCATGAATCGTCCTTATCTGATATGTAGTTTTTATTTTAGAAAATAAATAAAAAAAATAAAAATTGACAAAAAAGGGCACATGAAATTAACATGAAATCTAATTTTTAAAATTATTTTAAGGATACAGTCTTGTGGGCAGTAGCTTAAGGAACATTTTGATGCATAAATCGTCCTTTTATGATGTATGGTTTAGAAGTTATGGCTAAAAAATCAAAAAAATCGCAAAAAACCACGTCAAAAACTATGATTCATGTAAAAAATTTAACTAAGATTCTTGAAAAAAAATCAAATTCCAGAAAACTTTTTTCTGAATATGCAGTCTTGTGTATATATGTATTAGAAACAATTTGGTGTATAAATCGTCCTTGTAGGATGTATAGTTTGGGAGTTATGACGGAAAAAGCACATGTTTTTGGCCAGCTTCCACTCCAAAAAGTGTTCTACAACTCCTAAACTACAAGACATAGAGCAAACGGCATTTGGACAAAGGAGTAACTCTACTTAAGGACGAGGACCTGGTGCTCATTTTAATGCATGAATCGTCCTTATCTGATATGTAGTTTTTATTTTAGAAAATAAATAAAAAAAATAAAAATTGACAAAAAAGGGCACATGAAATTAACATGAAATCTAATTTTTAAAATTATTTTAAGGATACAGTCTTGTGGGCAGTAGCTTAAGGAACATTTTGATGCATAAATCGTCCTTTTATGATGTATGGTTTAGAAGTTATGGCTAAAAAATCAAAAAAATCGCTAAAAACCACGTCAAAAACTGTGATTCATGTAAAAAAATTTAACTAAGATTCTTGAAAAAAAAATCAAATTCCAGAAAACTTTTTTCTGAATATGCAGTCTTGTGTATATATGTATTAGAAACAATTTGGTGTATAAATCGTCCTTGTAGGATGTATAGTTTGGGAGTTATGACGGAAAAAGCACATGTTTTTGGCCAGCTACCACTCCAAAAAGTGTTCTACAACTCCTAAACTACAAGAGATAGAGCAAAATGTATTTGGACAAAGAAATAACTCTACTTAAGGACGAGGACCTGATGCTCATTTTAATGCATGAATCGTCCTTATCTGATATGTAGTTTTTATTTTAGAAAATAAATAAAAAAAATAAAAATTGACAAAAAAGGGCACATGAAATTAACATGAAATCTAATTTTTAAAATTATTTTAAGGATACAGTCTTGTGGGCAGTAGCTTAAGGAACATTTTGATGCATAAATCGTCCTTTTATGATGTATGGTTTAGAAGTTATGGCTAAAAAATCAAAAAAATCGCTAAAAACCACGTCAAAAACTGTGATTCATGTAAAAAAATTTAACTAAGATTCTTGAAAAAAAATCAAATTCCAGAAAACTTTTTTCTGAATATGCAGTCTTGTGTATATATGTATTAGAAACAATTTGGTGTATAAATCGTCCTTGTAGGATGTATAGTTTGGGAGTTATGACGGAAAAAGCACATGTTTTTGGCCAGCTACCACTCCAAAAAGTGTTCTACAACTCCTAAACTACAAGAGATAGAGCAAAATGCATTTGGACAAAGAAGTAACCTTACTTAAGGACGAGGACCTGGTGCTCATTTTAATGCATGAATCGTCCTTATCTGATATGTAGTTTTTATTTTAGAAAATAAATAAAAAAAATAAAAATTGACAAAAAAGGGCACATGAAATTAACATGAAATCTAATTTTTAAAATTATTTTAAGGATACAGTCTTGTGGGCAGTAGCTTAAGGAACATTTTGATGCATAAATCGTCCTTTTATGATGTATGGTTTAGAAGTTATGGCTAAAAAATCAAAAAAATCGCAAAAAACCACGTCAAAAACTATGATTCATGTAAAAAATTTAACTAAGATTCTTGAAAAAAAATCAAATTCCAGAAAACTTTTTTCTGAATATGCAGTCTTGTGTATATATGTATTAGAAACAATTTGGTGTATAAATCGTCCTTGTAGGATGTATAGTTTGGGAGTTATGACGGAAAAAGCACATGTTTTTGGCCAGCTTCCACTCCAAAAAGTGTTCTACAACTCCTAAACTACAAGACATAGAGCAAACGGCATTTGGACAAAGGAGTATCCCTTCTTAAGGACGAGGACCTGGTGCTCATTTTAATGCATGAATCGTCCTTATCTGATATGTAGTTTTTATTTTAGAAAATAAATAAAAAAAATAAAAATTGACAAAAAAGGGCACATGAAATTAACATGAAATCTAATTTTTAAAATTATTTTAAGGATACAGTCTTGTGGGCAGTAGCTTAAGGAACATTTTGATGCATAAATTGTCCTTTTATGATGTATGGTTTAGAAGTTATGGCTAAAAAATCAAAAAAATCGCAAAAAACCACGTCAAAAACTATGATTCATGTAAAAAATTTAACTAAGATTCTTGAAAAAAAATCAAATTCCAGAAAACTTTTTTCTGAATATGCAGTCTTGTGTATATATGTATTAGAAACAATTTGCTGTATAAATCGTCCTTGTAGGATGTATAGTTTGGGAGTTATGACGGAAAAAGCACATGTTTTTGGCCAGCTTCCACTCCAAAAAGTGTTCTACAACTCCTAAACTACAAGACATAGAGCAAACGGCATTTGGACAAAGGAGTATCCCTTCTTAAGGACGAGGACCTGGTGCTCATTTTAATGCATGAATCGTCCTTATCTGATATGTAGTTTTTATTTTAGAAAATAAATAAAAAAAATAAAAATTGACAAAAAAGGGCACATGAAATTAACATGAAATCTAATTTTTAAAATTATTTTAAGGATACAGTCTTGTGGGCAGTAGCTTAAGGAACATTTTGATGCATAAATCGTCCTTTTATGATGTATGGTTTAGAAGTTATGGCTAAAAAATCAAAAAAAATCGCAAAAAACCACGTCAAAAACTATGATTCATGTAAAAAATTAAACTAAGATTCTTGAAAAAAAAATCAAATTCCAGAAAACTTTTTTCTTAATATGCAGTCTTGTGTATATATGTATTAAAAACAATTTGGTGTACAAATCGTCCTTGTAGGATGTATAGTTTGGGAGTTATGACGGAAAAAGCACATGTTTTTGGCCAGCTTCCACTCCAAAAAGTGTTCTACAACTCCTAAACTACAAGACATAGAGCAAACGGCATTTGGACAAAGGAGTATCTATTCTTAAGGACGAGGACCTGGTGCTCATTTTAATGCATGAATCGTCCTTATCTGATATGTAGTTTTTATTTTAGAAAATAAATAAAAAAAATAAAAATTGACAAAAAAGGGCACATGAAATTAACATGAAATCTTATTTTTAAAATTATTTTAAGGATACAGTCTTGTGGGCAGTAGCTTAAGGAACATTTTGATGCATAAATCGTCCTTTTATGATGTATGGTTTAGAAGTTATGGCTAAAAAATCAAAAAAATCGCTAAAAACCACGTCAAAAACTGTGATTCATGTAAAAAAATTTAACTTAGATTCTTGAAAAAAAATCAAATTCCAGAAAACTTTTTTCTGAATATGCAGTCTTGTTTATATATGTATTAGAAACAATTTGGTGTATAAATCGTCCTTGTAGGATGTATAGTTTGGGAGTTATGACGGAAAAAGCACATGTTTTTGGCCAGCTACCACTCCAAAAAGTGTTCTACAACTCCTAAACTACAAGAGATAGAGCAAAATGCATTTGGACAAAGAAGTAACCTTATTTAAGGACGAGGACCTGGTGCTCATTTTAATGCATGAATCGTCCTTATCTGATATGTAGTTTTTATTTTAGAAAATAAATAAAAAAAATAAAAATTGACAAAAAAGGGCACATGAAATTAACATGAAATCTAATTTTTAAAATTATTTTAAGGATACAGTCTTGTGGGCAGTAGCTTAAGGAACATTTTGATGCATAAATCGTCCTTTTATGATGTATGGTTTAGAAGTTATGGCTAAAAAATCAAAAAAATCGCAAAAAACCACGTCAAAAACTATGATTCATGTAAAAAATTTAACTAAGATTCTTGAAAAAAAATCAAATTCCAGAAAACTTTTTTCTGAATATGCAGTCTTGTGTATTTATGTATTAGAAACAATTTGGTGTATAAATCGTCCTTGTAGGATGTATAGTTTGGGAGTTATGACGGAAAAAGCACATGTTTTTGGCCAGCTTCCACTCCAAAAAGTGTTCTACAACTCCTAAACTACAAGACATAGAGCAAACGGCATTTGGACAAAGGAGTATCCCTTCTTAAGGACGAGGACCTGGTGCTCATTTTAATGCATGAATCGTCCTTATCTGATATGTAGTTTTTATTTTAGAAAATAAATAAAAAAAATAAAAATTGACAAAAAAGGGCACATGAAATTAACATGAAATCTAATTTTTAAAATTATTTTAAGGATACAGTTTTGTGGGCAGTAGCTTAAGGAACATTTTGATGCATAAATCGTCCTTTTATGTTGTATGGTTTAGAAGTTATGGCTAAAAAATCAAAAAAATCGCAAAAAACCACGTCAAAAACTATGATTCATGTAAAAAATTTAACTAAGATTCTTGAAAAAAAATCAAATTCCAGAAAACTTTTTTCTGAATATGCAGTCTTGTGTATATATGTATTAGAAACAATTTGGTGTACAAATCGTCCTTGTAGGATGTATAGTTTGGGAGTTATGACGGAAAAAGCACATGTTTTTGGCCAGCTTCCACTCCAAAAAGTGTTCTACAACTCCTAAACTACAAGACATAGAGCAAACGGCATTTGGACAAAGGAGTATCTATTCTTAAGGACGAGGACCTGGTGCTCATTTTAATGCATGAATCGTCCTTATCTGATATGTAGTTTTTATTTTAGAAAATAAATAAAAAAAAATAAAAATTGACAAAAAAGGGCACATGAAATTAACATGAAATCTAATTTTTAAAATTATTTTAAGGATACAGTCTTGTGGGCAGTAGCTTAAGGAACATTTTGATGCATAACTCGTCCTTTTATGATGTATGGTTTAGAAGTTATGGCTAAAAAATCAAAAAAATCGCAAAAAACCACGTCAAAAACTATGATTCATGTAAAAAATTTAACTAAGATTCTTGAAAAAAAAATCAAATTCCAGAAAACTTTTTTCTGAATATGCAGTCTTGTGTATATATGTATTAGAAACAATTTGGTGTATAAATCGTCCTTGTAGGATGTATAGTTTGGGAGTTATGACGGAAAAAGCACATGTTTTTGGCCAGCTACCACTCCAAAAAGTGTTCTACAACTCCTAAACTACAAGACATAGAGCAAACGGCATTTGGACAAAGGAGTATCCCTTCTTAAGGACGAGGACCTGGTGCTCATTTTAATGCATGAATCGTCCTTATCTGATATGTAGTTTTTATTTTAGAAAATAAATAAAAAAAATAAAAATTGACAAAAAAGGGCACATGAAATTAACATGAAATCTAATTTTTAAAATTATTTTAAGGATACAGTCTTGTGGGCAGTAGCTTAAGGAACATTTTGATGCATAAATCGTCCTTTTATGATGTATGGTTTAGAAGTTATGGCTAAAAAATCAAAAAAAATCGCAAAAAACCACGTCAAAAACTATGATTCATGTAAAAAATTAAACTAAGATTCTTGAAAAAAAAATCAAATTCCAGAAAACTTTTTTCTGAATATGCAGTCTTGTGTATATATGTATTAAAAACAATTTGGTGTACAAATCGTCCTTGTAGGATGTATAGTTTGGGAGTTATGACGGAAAAAGCACATGTTTTTGGCCAGCTTCCACTCCAAAAAGTGTTCTACAACTCCTAAACTACAAGACATAGAGCAAACGGCATTTGGACAAAGGAGTATCTATTCTTAAGGACGAGGACCTGGTGCTCATTTTAATGCATGAATCGTCCTTATCTGATATGTAGTTTTTATTTTAGAAAATAAATAAAAAAAATAAAAATTGACAAAAAAGGGCACATGAAATTAACATGAAATCTTATTTTTAAAATTATTTTAAGGATACAGTCTTGTGGGCAGTAGCTTAAGGAACATTTTGATGCATAAATCGTCCTTTTATGATGTATGGTTTAGAAGTTATGGCTAAAAAATCAAAAAAATCGCTAAAAACCACGTCAAAAACTGTGATTCATGTAAAAAAATTTAACTTAGATTCTTGAAAAAAAATCAAATTCCAGAAAACTTTTTTCTGAATATGCAGTCTTGTTTATATATGTATTAGAAACAATTTGGTGTATAAATCGTCCTTGTAGGATGTATAGTTTGGGAGTTATGACGGAAAAAGCACATGTTTTTGGCCAGCTACCACTCCAAAAAGTGTTCTACAACTCCTAAACTACAAGAGATAGAGCAAAATGCATTTGGACAAAGAAGTAACCTTATTTAAGGACGAGGACCTGGTGCTCATTTTAATGCATGAATCGTCCTTATCTGATATGTAGTTTTTATTTTAGAAAATAAATAAAAAAAATAAAAATTGACAAAAAAGGGCACATGAAATTAACATGAAATCTAATTTTTAAAATTATTTTAAGGATACAGTCTTGTGGGCAGTAGCTTAAGGAACATTTTGATGCATAAATCGTCCTTTTATGATGTATGGTTTAGAAGTTATGGCTAAAAAATCAAAAAAATCGCAAAAAACCACGTCAAAAACTATGATTCATGTAAAAAATTTAACTAAGATTCTTGAAAAAAAATCAAATTCCAGAAAACTTTTTTCTGAATATGCAGTCTTGTGTATTTATGTATTAGAAACAATTTGGTGTATAAATCGTCCTTGTAGGATGTATAGTTTGGGAGTTATGACGGAAAAAGCACATGTTTTTGGCCAGCTTCCACTCCAAAAAGTGTTCTACAACTCCTAAACTACAAGACATAGAGCAAACGGCATTTGGACAAAGGAGTATCCCTTCTTAAGGACGAGGACCTGGTGCTCATTTTAATGCATGAATCGTCCTTATCTGATATGTAGTTTTTATTTTAGAAAATAAATAAAAAAAATAAAAATTGACAAAAAAGGGCACATGAAATTAACATGAAATCTAATTTTTAAAATTATTTTAAGGATACAGTTTTGTGGGCAGTAGCTTAAGGAACATTTTGATGCATAAATCGTCCTTTTATGTTGTATGGTTTAGAAGTTATGGCTAAAAAATCAAAAAAATCGCAAAAAACCACGTCAAAAACTATGATTCATGTAAAAAATTTAACTAAGATTCTTGAAAAAAAATCAAATTCCAGAAAACTTTTTTCTGAATATGCAGTCTTGTGTATATATGTATTAGAAACAATTTGGTGTACAAATCGTCCTTGTAGGATGTATAGTTTGGGAGTTATGACGGAAAAAGCACATGTTTTTGGCCAGCTTCCACTCCAAAAAGTGTTCTACAACTCCTAAACTACAAGACATAGAGCAAACGGCATTTGGACAAAGGAGTATCTATTCTTAAGGACGAGGACCTGGTGCTCATTTTAATGCATGAATCGTCCTTATCTGATATGTAGTTTTTATTTTAGAAAATAAATAAAAAAAAATAAAAATTGACAAAAAAGGGCACATGAAATTAACATGAAATCTAATTTTTAAAATTATTTTAAGGATACAGTCTTGTGGGCAGTAGCTTAAGGAACATTTTGATGCATAACTCGTCCTTTTATGATGTATGGTTTAGAAGTTATGGCTAAAAAATCAAAAAAATCGCAAAAAACCACGTCAAAAACTATGATTCATGTAAAAAATTTAACTAAGATTCTTGAAAAAAAAATCAAATTCCAGAAAACTTTTTTCTGAATATGCAGTCTTGTGTATATATGTATTAGAAACAATTTGGTGTATAAATCGTCCTTGTAGGATGTATAGTTTGGGAGTTATGACGGAAAAAGCACATGTTTTTGGCCAGCTACCACTCCAAAAAGTGTTCTACAACTCCTAAACTACAAGACATAGAGCAAACGGCATTTGGACAAAGGAGTATCCCTTCTTAAGGACGAGGACCTGGTGCTCATTTTAATGCATGAATCGTCCTTATCTGATATGTAGTTTTTATTTTAGAAAATAAATAAAAAAAATAAAAATTGACAAAAAAGGGCACATGAAATTAACATGAAATCTAATTTTTAAAATTATTTTAAGGATACAGTCTTGTGGGCAGTAGCTTAAGGAACATTTTGATGCATAAATCGTCCTTTTATGATGTATGGTTTAGAAGTTATGGCTAAAAAATCAAAAAAATCGCTAAAAACCACGTCAAAAACTGTGATTCATGTAAAAAAATTTAACTAAGATTCTTGAAAAAAAATCAAATTCCAGAAAACTTTTTTCTGAATATGCAGTCTTGTGTATATATGTATTAGAAACAATTTGGTGTATAAATCGTCCTTGTAGGATGTATAGTTTGGGAGTTATGACGGAAAAAGCACATGTTTTTGGCCAGCTTCAACTCCAAAAAGTGTTCTACAACTCCTAAACTACAAGAGATAGAGCAAAATGCATTTGGACAAAGAAGTAACCTTACTTAAGGACGAGGACCTGGTGCTCATTTTAATGCATGAATCGTCCTTATCTGATATGTAGTTTTTATTTTAGAAAATAAATAAAAAAAATAAAAATTGACAAAAAAGGGCACATGAAATTAACATGAAATCTAATTTTTAAAATTATTTTAAGGATACAGTCTTGTGGGCAGTAGCTTAAGGAACATTTTGATGCATAAATCGTCCTTTTATGATGTATGGTTTAGAAGTTATGGCTAAAAAATCAAAAAAATCGCAAAAAACCACGTCAAAAACTATGATTCATGTAAAAAATTTAACTAAGATTCTTGAAAAAAAATCAAATTCCAGAAAACTTTTTTCTGAATATGCAGTCTTGTGTATATATGTATTAGAAACAATTTGGTGTATAAATCGTCCTTGTAGGATGTATAGTTTGGGAGTTATGACGGAAAAAGCACATGTTTTTGGCCAGCTTCCACTCCAAAAAGTGTTCTACAACTCCTAAACTACAAGACATAGAGCAAACGGCATTTGGACAAAGGAGTATCCCTTCTTAAGGACGAGGACCTGGTGCTCATTTTAATGCATGAATCGTCCTTATCTGATATGTAGTTTTTATTTTAGAAAATAAATAAAAAAAATAAAAATTGACAAAAAAGGGCACATGAAATTAACATGAAATCTAATTTTTAAAATTATTTTAAGGATACAGTCTTGTGGGCAGTAGCTTAAGGAACATTTTGATGCATAAATCGTCCTTTTATGATGTATGGTTTAGAAGTTATGGCTAAAAAATCAAAAAAATCGCAAAAAACCACGTCAAAAACTATGATTCATGTAAAAAATTTAACTAAGATTCTTGAAAAAAAAATCAAATTCCAGAAAACTTTTTTCTGAATATGCAGTCTTGTTTATATATGTATTAGAAACAATTTGGTGTATAAATCGTCCTTGTAGGATGTATAGTTTGGGAGTTATGACGGAAAAAGCACATGTTTTTGGCCAGCTACCACTCCAAAAAGTGTTCTACAACTCCTAAACTACAAGAGATAGAGCAAAATGCATTTGGACAAAGAAGTAACCCTACTTAAGGACGAGGACCTGGTGCTCATTTTAATGCATGAATCGTCCTTATCTGATATGTAGTTTTTATTTTAGAAAATAAATAAAAAAAAATAAAAATTGACAAAAAAGGGCACATGAAATTAACATGAAATCTAATTTTTAAAATTATTTTAAGGATACAGTTTTGTGGGCAGTAGCTTAAGGAACATTTTGATGCATAAATCGTCCTTTTATGATGTATGGTTTAGAAGTTATGGCTAAAAAATCAAAAAAATCGCAAAAAACCACGTCAAAAACTATGATTCATGTAAAAAATTTAACTAAGATTCTTGAAAAAAAATCAAATTCCAGAAAACTTTTTTCTGAATATGCAGTCTTGTGTATATATGTATTAGAAACAATTTGGTGTACAAATCGTCCTTGTAGGATGTATAGTTTGGGAGTTATGACGGAAAAAGCACATGTTTTTGGCCAGCTTCCACTCCAAAAAGTGTTCTACAACTCCTAAACTACAAGACATAGAGCAAACGGCATTTGGACAAAGGAGTATCTATTCTTAAGGACGAGGACCTGGTGCTCATTTTAATGCATGAATCGTCCTTATCTGATATGTAGTTTTTATTTTAGAAAATAAATAAAAAAAATAAAAATTGACAAAAAAGGGCACATGAAATTAACATGAAATCTAATTTTTAAAATTATTTTAAGGATACAGTCTTGTGGGCAGTAGCTTAAGGAACATTTTGATGCATAAATCGTCCTTTTATGATGTATGGTTTAGAAGTTATGGCTAAAAAATCAAAAAAATCGCAAAAAACCACGTCAAAAACTATGATTCATGTAAAAAATTTAACTAAGATTCTTGAAAAAAAAATCAAATTCCAGAAAACTTTTTTCTGAATATGCAGTCTTGTGTATATATGTATTAGAAACAATTTGGTGTATAAATCGTCCTTGTAGGATGTATAGTTTGGGAGTTATGACGGAAAAAGCACATGTTTTTGGCCAGCTACCACTCCAAAAAGTGTTCTACAACTCCTAAACTACAAGACATAGAGCAAACGGCATTTGGACAAAGGAGTATCCTTTCTTAAGGACGAGGACCTGGTGCTCATTTTAATGCATGAATCGTCCTTATCTGATATGTAGTTTTTATTTTAGAAAATAAATAAAAAAAATAAAAATTGACAAAAAAGGGCACATGAAATTAACATGAAATCTAATTTTTAAAATTATTTTAAGGATACAGTCTTGTGGGCAGTAGCTTAAGGAACATTTTGATGCATAAATCGTCCTTTTATGATGTATGGTTTAGAAGTTATGGCTAAAAAATCAAAAAAATCGCAAAAAACCACGTCAAAAACTGTGATTCATGTAAAAAAATTTAACTAAGATTCTTGAAAAAAAATCAAATTCCAGAAAACTTTTTTCTGAATATGCAGTCTTGTGTATATATGTATTAGAAACAATTTGGTGTATAAATCGTCCTTGTAGGATGTATAGTTTGGGAGTTATGACGGAAAAAGCACATGTTTTTGGCCAGCTTCCACTCCAAAAAGTGTTCTACAACTCCTAAACTACAAGAGATAGAGCAAAATGCATTTGGACAAAGAAGTAACCTTACTTAAGGACGAGGACCTGGTGCTCATTTTAATGCATGAATCGTCCTTATCTGATATGTAGTTTTTATTTTAGAAAATAAATAAAAAAAATAAAAATTGACAAAAAAGGGCACATGAAATTAACATGAAATCTAATTTTTAAAATTATTTTAAGGATACAGTCTTGTGGGCAGTAGCTTAAGGAACATTTTGATGCATAAATCGTCCTTTTATGATGTATGGTTTAGAAGTTATGGCTAAAAAATCAAAAAAATCGCAAAAAACCACGTCAAAAACTATGATTCATGTAAAAAATTTAACTAAGATTCTTGAAAAAAAATCAAATTCCAGAAAACTTTTTTCTGAATATGCAGTCTTGTGTATATATGTATTAGAAACAATTTGGTGTATAAATCGTCCTTGTAGGATGTATAGTTTGGGAGTTATGACGGAAAAAGCACATGTTTTTGGCCAGCTTCCACTCCAAAAAGTGTTCTACAACTCCTAAACTACAAGACATAGAGCAAACGGCATTTGGACAAAGGAGTAACTCTACTTAAGGACGAGGACCTGGTGCTCATTTTAATGCATGAATCGTCCTTATCTGATATGTAGTTTTTATTTTAGAAAATAAATAAAAAAAATAAAAATTGACAAAAAAGGGCACATGAAATTAACATGAAATCTAATTTTTAAAATTATTTTAAGGATACAGTCTTGTGGGCAGTAGCTTAAGGAACATTTTGATGCATAAATCGTCCTTTTATGATGTATGGTTTAGAAGTTATGGCTAAAAAATCAAAAAAATCGCAAAAAACCACGTCAAAAACTATGATTCATGTAAAAAATTTAACTAAGATTCTTGAAAAAAAATCAAATTCCAGAAAACTTTCTTCTGAATATGCAGTCTTGTGTATATATGTATTAGAAACAATTTGGTGTATAAATCGTCCTTGTAGGATGTATAGTTTGGGAGTTATGACGGAAAAAGCACATGTTTTTGGCCAGCTTCCACTCCAAAAAGTGTTCTACAACTCCTAAACTACAAGACATAGAGCAAACGGCATTTGGACAAAGGAGTATCCCTTCTTAAGGACGAGGACCTGGTGCTCATTTTAATGCATGAATCGTCCTTATCTGATATGTAGTTTTTATTTTAGAAAATAAATAAAAAAAATAAAAATTGACAAAAAAGGGCACATGAAATTAACATGAAATCTAATTTTTAAAATTATTTTAAGGATACAGTCTTGTGGGCAGTAGCTTAAGGAACATTTTGATGCATAAATCGTACTTTTATGATGTATGGTTTAGAAGTTATGGCTAAAAAATCAAAAAAATCGCAAAAAACCACGTCAAAAACTATGATTCATGTAAAAAATTTAACTAAGATTCTTGAAAAAAAAATCAAATTCCAGAAAACTTTTTTCTGAATATGCAGTCTTATGTATATATGTATTAAAAACAATTTGGTGTACAAATCGTCCTTGTAGGATGTATAGTTTGGGAGTTATGACGGAAAAAGCACATGTTTTTGGCCAGCTTCCACTCCAAAAAGTGTTCTACAACTCCTAAACTACAAGACATAGAGCAAACGGCATTTAGACAAAGGAGTATCTATTCTTAAGGACGAGGACCTGGTGCTCATTTTAATGCATGAATCGTCCTTATCTGATATGTAGTTTTTATTTTAGAAAATAAATAAAAAAAATAAAAATTGACAAAAAAGGGCACATGAAATTAACATGAAATCTTATTTTTAAAATTATTTTAAGGATACAGTCTTGTGGGCAGTAGCTTAAGGAACATTTTGATGCATAAATCGTCCTTTTATGATGTGTGGTTTAGAAGTTATGGCTAAAAAATCAAAAAAATCGCTAAAAACCACGTCAAAAACTGTGATTCATGTAAAAAAATTTAACTTAGATTCTTGAAAAAAAATCAAATTCCAGAAAACTTTTTTCTGAATATGCAGTCTTGTTTATATATGTATTAGAAACAATTTGGTGTATAAATCGTCCTTGTAGGATGTATAGTTTGGGAGTTATGACGGAAAAAGCACATGTTTTTGGCCAGCTTCCACTCCAAAAAGTGTTCTACAACTCCTAAACTACAAGACATAGAGCAAACGGCATTTGGACAAAGGAGTATCCCTTCTTAAGGACGAGGACCTGGTGCTCATTTTAATGCATGAATCGTCCTTATCTGATATGTAGTTTTTATTTTAGAAAATAAATAAAAAAAATAAAAATTGACAAAAAAGGGCACATGAAATTAACATGAAATCTAATTTTTAAAATTATTTGAAGGATACAGTCTTGTGGGCAGTAGCTTAAGGAACATTTTGATGCATAAATCGTCCTTTTATGATGTATGGTTTAGAAGTTATGGCTAAAAAATCAAAAAAATCGCAAAAAACCACGTCAAAAACTATGATTCATGTAAAAAATTTAACTAAGATTCTTGAAAAAAAATCAAATTCCAGAAAACTTTTTTCTGAATATGCAGTCTTGTGTATATATGTATTAGAAACAATTTGGTGTATAAATCGTCCTTGTAGGATGTATAGTTTGGGAGTTATGACGGAAAAAGCACATGTTTTTGGCCAGCTTCCACTCCAAAAAGTGTTCTACAACTCCTAAACTACAAGACATAGAGCAAACGGCATTTGGACAAAGGAGTAACTCTACTTAAGGACGAGGACCTGGTGCTCATTTTAATGCATGAATCGTCCTTATCTGATATGTAGTTTTTATTTTAGAAAATAAATAAAAAAAATAAAAATTGACAAAAAAGGGCACATGAAATTAACATGAAATCTAATTTTTAAAATTGTTTTAAGGATACAGTCTTGTGAACAGTAGCTTAAGGAACATTTTGATGCATAAATCGTCCTTTTATGATGTATGGTTTAGAAGTTATGGCTAAAAAATCAAAAAAATCGCTAAAAACCACGTCAAAAACTGTGATTCATGTAAAAAAATTTAACTAAGATTCTTGAAAAAAAATCAAATTCCAGAAAACTTTTTTCTGAATATGCAGTCTTGTGTATATATGTATTAGAAACAATTTGGTGTATAAATCGTCCTTGTAGGATGTATAGTTTGGGAGTTATGACGGAAAAAGCACATGTTTTTGGCCAGCTACCACTCCAAAAAGTGTTCTACAACTCCTAAACTACAAGAGATAGAGCAAAATGCATTTGGACAAAGAAGTAACCTTACTTAAGGATGAGGACCTGGTGCTCATTTTAATGCATGAATCGTCCTTATCTGATATGTAGTTTTTATTTTAGAAAATAAATAAAAAAAATAAAAATTGACAAAAAAGGGCACATGAAATTAACATGAAATCTAATTTTTAAAATTATTTTAAGGATACAGTCTTGTGGGCAGTAGCTTAAGGAACATTTTGATGCATAAATCGTCCTTTTATGATGTGTGGTTTAGAAGTTATGGCTAAAAAATCAAAAAAATCGCTAAAAACCACGTCAAAAACTGTGATTCATGTAAAAAAATTTAACTTAGATTCTTGAAAAAAAATCAAATTCCAGAAAACTTTTTTCTGAATATGCAGTCTTGTTTATATATGTATTAGAAACAATTTGGTGTATAAATCGTCCTTGTAGGATGTATAGTTTGGGAGTTATGACGGAAAAAGCACATGTTTTTGGCCAGCTTCCACTCCAAAAAGTGTTCTACAACTCCTAAACTACAAGACATAGAGCAAACGGCATTTGGACAAAGGAGTATCCCTTCTTAAGGACGAGGACCTGGTGCTCATTTTAATGCATGAATCGTCCTTATCTGATATGTAGTTTTTATTTTAGAAAATAAATAAAAAAAATAAAAATTGACAAAAAAGGGCACATGAAATTAACATGAAATCTAATTTTTAAAATTATTTGAAGGATACAGTCTTGTGGGCAGTAGCTTAAGGAACATTTTGATGCATAAATCGTCCTTTTATGATGTATGGTTTAGAAGTTATGGCTAAAAAATCAAAAAAATCGCAAAAAACCACGTCAAAAACTATGATTCATGTAAAAAATTTAACTAAGATTCTTGAAAAAAAATCAAATTCCAGAAAACTTTTTTCTGAATATGCAGTCTTGTGTATATATGTATTAGAAACAATTTGGTGTATAAATCGTCCTTGTAGGATGTATAGTTTGGGAGTTATGACGGAAAAAGCACATGTTTTTGGCCAGCTTCCACTCCAAAAAGTGTTCTACAACTCCTAAACTACAAGACATAGAGCAAACGGCATTTGGACAAAGGAGTAACTCTACTTAAGGACGAGGACCTGGTGCTCATTTTAATGCATGAATCGTCCTTATCTGATATGTAGTTTTTATTTTAGAAAATAAATAAAAAAAATAAAAATTGACAAAAAAGGGCACATGAAATTAACATGAAATCTAATTTTTAAAATTGTTTTAAGGATACAGTCTTGTGAACAGTAGCTTAAGGAACATTTTGATGCATAAATCGTCCTTTTATGATGTATGGTTTAGAAGTTATGGCTAAAAAATCAAAAAAATCGCTAAAAACCACGTCAAAAACTGTGATTCATGTAAAAAAATTTAACTAAGATTCTTGAAAAAAAATCAAATTCCAGAAAACTTTTTTCTGAATATGCAGTCTTGTGTATATATGTATTAGAAACAATTTGGTGTATAAATCGTCCTTGTAGGATGTATAGTTTGGGAGTTATGACGGAAAAAGCACATGTTTTTGGCCAGCTACCACTCCAAAAAGTGTTCTACAACTCCTAAACTACAAGAGATAGAGCAAAATGCATTTGGACAAAGAAGTAACCTTACTTAAGGATGAGGACCTGGTGCTCATTTTAATGCATGAATCGTCCTTATCTGATATGTAGTTTTTATTTTAGAAAATAAATAAAAAAAATAAAAATTGACAAAAAAGGGCACATGAAATTAACATGAAATCTAATTTTTAAAATTATTTTAAGGATACAGTCTTGTGGGCAGTAGCTTAAGGAACATTTTGATGCATAAATCGTCCTTTTATGATGTATGGTTTAGAAGTTATGGCTAAAAAATCAAAAAAATCGCAAAAAACCACGTCAAAAACTATGATTCATGTAAAAAATTTAACTAAGATTCTTGAAAAAAAATCAAATTCCAGAAAACTTTTTTCTGAATGTGCAGTCTTGTGTATATATGTATTAGAAACAATTTGGTGTATAAATCGTCCTTGTAGGATGTATAGTTTGGGAGTTATGACGGAAAAAGCACATGTTTTTGGCCAGCTTCCACTCCAAAAAGTGTTCTACAACTCCTAAACTACAAGACATAGAGAAAACGGCATTTGGACAAAGGAGTATCCCTTCTTAGGGACGAGGACCTGGTGCTCATTTTAATGCATGAATCGTCCTTATCTGATATGTAGTTTTTATTTTAGAAAATAAATAAAAAAAATAAAAATTGACAAAAAAGGGCACATGAAATTAACATGAAATCTAATTTTTAAAATTATTTTAAGGATACAGTCTTGTGGGCAGTAGCTTAAGGAACATTTTGATGCATAAATTGTCCTTTTATGATGTATGGTTTAGAAGTTATAGCTAAAAAATCAAAAAAATCGCAAAAAACCACGTCAAAAACTATGATTCATGTAAAAAATTTAACTAAGATTCTTGAAAAAAAATCAAATTCCAGAAAACTTTTTTCTGAATATGCAGTCTTGTGTATATATGTATTAGAAACAATTTGCTGTATAAATCGTCCTTGTAGGATGTATGGTTTGGGAGTTATGACGGAAAAAGCACATGTTTTTGGCCAGCTACCACTCCAAAAAGTGTTCTACAACTCCTAAACTACAAGAGATAGAGCAAAATGCATTTGGACAAAGAAATAACCCTACTTAAGGACGAGGACCTGGTGCTCATTTTAATGCATGAATCGTCCTTATCTGATATGTAGTTTTTATTTTAGAAAATAAATAAAAAAAAATAAAAATTGACAAAAAAGGGCACATGAAATTAACATGAAATCTTATTTTTAAAATTATTTTAAGGATACAGTCTTGTGGGCAGTAGCTTAAGGAACATTTTGATGCATAACTCGTCCTTTTATGATGTATGGTTTAGAAGTTATGGCTAAAAAATCAAAAAAATCGCAAAAAACCACGTCAAAAACTATGATTCATGTAAAAAATTTAACTAAGATTCTTGAAAAAAAATCAAATTCCAGAAAACTTTTTTCTGAATATGCAGTCTTGTGTATATATGTATTAGAAACAATTTGGTGTATAAATCGTCCTTGTAGGATGTATAGTTTGGGAGTTATGACGGAAAAAGCACATGTTTTTGGCCAGCTTCCACTCCAAAAAGTGTTCTACAACTCCTAAACTACAAGACATAGAGCAAACGGCATTTAGACAAAGGAGTATCTATTCTTAAGGACGAGGACCTGGTGCTCATTTTAATGCATGAATCGTCCTTATCTGATATGTAGTTTTTATTTTAGAAAATAAATAAAAAAAATAAAAATTGACAAAAAAGGGCACATGAAATTAACATGAAATCTTATTTTTAAAATTATTTTAAGGATACAGTCTTGTGGGCAGTAGCTTAAGGAACATTTTGATGCATAAATCGTCCTTTTATGATGTGTGGTTTAGAAGTTATGGCTAAAAAATCAAAAAAATCGCTAAAAACCACGTCAAAAACTGTGATTCATGTAAAAAAATTTAACTTAGATTCTTGAAAAAAAATCAAATTCCAGAAAACTTTTTTCTGAATATGCAGTCTTGTTTATATATGTATTAGAAACAATTTGGTGTATAAATCGTCCTTGTAGGATGTATAGTTTGGGAGTTATGACGGAAAAAGCACATGTTTTTGGCCAGCTTCCACTCCAAAAAGTGTTCTACAACTCCTAAACTACAAGACATAGAGCAAACGGCATTTGGACAAAGGAGTATCCCTTCTTAAGGACGAGGACCTGGTGCTCATTTTAATGCATGAATCGTCCTTATCTGATATGTAGTTTTTATTTTAGAAAATAAATAAAAAAAATAAAAATTGACAAAAAAGGGCACATGAAATTAACATGAAATCTAATTTTTAAAATTATTTGAAGGATACAGTCTTGTGGGCAGTAGCTTAAGGAACATTTTGATGCATAAATCGTCCTTTTATGATGTATGGTTTAGAAGTTATGGCTAAAAAATCAAAAAAATCGCAAAAAACCACGTCAAAAACTATGATTCATGTAAAAAATTTAACTAAGATTCTTGAAAAAAAATCAAATTCCAGAAAACTTTTTTCTGAATATGCAGTCTTGTGTATATATGTATTAGAAACAATTTGGTGTATAAATCGTCCTTGTAGGATGTATAGTTTGGGAGTTATGACGGAAAAAGCACATGTTTTTGGCCAGCTTCCACTCCAAAAAGTGTTCTACAACTCCTAAACTACAAGACATAGAGCAAACGGCATTTGGACAAAGGAGTAACTCTACTTAAGGACGAGGACCTGGTGCTCATTTTAATGCATGAATCGTCCTTATCTGATATGTAGTTTTTATTTTAGAAAATAAATAAAAAAAATAAAAATTGACAAAAAAGGGCACATGAAATTAACATGAAATCTAATTTTTAAAATTGTTTTAAGGATACAGTCTTGTGAACAGTAGCTTAAGGAACATTTTGATGCATAAATCGTCCTTTTATGATGTATGGTTTAGAAGTTATGGCTAAAAAATCAAAAAAATCGCTAAAAACCACGTCAAAAACTGTGATTCATGTAAAAAAATTTAACTAAGATTCTTGAAAAAAAATCAAATTCCAGAAAACTTTTTTCTGAATATGCAGTCTTGTGTATATATGTATTAGAAACAATTTGGTGTATAAATCGTCCTTGTAGGATGTATAGTTTGGGAGTTATGACGGAAAAAGCACATGTTTTTGGCCAGCTACCACTCCAAAAAGTGTTCTACAACTCCTAAACTACAAGAGATAGAGCAAAATGCATTTGGACAAAGAAGTAACCTTACTTAAGGATGAGGACCTGGTGCTCATTTTAATGCATGAATCGTCCTTATCTGATATGTAGTTTTTATTTTAGAAAATAAATAAAAAAAATAAAAATTGACAAAAAAGGGCACATGAAATTAACATGAAATCTAATTTTTAAAATTATTTTAAGGATACAGTCTTGTGGGCAGTAGCTTAAGGAACATTTTGATGCATAAATCGTCCTTTTATGATGTATGGTTTAGAAGTTATGGCTAAAAAATCAAAAAAATCGCAAAAAACCACGTCAAAAACTATGATTCATGTAAAAAATTTAACTAAGATTCTTGAAAAAAAATCAAATTCCAGAAAACTTTTTTCTGAATGTGCAGTCTTGTGTATATATGTATTAGAAACAATTTGGTGTATAAATCGTCCTTGTAGGATGTATAGTTTGGGAGTTATGACGGAAAAAGCACATGTTTTTGGCCAGCTTCCACTCCAAAAAGTGTTCTACAACTCCTAAACTACAAGACATAGAGAAAACGGCATTTGGACAAAGGAGTATCCCTTCTTAGGGACGAGGACCTGGTGCTCATTTTAATGCATGAATCGTCCTTATCTGATATGTAGTTTTTATTTTAGAAAATAAATAAAAAAAATAAAAATTGACAAAAAAGGGCACATGAAATTAACATGAAATCTAATTTTTAAAATTATTTTAAGGATACAGTCTTGTGGGCAGTAGCTTAAGGAACATTTTGATGCATAAATTGTCCTTTTATGATGTATGGTTTAGAAGTTATAGCTAAAAAATCAAAAAAATCGCAAAAAACCACGTCAAAAACTATGATTCATGTAAAAAATTTAACTAAGATTCTTGAAAAAAAATCAAATTCCAGAAAACTTTTTTCTGAATATGCAGTCTTGTGTATATATGTATTAGAAACAATTTGCTGTATAAATCGTCCTTGTAGGATGTATGGTTTGGGAGTTATGACGGAAAAAGCACATGTTTTTGGCCAGCTACCACTCCAAAAAGTGTTCTACAACTCCTAAACTACAAGAGATAGAGCAAAATGCATTTGGACAAAGAAGTAACCCTACTTAAGGACGAGGACCTGGTGCTCATTTTAATGCATGAATCGTCCTTATCTGATATGTAGTTTTTATTTTAGAAAATAAATAAAAAAAAATAAAAATTGACAAAAAAGGGCACATGAAATTAACATGAAATCTTATTTTTAAAATTATTTTAAGGATACAGTCTTGTGGGCAGTAGCTTAAGGAACATTTTGATGCATAACTCGTCCTTTTATGATGTATGGTTTAGAAGTTATGGCTAAAAAATCAAAAAAATCGCAAAAAACCACGTCAAAAACTATGATTCATGTAAAAAATTTAACTAAGATTCTTGAAAAAAAATCAAATTCCAGAAAACTTTTTTCTGAATATGCAGTCTTGTGTATATATGTATTAGAAACAATTTGCTGTATAAATCGTCCTTGTAGGATGTATAGTTTGGGAGTTATGACGGAAAAAGCACATGTTTTTGGCCAGCTTCCACTCCAAAAAGTGTTCTACAACTCCTAAACTACAAGACATAGAGCAAACGGCATTTGGACAAAGGAGTATCTATTCTTAAGGACGAGGACCTGGTGCTCATTTTAATGCATGAATCGTCCTTATCTGATATGTAGTTTTTATTTTAGAAAATAAATAAAAAAAATAAAAATTGACAAAAAAGGGCACATGAAATTAACATGAAATCTTGCTTTTAAAATTATTTTAAGGATACAGTCTTGTGGGCAGTAGCTTAAGGAACATTTTGATGCATAAATCGTCCTTTTATGATGTATGGTTTAGAAGTTATGGCTAAAAAATCAAAAAAATCGCTAAAAACCACGTCAAAAACTGTGATTCATGTAAAAAAATTTAACTTAGATTCTTGAAAAAAAATCAAATTCCAGAAAACTTTTTTCTGAATATGCAGTCTTGTTTATATATGTATTAGAAACAATTTGGTGTATAAATCGTCCTTGTAGGATGTATAGTTTGGGAGTTATGACGGAAAAAGCACATGTTTTTGGCCAGCTACCACTCCAAAAAGTGTTCTACAACTCCTAAACTACAAGAGATAGAGCAAAATGCATTTGGACAAAGAAGTAACGCTACTTAAGGACGAGGACCTGGTGCTCATTTTAATGCATGAATCGTCCTTATCTGATATGTAGTTTTTATTTTAGAAAATAAATAAAAAAAAATAAAAATTGACAAAAAAGGGCACATGAAATTAACATGAAATCTAATTTTTAAAATTATTTTAAGGAAACAGTTTTGTGGGCAGTAGCTTAAGGAACATTTTGATGCATAAATCGTCCTTTTATGATGTATGGTTTAGAAGTTATGGCTAAAAAATCAAAAAATCGCAAAAAACCACGTCAAAAACTATGATTCATGTAAAAAATTTAACTAAGATTCTTGAAAAAAAATCAAATTCCAGAAAACTTTTTTCTGAATATGCAGTCTTGTGTATATATGTATTAGAAACAATTTGGTGTACAAATTGTCCTTGTAGGATGTATAGTTTGGGAGTTATGACGGAAAAAGCACATGTTTTTGGCCAGCTTCCACTCCAAAAAGTGTTCTACAACTCCTAAACTACAAGACATAGAGCAAACGGCATTTGGACAAAGGAGTATCTATTCTTAAGGACGAGGACCTGGTGCTCATTTTAATGCATGAATCGTCCTTATCTGATATGTAGTTTTTATTTTAGAAAATAAATAAAAAAAATAAAAATTGACAAAAAAGGGCACATGAAATTAACATGAAATCTAATTTTTAAAATTATTTTAAGGATACAGTCTTGTGGGCAGTAGCTTAAGGAACATTTTGATGCATAACTCGTCCTTTTATGATGTATGGTTTAGAAGTTATGGCTAAAAAATCAAAAAAATCGCAAAAAACCACGTCAAAAACTATGATTCATGTAAAAAATTTAACTAAGATTCTTGAAAAAAAATCAAATTCCAGAAAACTTTTTTCTGAATATGCAGTCTTGTGTATATATGTATTAGAAACAATTTGGTGTATAAATCGTCCTTGTAGGATGTATAGTTTGGGAGTTATGACGGAAAAAGCACATGTTTTTGGCCAGCTTCCACTCCAAAAAGTGTTCTACAACTCCTAAACTACAAGAGATAGAGCAAAATGCATTTGGACAAAGAAGTAACCTTACTTAAGGACGAGGACCTGGTGCTCATTTTAATGCATGAATCGTCCTTATCTGATATGTAGTTTTTATTTTAGAAAATAAATAAAAAAAATAAAAATTGACAAAAAAGGGCACATGAAATTAACATGAAATCTAATTTTTAAAATTATTTTAAGGATACAGTCTTGTGGGCAGTAGCTTAAGGAACATTTTGATGCATAAATCGTCCTTTTATGATGTATGGTTTAGAAGTTATGGCTAAAAAATCAAAAAAATCGCAAAAAACCACGTCAAAAACTATGATTCATGTAAAAAATTTAACTAAGATTCTTGAAAAAAAATCAAATTCCAGAAAACTTTTTTCTGAATATGCAGTCTTGTGTATATATGTATTAGAAACAATTTGGTGTATAAATCGTCCTTGTAGGATGTATAGTTTGGGAGTTATGACGGAAAAAGCACATGTTTTTGGCCAGCTTCCACTCCAAAAAGTGTTCTACAACTCCTAAACTACAAGACATAGAGCAAACGGCATTTGGACAAAGGAGTATCCCTTCTTAAGGACGAGGACCTGGTGCTCATTTTAATGCATGAATCGTCCTTATCTGATATGTAGTTTTTATTTTAGAAAATAAATAAAAAAAATAAAAATTGACAAAAAAGGGCACATGAAATTAACATGAAATCTAATTTTTAAAATTATTTTAAGGATACAGTCTTGTGGGCAGTAGCTTAAGGAACATTTTGATGCATAAATCGTCCTTTTATGATGTATGGTTTAGAAGTTATGGCTAAAAAATCAAAAAAATCGCAAAAAACCACGTCAAAAACTATGATTCATGTAAAAAATTTAACTAAGATTCTTGAAAAAAAAATCAAATTCCAGAAAACTTTTTTCTGAATATGCAGTCTTGTGTATATATGTATTAAAAACAATTTGGTGTACAAATCGTCCTTGTAGGATGTATAGTTTGGGAGTTATGACGGAAAAAGCACATGTTTTTGGCCAGCTTCCACTCCAAAAAGTGTTCTACAACTCCTAAACTACAAGACATAGAGCAAACGGCATTTGGACAAAGGAGTATCTATTCTTAAGGACGAGGACCTGGTGCTCATTTTAATGCATGAATCGTCCTTATCTGATATGTAGTTTTTATTTTAGAAAATAAATAAAAAAAATAAAAATTGACAAAAAAGGGCACATGAAATTAACATGAAATCTTATTTTTAAAATTATTTTAAGGATACAGTCTTGTGGGCAGTAGCTTAAGGAACATTTTGATGCATAAATCGTCCTTTTATGATGTATGGTTTAGAAGTTATGGCTAAAAAATCAAAAAAATCGCTAAAAACCACGTCAAAAACTGTGATTCATGTAAAAAAATTTAACTTAGATTCTTGAAAAAAAATCAAATTCCAGAAAACTTTTTTCTGAATATGCAGTCTTGTTTATATATGTATTAGAAACAATTTGGTGTATAAATCGTCCTTGTAGGATGTATAGTTTGGGAGTTATGACGGAAAAAGCACATGTTTTTGGCCAGCTACCACTCCAAAAAGTGTTCTACAACTCCTAAACTACAAGAGATAGAGCAAAATGTATTTGGACAAAGAAGTAACTCTACTTAAGGACGAGGACCTGATGCTCATTTTAATGCATGAATCGTCCTTATCTGATATGTAGTTTTTATTTTAGAAAATAAATAAAAAAAATAAAAATTGACAAAAAAGGGCACATGAAATTAACATGAAATCTAATTTTTAAAATTATTTTAAGGATACAGTCTTGTGGGCAGTAGCTTAAGGAACATTTTGATGCATAAATCGTCCTTTTATGATGTATGGTTTAGAAGTTATGGCTAAAAAATCAAAAAAATCGCTAAAAACCACGTCAAAAACTGTGATTCATGTAAAAAAATTTAACTAAGATTCTTGAAAAAAAATCAAATTCCAGAAAACTTTTTTCTGAATATGCAGTCTTGTGTATATATGTATTAGAAACAATTTGGTGTATAAATCGTCCTTGTAGGATGTATAGTGTGGGAGTTATGACGGAAAAAGCACATGTTTTTGGCCAGCTTCCACTCCAAAAAGTGTTCTACAACTCCTAAACTACAAGAGATAGAGCAAAATGCATTTGGACAAAGAAGTATCCTTACTTAAGGACGAGGACCTGGTGCTCATTTTAATGCATGAATCGTCCTTATCTGATATGTAGTTTTTATTTTAGAAAATAAATAAAAAAAATAAAAATTGACAAAAAAGGGCACATGAAATTAACATGAAATCTAATTTTTAAAATTATTTTAAGGAAACAGTCTTGTGGGCAGTAGCTTAAGGAACATTTTGATGCATAAATCGTCCTTTTATGATGTATGGTTTAGAAGTTATGGCTAAAAAATCAAAAAAATCGCAAAAAACCACGTCAAAAACTATGATTCATGTAAAAAATTTAACTAAGATTCTTGAAAAAAAATCAAATTCCAGAAAACTTTTTTCTGAATATGCAGTCTTGTGTATATATGTATTAGAAACAATTTGGTGTATAAATCGTCCTTGTAGGATGTATAGTTTGGGAGTTATGACGGAAAAAGCACATGTTTTTGGCCAGCTTCCACTCCAAAAAGTGTTCTACAACTCCTAAACTACAAGACATAGAGCAAACGGCATTTGGACAAAGGAGTATCCCTTCTTAAGGACGAGGACCTGGTGCTCATTTTAATGCATGAACCGTCCTTATCTGATATGTAGTTTTTATTTTAGAAAATAAATAAAAAAAATAAAAATTGACAAAAAAGGGCACATGAAATTAACATGAAATCTAATTTTTAAAATTATTTTAAGGATACAGTCTTGTGGGCAGTAGCTTAAGGAACATTTTGATGCATAAATCGTCCTTTTATGATGTATGGTTTAGAAGTTATGGCTAAAAAATCAAAAAAATCGCAAAAAACCACGTCAAAAACTATGATTCATGTAAAAAATTTAACTAAGATTCTTGAAAAAAAAATCAAATTCCAGAAAACTTTTTTCTGAATATGCAGTCTTGTGTATATATGTATTAGAAACAATTTGCTGTATAAATCGTCCTTGTAGGATGTATAGTTTGGGAGTTATGACGGAAAAAGCACATGTTTTTGGCCAGCTTCCACTCCAAAAAGTATTCTACAACTCCTAAACTACAAGACATAGAGCAAACGGCATTTGGACAAAGGAGTATCTATTCTTAAGGACGAGGACCTGGTGCTCATTTTAATGCATGAATCATCCTTATCTGATATGTAGTTTTTATTTTAGAAAATAAATAAAAAAAATAAAAATTGACAAAAAAGGGCAAATGAAATTAACATGAAATCTAATTTTTAAAATTATTTTAAGGATACAGTCTTGTGGGCAGTAGCTTAAGGAACATTTTGATGCATAAATCGTCCTTTTATGATGTATGGTTTAGAAGTTATGGCTAAAAAATCAAAAAAATCGCAAAAAACCACGTCAAAAACTATGATTCATGTAAAAAATTTAACTAAGATTCTTGAAAAAAAATCAAATTCCAGAAAACTTTTTTCTGAATATGCAGTCTTGTGTATATATGTATTAGAAACAATTTGGTGTATAAATCGTCCTTGTAGGATGTATAGTTTGGGAGTTATGACGGAAAAAGCACATGTTTTTGGCCAGCTTCCACTCCAAAAAGTGTTCTACAACTCCTAAACTACAAGACATAGAGCAAACGGCATTTGGACAAAGGAGTATCCCTTCTTAAGGACGAGGACCTGGTGCTCATTTTAATGCATGAATCGTCCTTATCTGATATGTAGTTTTTATTTTAGAAAATAAATAAAAAAAATAAAAATTGACAAAAAAGGGCACATGAAATTAACATGAAATCTAATTTTTAAAATTATTTTAAGGATACAGTTTTGTGGGCAGTAGCTTAAGGAACATTTTGATGCATAAATCGTCCTTTTATGATGTATGGTTTAGAAGTTATGGCTAAAAAATCAAAAAAATCGCAAAAAACCACGTCAAAAACTATGATTCATGTAAAAAATTTAACTAAGATTCTTGAAAAAAAATCAAATTCCAGAAAACTTTTTTCTGAATATGCAGTCTTGTGTATATATGTATTAGAAACAATTTGGTGTACAAATCGTCCTTGTAGGATGTATAGTTTGGGAGTTATGACGGAAAAAGCACATGTTTTTGGCCAGCTTCCACTCCAAAAAGTGTTCTACAACTCCTAAACTACAAGACATAGAGCAAACGGCATTTGGACAAAGGAGTATCCATTCTTAAGGACGAGGACCTGGTGCTCATTTTAATGCATGAATCGTCCTTATCTGATATGTAGTTTTTATTTTAGAAAATAAATAAAAAAAATAAAAATTGACAAAAAAGGGCACATGAAATTAACATGAAATCTAATTTTTAAAATTATTTTAAGGATACAGTCTTGTGGGCAGTAGCTTAAGGAACATTTTGATGCATAAATCGTCCTTTTATGATGTATGGTTTAGAAGTTATGGCTAAAAAATCAAAAAAATCGCAAAAAACCACGTCAAAAACTATGATTCATGTAAAAAATTTAACTAAGATTCTTGAAAAAAAATCAAATTCCAGAAAACTTTTTTCTGAATATGCAGTCTTATGTATATATGTATTAGAAACAATTTGGTGTATAAATCGTCCTTGTAGGATGTATAGTTTGGGAGTTATGACGGAAAAAGCACATGTTTTTGGCCAGCTACCACTCCAAAAAGTGTTCTACAACTCCTAAACTACAAGAGATAGAGCAAAATGCATTTGGACAAAGAAGTAACCTTACTTAAGGACGAGGACCTGGTGCTCATTTTAATGCATGAATCGTCCTTATCTGATATGTAGTTTTTATTTTAGAAAATAAATAAAAAAAATAAAAATTGACAAAAAAGGGCACATGAAATTAACATGAAATCTAATTTTTAAAATTATTTTAAGGATACAGTCTTGTGGGCAGTAGCTTAAGGAACATTTTGATGCATAAATTGTCCTTTTATGATGTATGGTTTAGAAGTTATGGCTAAAAAATAAAAAACATCGCAAAAAACCACGTCAAAAACTATGATTCATGTAAAAAATTTAACTAAGATTCTTGAAAAAAAATCAAATTCCAGAAAACTTTTTTCTGAATATGCAGTCTTGTGTATATATGTATTAGAAACAATTTGCTGTATAAATCGTCCTTGTAGGATGTATGGTTTGGGAGTAATGACGGAAAAAGCACATGTTTTTGGCCAGCTACCACTCCAAAAAGTGTTCTACAACTCCTAAACTACAAGAGATAGAGCAAAATGCATTTGGACAAAGAAGTAACCCTACTTAAGGACGAGGACCTGGTGCTCATTTTAATGCATGAATCGTCCTTATCTGATATGTAGTTTTTATTTTAGAAAATAAATAAAAAAAATAAAAATTGACAAAAAAGGGCACATGAAATTAACATGAAATCTAATTTTTAAAATTATTTTAAGGATACAGTCTTGTGGGCAGTAGCTTAAGGAACATTTTGATGCATAAATTGTCCTTTTATGATGTATGGTTTAGAAGTTATGGCTAAAAAATAAAAAAAATCGCAAAAAACCACGTCAAAAACTATGATTCATGTAAAAAATTTAACTAAGATTCTTGAAAAAAAATCAAATTCCAGAAAACTTTTTTCTGAATATGCAGTCTTGTGTATATATGTATTAGAAACAATTTGGTGTATAAATCGTCCTTGTAGGATGTATAGTTTGGGAGTTATGACGGAAAAAGCACATGTTTTTGGCCAGCTTCCACTCCAAAAAGTGTTCTACAACTCCTAAACTACAAGACATAGAGCAAACGGCATTTGGACAAAGGAGTATCCCTTCTTAAGGACGAGGACCTGGTGCTCATTTTAATGCATGAATCGTCCTTATCTGATATGTAGTTTTTATTTTAGAAAATAAATAAAAAAAATAAAAATTGACAAAAAAGGGCACATGAAATTAACATGAAATCTAATTTTTAAAATTATTTTAAGGATACAGTCTTGTGGGCAGTAGCTTAAGGAACATTTTGATGCATAAATCGTCCTTTTATGATGTATGGTTTAGAAGTTATGGCTAAAAAATCAAAAAAATCGCAAAAAACCACGTCAAAAACTATGATTCATGTAAAAAATTTAACTAAGATTCTTGAAAAAAAATCAAATTCCAGAAAACTTTTTTCTGAATATGCAGTCTTGTGTATATATGTATTAGAAACAATTTGGTGTATAAATCGTCCTTGTAGGATGTATAGTTTGGGAGTTATGACGGAAAAAGCACATGTTTTTGGCCAGCTTCCACTCCAAAAAGTGTTCTACAACTCCTAAACTACAAGACATAGAGCAAACGGCATTTGGACAAAGGAGTATCTATTCTTAAGGACGAGGACCTGGTGCTCATTTTAATGCATGAATCGTCCTTATCTGATATGTAGTTTTTATTTTAGAAAATAAATAAAAAAAATAAAAATTGACAAAAAAGGGCACATGAAATTAACATGAAATCTAATTTTTAAAATTATTTTAAGGATACAGTCTTGTGGGCAGTAGCTTAAGGAACATTTTGATGCATAAATCGTCCTTTTATGATGTATGGTTTAGAAGTTATGGCTAAAAAATCAAAAAAATCGCTAAAAACCACGTCAAAAACTGTGATTCATGTAAAAAAATTTAACTAAGATTCTTGAAAAAAAAATCAAATTCCAGAAAACTTTTTTCTGAATATGCAGTCTTGTGTATATATGTATTAGAAACAATTTGGTGTATAAATCGTCCTTGTAGGATGTATAGTTTGGGAGTTATGACGGAAAAAGCACATGTTTTTGGCCAGCTACCACTCCAAAAAGTGTTCTACAACTCCTAAACTACAAGAGATAGAGCAAAATGCATTTGGACAAAGAAGTAACCTTACTTAAAGACGAGGACCTGGTGCTCATTTTAATGCATGAATCGTCCTTATCTGATATGTAGTTTTTATTTTAGAAAATAAATAAAAAAAATAAAAATTGACAAAAAAGGGCACATGAAATTAACATGAAATCTAATTTTTAAAATTATTTTAAGGATACAGTCTTGTGGGCAGTAGCTTAAGGAACATTTTGATGCATAAATTGTCCTTTTATGATGTATGGTTTAGAAGTTATGGCTAAAAAATAAAAAAAATCGCAAAAAACCACGTCAAAAACTATGATTCATGTAAAAAATTTAACTAAGATTCTTGAAAAAAAAATCAAATTCCAGAAAACTTTTTTCTGAATATGCAGTCTTGTGTATATATGTATTAGAAACAATTTGCTGTATAAATCGTCCTTGTAGGATGTATGGTTTGGGAGTTATGACGGAAAAAGCACATGTTTTTGGCCAGCTACCACTCCAAAAAGTGTTCTACAACTCCTAAACTACAAGAGATAGAGCAAAATGCATTTGGACAAAGAATTAACCCTACTTAAGGACGAGGACCTGGTGCTCATTTTAATGCATGAATCGTCCTTATCTGATATGTAGTTTTTATTTTAGAAAATAAATAAAAAAAAATAAAAATTGACAAAAAAGGGCACATGTAATTAACATGAAATCTAATTTTTAAAATTATTTGAAGGATACAGTCTTGTGGGCAGTAGCTTAAGGAACATTTTGATGCATAAATCGTCCTTTTATGATGTATGGTTTAGAAGTTATGGCTAAAAAATCAAAAAAATCGCAAAAAACCACGTCAAAAACTATGATTCATGTAAAAAATTTAACTAAGATTCTTGAAAAAAAATCAAATTCCAGAAAACTTTTTTCTGAATATGCAGTCTTGTGTATATATGTATTAGAAACAATTTGGTGTATAAATCGTCCTTGTAGGATGTATAGTTTGGGAGTTATGACGGAAAAAGCACATGTTTTTGGCCAGCTTCCACTCCAAAAAGTGTTCTACAACTCCTAAACTACAAGACATAGAGCAAACGGCATTTGGACAAAGGAGTATCCCTTCTTAAGGACGAGGACCTGGTGCTCATTTTAATGCATGAATCGTCCTTATCTGATATGTAGTTTTTATTTTAGAAAATAAATAAAAAAAATAAAAATTGACAAAAAAGGGCACATGAAATTAACATGAAATCTAATTTTTAAAATTATTTTAAGGATACAGTCTTGTGGGCAGTAGCTTAAGGAACATTTTGATGCATAAATCGTCCTTTTATGATGTATGGTTTAGAAGTTATGGCTAAAAAATCAAAAAAATCGCTAAAAACCACGTCAAAAACTGTGATTCATGTAAAAAAATTTAACTAAGATTCTTGAAAAAAAATCAAATTCCAGAAAACTTTTTTCTGAATATGCAGTCTTGTGTATATATGTATTAGAAACAATTTGGTGTATAAATCGTCCTTGTAGGATGTATAGTTTGGGAGTTATGACGGAAAAAGCACATGTTTTTGGCCAGCTACCACTCCAAAAAGTGTTCTACAACTCCTAAACTACAAGAGATAGAGCAAAATGCATTTGGACAAAGAAGTAACCTTTCTTAAGGACGAGGACCTGGTGCTCATTTTAATGCATGAATCGTCCTTATCTGATATGTAGTTTTTATTTTAGAAAATAAATAAAAAAAATAAAAATTGATAAAAAAGGGCACATGAAATTAACATGAAATCTAATTTTTAAAATTATTTTAAGGAAACAGTCTTGTGGGCAGTAGCTTAAGGAACATTTTGATGCATAAATCGTCCTTTTATGATGTATGGTTTAGAAGTTATGGCTAAAAAATCAAAAAAATCGCAAAAAACCACGTCAAAAACTATGATTCATGTAAAAAATTTAACTAAGATTCTTGAAAAAAAATCAAATTCCAGAAAACTTTTTTCTGAATATGCAGTCTTGTGTATATATGTATTAGAAACAATTTGGTGTATAAATCGTCCTTGTAGGATGTATTGTTTGGGAGTTATGACGGAAAAAGCACATGTTTTTGGCCAGCTTCCACTCCAAAAAGTGTTCTACAACTCCTAAACTACAAGACATAGAGCAAACGGCATTTGGACAAAGGAGTATCCCTTCTTAAGGACGAGGACCTGGTGCTCATTTTAATGCATGAATCGTCCTTATCTGATATGTAGTTTTTATTTTAGAAAATAAATAAAAAAAATAAAAATTGACAAAAAAGGGCACATGAAATTAACATGAAATCTAATTTTTAAAATTATTTTAAGGATACAGTCTTGTGGGCAGTAGCTTAAGGAACATTTTGATGCATAAATCGTCCTTTTATGATGTATGGTTTAGAAGTTATGGCTAAAAAATCAAAAAAATCGCAAAAAACCACGTCAAAAACTATGATTCATGTAAAAAATTTAACTAAGATTCTTGAAAAAAAATCAAATTCCAGAAAACTTTTTTCTGAATATGCAGTCTTGTGTATATATGTATAAGAAACAATTTGGTGTATAAATCGTTCTTGTAGGATGTATAGTTTGGGAGTTATGACGGAAAAAGCACATGTTTTTGGCCAGCTTCCACTCCAAAAAGTGTTCTACAACTCCTAAACTACAAGACATAGAGCAAACGGCATTTGGACAAAGGAGTATCTATTCTTAAGGACGAGGACCTGGTGCTCATTTTAATGCATGAATCGTCCTTATCTGATATGTAGTTTTTATTTTAGAAAATAAATAAAAAAAAATAAAAATTGACAAAAAAGGGCACATGAAATTAACATGAAATCTAATTTTTAAAATTATTTTAAGGATACAGTCTTGTGGGCAGTAGCTTAAGGAACATTTTGATGCATAAATCGTCCTTTTATGATGTATGGTTTAGAAGTTATGGCTAAAAAATCAAAAAAATCGCAAAAAACCACGTCAAAAACTATGATTCATGTAAAAAATTTAACTAAGATTCTTGAAAAAAAATCAAATTCCAGAAAACTTTTTTCTGAATATGCAGTCTTGTGTATATATGTATTAGAAACAATTTGGTGTATAAATCGTCCTTGTAGGATGTATAGTTTGGGAGTTATGACGGAAAAAGCACATGTTTTTGGCCAGCTTCCACTCCAAAAAGTGTTCTACAACTCCTAAACTACAAGACATAGAGCAAACGGCATTTGGACAAAGGAGTATCCCTTCTTAAGGACGAGGACCTGGTGCTCATTTTAATGCATGAATCGTCCTTATCTGATATGTAGTTTTTATTTTAGAAAATAAATAAAAAAAATAAAAATTGACAAAAAAGGGCACATGAAATTAACATGAAATCTAATTTTTAAAATTATTTTAAGGATACAGTCTTGTGGGCAGTAGCTTAAGGAACATTTTGATGCATAAATTGTCCTTTTATGATGTATGGTTTAGAAGTTATGGCTAAAAAATCAAAAAAATCGCAAAAAACCACGTCAAAAACTATGATTCATGTAAAAAATTTAACTAAGATTCTTGAAAAAAAATCAAATTCCAGAAAACTTTTTTCTGAATATGCAGTCTTGTGTATATATGTATTAGAAACATTTTGCTGTATAAATCGTCCTTGTAGGATGTATGGTTTGGGAGTTATGACGGAAAAAGCACATGTTTTTGGCCAGCTACCACTCCAAAAAGTGTTCTACAACTCCTAAACTACAAGAGATAGAGCAAAATGCATTTGGACAAAGAAGTAACCCTACTTAAGGACGAGGACCTGGTGCTCATTTTAATGCATGAATCGTCCTTATCTGATATGTAGTTTTTATTTTAGAAAATAAATAAAAAAAAATAAAAATTGACAAAAAAGGGCACATGAAATTAACATGAAATCTAATTTTTAAAATTATTTGAAGGATACAGTCTTGTGGGCAGTAGCTTAAGGAACATTTTGATGCATAAATCGTCCTTTTATGATGTATGGTTTAGAAGTTATGGCTAAAAAATCAAAAAAATCGCAAAAAACCACGTCAAAAACTATGATTCATGTAAAAAATTTAACTAAGATTCTTGAAAAAAAATCAAATTCCAGAAAACTTTTTTCTGAATATGCAGTCTTGTGTATATATGTATTAGAAACATTTTGCTGTATAAATCGTCCTTGTAGGATGTATGGTTTGGGAGTTATGACGGAAAAAGCACATGTTTTTGGCCAGCTACCACTCCAAAAAGTGTTCTACAACTCCTAAACTACAAGAGATAGAGCAAAATGCATTTGGACACAGAAGTAACCCTACTTAAGGACGAGGACCTGGTGCTCATTTTAATGCATGAATCGTCCTTATCTGATATGTAGTTTTTATTTTAGAAAATAAATAAAAAAAATAAAAATTGACAAAAAAGGGCACATGAAATTAACATGAAATCTAATTTTTAAAATTATTTTAAGGATACAGTCTTGTGGGCAGTAGCTTAAGGAACATTTTGATGCATAAATCGTCCTTTTATGATGTATGGTTTAGAAGTTATGGCTAAAAAATCAAAAAAATCGCAAAAAACCACGTCAAAAACTATGATTCATGTAAAAAATTTAACTAAGATTCTTGAAAAAAAATCAAATTCCAGAAAACTTTTTTCTGAATATGCAGTCTTGTGTATATATGTATTAGAAACAATTTGGTGTACAAATCGTCCTTGTAGGATTTATAGTTTGGGAGTTATGACGGAAAAAGCACATGTTTTTGGCCAGCTTCCACTCCAAAAAGTGTTCTACAACTCCTAAACTACAAGACATAGAGCAAACGGCATTTGGACAAAGGAGTATCTATTCTTAAGGACGAGGACCTGGTGCTCATTTTAATGCATGAATCGTCCTTATCTGATATGTAGTTTTTATTTTAGAAAATAAATAAAAAAAATAAAAATTGACAAAAAAGGGCACATGAAATTAACATGAAATCTAATTTTTAAAATTATTTTAAGGATACAGTCTTGTGGGCAGTAGCTTAAGGAACATTTTGATGCATAAATTGTCCTTTTATGATGTATGGTTTAGAAGTTATGGCTAAAAAATCAAAAAAATCGCAAAAAACCACGTCAAAAACTATGATTCATGTAAAAAATTTAACTAAGATTCTTGAAAAAAAATCAAATTCCAGAAAACTTTTTTCTGAATATGCAGTCTTGTGTATATATGTATTAGAAACATTTTGCTGTATAAATCGTCCTTGTAGGATGTATGGTTTGGGAGTTATGACGGAAAAAGCACATGTTTTTGGCCAGCTACCACTCCAAAAAGTGTTCTACAACTCCTAAACTACAAGAGATAGAGCAAAATGCATTTGGACAAAGAAGTAACCCTACTTAAGGACGAGGACCTGGTGCTCATTTTAATGCATGAATCGTCCTTATCTGATATGTATAAAATAAATAAAAAATAAATCGTCCTTTTATGATGTATGGTTTAGAAGTTATGGCTAAAAAATCAAAAAAATCGCAAAAAACCACGTCAAAAACTATGATTCATGTAAAAAATTTAACTAAGATTCTTGAAAAAAAATCAAATTCCAGAAAACTTTTTTCTGAATATGCAGTCTTGTGTATATATGTATTAGAAACAATTTGGTGTACAAATCGTCCTTGTAGGATGTATAGTTTGGGAGTTATGACGGAAAAAGCACATGTTTTTGGCCAGCTTCCACTCCAAAAAGTGTTCTACAACTCCTAAACTACAAGACATAGAGCAAACGGCATTTGGACAAAGGAGTATCTATTCTTAAGGACGAGGACCTGGTGCTCATTTTAATGCATGAATCGTCCTTATCTGATATGTAGTTTTTATTTTAGAAAATAAATAAAAAAAAATAAAAATTGACAAAAAAGGGCACATGAAATTAACATGAAATCTAATTTTTAAAATTATTTTAAGGATACAGTCTTGTGGGCAGTAGCTTAAGGAACATTTTGATGCATAAATCGTCCTTTTATGATGTATGGTTTAGAAGTTATGGCTAAAAAATCAAAAAAATCGCTAAAAACCACGTCAAAAACTATGATTCATGTAAAAAATTTAACTAAGATTCTTGAAAAAAAATCAAATTCCAGAAAACTTTTTTCTGAATATGCAGTCTTGTGTATATATGTATTAGAAACAATTTGGTGTATAAATCGTCCTTGTAGGATGTATAGTTTGGGAGTTATGACGGAAAAAGCACATGTTTTTGGCCAGCTTCCACTCCAAAAAGTGTTCTACAACTCCTAAACTACAAGACATAGAGCAAACGGCATTTGGACAAAGGAGTATCCCTTCTTAAGGACGAGGACCTGGTGCTCATTTTAATGCATGAATCGTCCTTATCTGATATGTAGTTTTTATTTTAGAAAATAAATAAAAAAAATAAAAATTGACAAAAAAGGGCACATGAAATTAACATGAAATCTAATTTTTAAAATTATTTTAAGGATACAGTTTTGTGGGCAGTAGCTTAAGGAACATTTTGATGCATAAATTGTCCTTTTATGATGTATGGTTTAGAAGTTATGGCTAAAAAATCAAAAAAATCGCAAAAAACCACGTCAAAAACTATGATTCATGTAAAAAATTTAACTAAGATTCTTGAAAAAAAATCAAATTCCAGAAAACTTTTTTCTGAATATGCAGTCTTGTGTATATATGTATTAGAAACAATTTGGTGTATAAATCGTCCTTGTAGGATGTATAGTTTGGGAGTTATGACGGAAAAAGCACATGTTTTTGGCCAGCTTCCACTCCAAAAAGTGTTCTACAACTCCTAAACTACAAGACATAGAGCAAACGGCATTTGGACAAAGGAGTATCTATTCTTAAGGACGAGGACCTGGTGCTCATTTTAATGCATGAATCGTCCTTATCTGATATGTAGTTTTTATTTTAGAAAATAAATAAAAAAAATAAAAATTGACAAAAAAGGGCACATGAAATTAACATGAAATCTAATTTTTAAAATTATTTTAAGGATACAGTCTTGTGGGCAGTAGCTTAAGGAACATTTTGATGCATAAATCGTCATTTTATGATGTATGGTTTAGAAGTTATGGCTAAAAAATCAAAAAAATCGCAAAAAACCACGTCAAAAACTATGATTCATGTAAAAAATTTAACTAAGATTCTTGAAAAAAAATCAAATTCCAGAAAACTTTTTTCTGAATATGCAGTCTTGTGTATATATGTATTAGAAACAATTTGGTGTACAAATCGTCCTTGTAGGATGTATAGTTTGGGAGTTATGACGGAAAAAGCACATGTTTTTGGCCAGCTTCCACTCCAAAAAGTGTTCTACAACTCCTAAACTACAAGACATAGAGCAAACGGCATTTGGACAAAGGAGTATCCCTTCTTAAGGACGAGGACCTGGTGCTCATTTTAATGCATGAATCGTCCTTATCTGATATGTAGTTTTTATTTTAGAAAATAAATAAAAAAATAAAAATTGACAAAAAAGGGCACATGAAATTAACATGAAATCTAATTTTTAAAATTATTTTAAGGATACAGTCTTGTGGGCAGTAGCTTAAGGAACATTTTGATGCATAAATTGTCCTTTTATGATGTATGGTTTAGAAGTTATGGCTAAAAAATCAAAAAAATCGCAAAAAACCACGTCAAAAACTATGATTCATGTAAAAAATTTAACTAAGATTCTTGAAAAAAAATCAAATTCCAGAAAACTTTTTTCTGAATATGCAGTCTTGTGTATATATGTATTAGAAACAATTTGGTGTATAAATCGTCCTTGTAGGATGTATAGTTTGGGAGTTATGACGGAAAAAGCACATGTTTTTGGCCAGCTTCCACTCCAAAAAGTGTTCTACAACTCCTAAACTACAAGACATAGAGCAAACGGCATTTGGACAAAGGAGTATCTATTCTTAAGGACGAGGACCTGGTGCTCATTTTAATGCATGAATCGTCCTTATCTGATATGTAGTTTTTATTTTAGAAAATAAATAAAAAAAATAAAAATTGACAAAAAAGGGCACATGAAATTAACATGAAATCTAATTTTTAAAATTATTTTAAGGATACAGTTTTGTGGGCAGTAGCTTAAGGAACATTTTGATGCATAAATCGTCCTTTTATGATGTATGGTTTAGAAGTTATGGCTAAAAAATCAAAAAAATCGCAAAAAACCACGTCAAAAACTATGATTCATGTAAAAAATTTAACTAAGATTCTTGAAAAAAAATCAAATTCCAGAAAACTTTTTTCTGAATATGCAGTCTTGTGTATATATGTATTAGAAACAATTTGGTGTATAAATCGTCCTTGTAGGATGTATAGTTTGGGAGTTATGACGGAAAAAGCACATGTTTTTGGCCAGCTTCCACTCCAAAAAGTGTTCTACAACTCCTAAACTACAAGACATAGAGCAAACGGCATTTGGACAAAGGAGTATCTATTCTTAAGGACGAGGACCTGGTGCTCATTTTAATGCATGAATCGTCCTTATCTGATATGTAGTTTTTATTTTAGAAAATAAATAAAAAAAATAAAAATTGACAAAAAAGGGCACATGAAATTAACATGAAATCTAATTTTTAAAATTATTTTAAGGATACAGTCTTGTGGGCAGTAGCTTAAGGAACATTTTGATGCATAAATCGTCCTTTTATGATGTATGGTTTAGAAGTTATGGCTAAAAAATCAAAAAAATCGCAAAAAACCACGTCAAAAACTATGATTCATGTAAAAAATTTAACTAAGATTCTTGAAAAAAAAATCAAATTCCAGAAAACTTTTTTCTGAATATGCAGTCTTGTGTATATATGTATTAGAAACAATTTGGTGTATAAATCGTCCTTGTAGGATGTATAGTTTGGGAGTTATGACGGAAAAAGCACATGTTTTTGGCCAGCTTCCACTCCAAAAAGTGTTCTACAACTCCTAAACTACAAGACATAGAGCAAACGGCATTTGGACAAAGGAGTATCTATTCTTAAGGACGAGGACCTGGTGCTCATTTTAATGCATGAATCGTCCTTATCTGATATGTAGTTTTTATTTTAGAAAATAAATAAAAAAAATAAAAATTGACAAAAAAGGGCACATGAAATTAACATGAAATCTAATTTTTAAAATTATTTTAAGGATACAGTCTTGTGGGCAGTAGCTTAAGGAACATTTTGATGCATAAATCGTCCTTTTATGATGTATGGTTTAGAAGTTATGGCTAAAAAATCAAAAAAATCGCAAAAAACCACGTCAAAAACTATGATTCATGTAAAAAATTTAACTAAGATTCTTGAAAAAAAATCAAATTCCAGAAAACTTTTTTCTGAATATGCAGTCTTGTGTATATATGTATTAGAAACAATTTGGTGTATAAATCGTCCTTGTAGGATGTATAGTTTGGGAGTTATGACGGAAAAAGCACATGTTTTTGGCCAGCTTCCACTCCAAAAAGTGTTCTACAACTCCTAAACTACAAGACATAGAGCAAACGGCATTTGGACAAAGGAGTATCCCTTCTTAAGGACGAGGACCTGGTGCTCATTTTAATGCATGAATCGTCCTTATCTGATATGTAGTTTTTATTTTAGAAAATAAATAAAAAAAATAAAAATTGACAAAAAAGGGCACATGAAATTAACATGAAATCTAATTTTTAAAATTATTTTAAGGATACAGTTTTGTGGGCAGTAGCTTAAGGAACATTTTGATGCATAAATCGTCCTTTTATGATGTATGGTTTAGAAGTTATGGCTAAAAAATCAAAAAAATCGCAAAAAACCACGTCAAAAACTATGATTCATGTAAAAAATTTAACTAAGATTCTTGAAAAAAAATCAAATTCCAGAAAACTTTTTTCTGAATATGCAGTCTTGTGTATATATGTATTAGAAACAATTTGGTGTACAAATCGTCCTTGTAGGATGTATAGTTTGGGAGTTATGACGGAAAAAGCACATGTTTTTGGCCAGCTTCCACTCCAAAAAGTGTTCTACAACTCCTAAACTACAAGACATAGAGCAAACGGCATTTGGACAAAGGAGTATCTATTCTTAAGGACGAGGACCTGGTGCTCATTTTAATGCATGAATCGTCCTTATCTGATATGTAGTTTTTATTTTAGAAAATAAATAAAAAAAATAAAAATTGACAAAAAAGGGCACATGAAATTAACATGAAATCTAATTTTTAAAATTATTTTAAGGATACAGTCTTGTGGGCAGTAGCTTAAGGAACATTTTGATGCATAAATCGTCCTTTTATGATGTATGGTTTAGAAGTTATGGCTAAAAAATCAAAAAAATCGCAAAAAACCACGTCAAAAACTATGATTCATGTAAAAAATTTAACTAAGATTCTTGAAAAAAAAATCAAATTCCAGAAAACTTTTTTCTGAATATGCAGTCTTGTGTATATATGTATTAGAAACAATTTGGTGTATAAATCGTCCTTGTAGGATGTATAGTTTGGGAGTTATGACGGAAAAAGCACATGTTTTTGGCCAGCTTCCACTCCAAAAAGTGTTCTACAACTCCTAAACTACAAGACATAGAGCAAACGGCATTTGGACAAAGGAGTATCTATTCTTAAGGACGAGGACCTGGTGCTCATTTTAATGCATGAATCGTCCTTATCTGATATGTAGTTTTTATTTTAGAAAATAAATAAAAAAAATAAAAATTGACAAAAAAGGGCACATGAAATTAACATGAAATCTAATTTTTAAAATTATTTTAAGGATACAGTCTTGTGGGCAGTAGCTTAAGGAACATTTTGATGCATAAATCGTCCTTTTATGATGTATGGTTTAGAAGTTATGGCTAAAAAATCAAAAAAATCGCAAAAAACCACGTCAAAAACTATGATTCATGTAAAAAATTTAACTAAGATTCTTGAAAAAAAATCAAATTCCAGAAAACTTTTTTCTGAATATGCAGTCTTGTGTATATATGTATTAGAAACAATTTGGTGTATAAATCGTCCTTGTAGGATGTATAGTTTGGGAGTTATGACGGAAAAAGCACATGTTTTTGGCCAGCTACCACTCCAAAAAGTGTTCTACAACTCCTAAACTACAAGACATAGAGCAAACGGCATTTGGACAAAGGAGTATCCTTTCTTAAGGACGAGGACCTGGTGCTCATTTTAATGCATGAATCGTCCTTATCTGATATGTAGTTTTTATTTTAGAAAATAAATAAAAAAAATAAAAATTGACAAAAAAGGGCACATGAAATTAACATGAAATCTAATTTTTAAAATTATTTTAAGGATACAGTTTTGTGGGCAGTAGCTTAAGGAACATTTTGATGCATAAATCGTCCTTTTATGATGTATGGTTTAGAAGTTATGGCTAAAAAATCAAAAAAATCGCAAAAAACCACGTCAAAAACTATGATTCATGTAAAAAATTTAACTAAGATTCTTGAAAAAAAATCAAATTCCAGAAAACTTTTTTCTGAATATGCAGTCTTGTGTATATATGTATTAGAAACAATTTGGTGTACAAATCGTCCTTGTAGGATGTATAGTTTGGGAGTTATGACGGAAAAAGCACATGTTTTTGGCCAGCTTCCACTCCAAAAAGTGTTCTACAACTCCTAAACTACAAGACATAGAGCAAACGGCATTTGGACAAAGGAGTATCTATTCTTAAGGACGAGGACCTGGTGCTCATTTTAATGCATGAATCGTCCTTATCTGATATGTAGTTTTTATTTTAGAAAATAAATAAAAAAAATAAAAATTGACAAAAAAGGGCACATGAAATTAACATGAAATCTAATTTTTAAAATTATTTTAAGGATACAGTCTTGTGGGCAGTAGCTTAAGGAACATTTTGATGCATAAATCGTCCTTTTATGATGTATGGTTTAGAAGTTATGGCTAAAAAATCAAAAAAATCGCAAAAAACCACGTCAAAAACTATGATTCATGTAAAAAATTTAACTAAGATTCTTGAAAAAAAATCAAATTCCAGAAAACTTTTTTCTGAATATGCAGTCTTGTGTATATATGTATTAGAAACAATTTGGTGTATAAATCGTCCTTGTAGGATGTATAGTTTGGGAGTTATGACGGAAAAAGCACATGTTTTTGGCCAGCTTCCACTCCAAAAAGTGTTCTACAACTCCTAAACTACAAGACATAGAGCAAACGGCATTTGGACAAAGGAGTATCCCTTCTTAAGGACGAGGACCTGGTGCTCATTTTAATGCATGAATCGTCCTTATCTGATATGTAGTTTTTATTTTAGAAAATAAATAAAAAAAATAAAAATTGACAAAAAAGGGCACATGAAATTAACATGAAATCTAATTTTTAAAATTATTTTAAGGATACAGTTTTGTGGGCAGTAGCTTAAGGAACATTTTGATGCATAAATCGTCCTTTTATGATGTATGGTTTAGAAGTTATGGCTAAAAAATCAAAAAAATCGCAAAAAACCACGTCAAAAACTATGATTCATGTAAAAAATTTAACTAAGATTCTTGAAAAAAAATCAAATTCCAGAAAACTTTTTTCTGAATATGCAGTCTTGTGTATATATGTATTAGAAACAATTTGGTGTATAAATCGTCCTTGTAGGATGTATAGTTTGGGAGTTATGACGGAAAAAGCACATGTTTTTGGCCAGCTTCCACTCACAAAAAGTGTTCTACAACTCCTAAACTACAAGACATAGAGCAAACGGCATTTGGACAAAGGAGTATCTATTCTTAAGGATGAGGACCTGGTGCTCATTTTAATGCATGAATCGTCCTTATCTGATATGTAGTTTTTATTTTAGAAAATAAATAAAAAAAATAAAAATTGACAAAAAAGGGCACATGAAATTAACATGAAATCTAATTTTTAAAATTATTTTAAGGATACAGTCTTGTGGGCAGTAGCTTAAGGAACATTTTGATGCATAAATCGTCCTTTTATGATGTATGGTTTAGAAGTTATGGCTAAAAAATCAAAAAAATCGCAAAAAACCACGTCAAAAACTATGATTCATGTAAAAAATTTAACTAAGATTCTTGAAAAAAAAATCAAATTCCAGAAAACTTTTTTCTGAATATGCAGTCTTGTGTATATATATATTAGAAACAATTTGGTGTATAAATCGTCCTTGTAGGATGTATAGTTTGGGAGTTATGACGGAAAAAGCACATGTTTTTGGCCAGCTTCCACTCCAAAAAGTGTTCTACAACTCCTAAACTACAAGACATAGAGCAAACGGCATTTGGACAAAGGAGTATCTATTCTTAAGGACGAGGACCTGGTGCTCATTTTAATGCATGAATCGTCCTTATCTGATATGTAGTTTTTATTTAAGAAAATAAATAAAAAAAATAAAAATTGACAAAAAAGGGCACATGAAATTAACATGAAATCTAATTTTTAAAATTATTTTAAGGATACAGTCTTGTGGGCAGTAGCTTAAGGAACATTTTGATGCATAAATCGTCCTTTTATGATGTATGGTTTAGAAGTTATGGCTAAAAAATCAAAAAAATCGCAAAAAACCACGTCAAAAACTATGATTCATGTAAAAAATTTAACTAAGATTCTTGAAAAAAAAATCAAATTCCAGAAAACTTTTTTCTGAATATGCAGTCTTGTGTATATATGTATTAGAAACAATTTGGTGTATAAATCGTCTTTGTAGGATGTATAGTTTGGGAGTTATGACGGAAAAAGCACATGTTTTTGGCCAGCTTCCGCTCCAAAAAGTGTTCTACAACTCCTAAACTACAAGACATAGAGCAAACGGCATTTGGACAAAGGAGTATCTATTCTTAAGGACGAGGACCTGGTGCTCATTTTAATGCATGAATCGTCCTTATCTGATATGTAGTTTTTATTTTAGAAAATAAATAAAAAAAATAAAAATTGACAAAAAAGGGCATATGAAATTAACATGAAATCTAATTTTTAAAATTATTTTAAGGATACAGTCTTGTGGGCAGTAGCTTAAGGAACATTTTGATGCATAAATCGTCCTTTTATGATGTATGGTTTAGAAGTTATGGCTAAAAAATCAAAAAAATCGCAAAAAACCACGTCAAAAACTATGATTCATGTAAAAAATTTAACTAAGATTCTTGAAAAAAAAATCAAATTCCAGAAAACTTTTTTCTGAAGATGCAGTCTTGTGTATATATGTATTAGAAACAATTTGCTGTATAAATCGTCTTTGTAGGATGTATAGTTTGGGAGTTATGACGGAAAAAGCACATGTTTTTGGCCAGCTTCCACTCCAAAAAGTGTTCTACAACTCCTAAACTACAAGACATAGAGCAAACGGCATTTGGACAAAGGAGTATCGCTTCTTAAGGACGAGGACCTGGTGCTCATTTTAATGCATGAATCGTCCTTATCTGATATGTAGTTTTTATTTTAGAAAATAAATAAAAAAAATAAAAATTGACAAAAAAGGGCACATGAAATTAACATGAAATCTAATTTTTAAAATTATTTTAAGGATACAGTCTTGTGGGCAGTAGCTTAAGGAACATTTTGATGCATAAATCGTCCTTTTATGATGTATGGTTTAGAAGTTATGGCTAAAAAATCAAAAAAATCGCAAAAAACCACGTCAAAAACTATGATTCATGTAAAAAATTTAACTAAGATTCTTGAAAAAAAATCAAATTCCAGAAAACTTTTTTCTGAATATGCAGTCTTGTGTATATATGTATTAGAAACAATTTGGTGTATTAATCGTCTTTCTAGGATGTATAGTTTGGGAGTTATGACGGAAAAAGCACATGTTTTTGGCCAGCTTCCGCTCCAAAAAGTGTTCTACAACTCCTAAACTACAAGACATAGAGCAAACGGCATTTGGACAAAGGAGTATCTATTCTTAAGGACGAGGACCTGGTGCTCATTTTAATGCATGAATCGTCCTTATCTGATATGTAGTTTTTATTTTAGAAAATAAATAAAAAAAATAAAAATTGACAAAAAAGGGCACATGAAATTAACATGAAATCTAATTTTTAAAATTATTTTAAGGATACAGTCTTGTGGGCAGTAGCTTAACCCTTTCGTTCCCGAATTAAAATGGGTGGGACTACACATTTTTTGAGGTCAGATATGTGCTAGTCTTTACTCAAATTAGAAATGACAAAAATTTTAAAGTCCTTGGTGCCCGGGTTCGTTAGTTACAGGATGTTGCTTATGTGCACCATTGGGCAGTTATTGGACAAACTTAACACTTTTCTCATGATTTTTTTAATGTGTATAACTCTCTCACCTTTATTTATTTACATTGTACACTTGGTTTTACTTTTAAACAATTATTTAAATGTTTTCAAGCACTTTTTGTGTTACACTTTTTTGCGAAACGATCCTGATCTTGATTTCGGCCATTTTATTCTATGGAGAACGGCTACTGAATGGACACGTGCAAAGCTTTCAGTAGAACAAATAGGTGTAAGCTTGCACAACACATAAGGCTACATGAAGCGAGAAACCACTGGTAAAAAACATGAAAATATCAGGACTTAGAAGTCTATAAGTACAATGTTGCCTGTAGGCAACATCGGGCATGAAAGGGTTAAGGAACATTTTGATGCATAAATTGTCCTTTTATGATGTATGGTTTAGAAGTTATGGCTAAAAAATCAAAAAAATCGCAAAAAACCACGTCAAAAACTATGATTCATGTAAAAAATTTAACTAAGATTCTTGAAAAAAAATCAAATTCCAGAAAACTTTTTTCTGAATATGCAGTCTTGTGTATATATGTATTAGAAACAATTTGGTGTATAAATCGTCCTTGTAGGATGTATAGTTTGGGAGTTATGACGGAAAAAGCACATGTTTTTGGCCAGCTTCCACTCCAAAAAGTGTTCTACAACTCCTAAACTACAAGACATAGAGCAAACGGCATTTGGACAAAGGAGTATCTATTCTTAAGGACGAGGACCTGGTGCTCATTTTAATGCATGAATCGTCCTTATCTGATATGTAGTTTTTATTTTAGAAAATAAATAAAAAAAATAAAAATTGACAAAAAAGGGCACATGAAATTAACATGAAATCTAATTTTTAAAATTATTTTAAGGATACAGTCTTGTGGGCAGTAGCTTAAGGAACATTTTGATGCATAAATCGTCCTTTTATGATGTATGGTTTAGAAGTTATGGCTAAAAAATCAAAAAAATCGCAAAAAACCACGTCAAAAACTATGATTCATGTAAAAAATTTAACTAAGATTCTTGAAAAAAAAATCAAATTCCAGACAACTTTTTTTGAAGATGCAGTCTTGTGTATATATGTATTAGAAACAATTTGGTGTATAAATCGTCCTTGTAGGATGTATAGTTTGGGAGTTATGACGGAAAAAGCACATGTTTTTGGCCAGCTTCCACTCCAAAAAGTGTTCTACAACTCCTAAACTACAAGACATAGAGCAAACGGCATTTGGACAAATGAGTATCCCTTCTTAAGGACGAGGACCTGGTGCTCATTTTAATGCATGAATCGTCCTTATCTGATATGTAGTTTTTATTTTAGAAAATAAATAAAAAAAAATAAAAATTGACAAAAAAGGGCACATGAAATTAACATGAAAGCTAATTTTCAAAATTATTTTAAGGATACAGTCTTGTGGGCAGTAGCTTAAGGAACATTTTGATGCATAAATCGTCCTTTTATGATGTATGGTTTAGAAGTTATGGCTAAAAAATCAAAAAAATCGCAAAAAACCACGTCAAAAACTATGATTCATGTAAAAAATTTAACTAAGATTCTTGAAAAAAAATCAAATTCCAGAAAACTTTTTTCTGAATATGCAGTCTTGTGTATATATGTATTAGAAACAATTTGGTGTATAAATCGTCCTTGTAGGATGTATAGTTTGGGAGTTATGACGGAAAAGCACATGTTTTTGGCCAGCTTCCACTCCAAAAAGTGTTCTACAACTCCTAAACTACAAGACATAGAGCAAACGGCATTTGGACAAAGGAGTATCTATTCTTAAGGACGAGGACCTGGTGCTCATTTTAATGCATGAATCGTCCTTATCTGATATGTAGTTTTTATTTTAGAAAATAAATAAAAAATATAAAAATTGACAAAAAAGGGCACATGAAATTAACATGAAATCTAATTTTTAAAATTATTTTAAGGATACAGTCTTGTGGGCAGTAGCTTAAGGAACATTTTGATGCATAAATCGTCCTTTTATGATGTATGGTTTAGAAGTTATGGCTAAAAAATCAAAAAAATCGCAAAAAACCACGTCAAAAACTATGATTCATGTAAAAAATTTAACTAAGATTCTTGAAAAAAAATCAAATTCCAGAAAACTTTTTTCTGAATATGCAGTCTTGTGTATATATGTATTAGAAACAATTTGGTGTATAAATCGTCCTTGTAGGATGTATAGTTTGGGAGTTATGACGGAAAAAGCACATGTTTTTGGCCAGCTTCCACTCCAAAAAGTGTTCTACAACTCCTAAACTACAAGACATAGAGCAAACGGCATTTGGACAAAGGAGTATCTCTTCTTAAGGACGAGGACCTGGTGCTCATTTTAATGCATGAATCGTCCTTATCTGATATGTAGTTTTTATTTTAGAAAATAAATAAAAAAAATAAAAATTGACAAAAAAGGGCACATGAAATTAACATGAAATCTAATTTTTAAAATTATTTTAAGGATACAGTCTTGTGGGCAGTAGCTCAAGGAACATTTTGATGCATAAATCGTCTTCTTATGATGTATGGTTTAGAAGTTATGGCTAAAAAATCAAAAAAATCGCAAAAAACCACGTCAAAAACTATGATTCATGTAAAAAATTTAACTAAGATTCTTGAAAAAAAATCAAATTCCAGAAAACTTTTTTCTGAATATGCAGTCTTGTGTATATATGTATTAGAAACAATTTGGTGTATAAATCGTCCTTGTAGGATGTATAGTTTGGGAGTTATGACGGAAAAAGCACATGTTTTTGGCCAGCTTCCACTCCAAAAAGTGTTCTACAACTCCTAAACTACAAGACATAGAGCAAACGTCATTTGGACAAAGGAGTATCCCTTCTTAAGGACGAGGACCTGGTGCTCATTTTAATGCATGAATCGTCCTTATCTGATATGTAGTTTTTATTTTAGAAAATAAATAAAAAAAATAAAAATTGACAAAAAAGGGCACATGAAATTAACATGAAATCTAATTTTTAAAATTATTTTAAGGATACAGTCTTGTGGGCAGTAGCTTAAGGAACATTTTGATGCATAAATTGTCCTTTTATGATGTATGGTTTAGAAGTTATGGCTAAAAAATCAAAAAAATCGCAAAAAACCACGTCAAAAACTATGATTCATGTAAAAAATTTAACTAAGATTCTTGAAAAAAAATCAAATTCCAGAAAACTTTTTTCTGAATATGCAGTCTTGTGTATATATGTATTAGAAACAATTTGCTGTATAAATCGTCCTTGTAGGATGTATGGTTTGGGAGTTATGACGGAAAAAGCACATGTTTTTGGCCAGCTACCACTCCAAAAAGTGTTCTACAACTCCTAAACTACAAGAGATAGAGCAAAATGCATTTGGACAAAGAATTAACCCTACTTAAGGACGAGGACCTGGTGCTCATTTTAATGCATGAATCGTCCTTATCTGATATGTAGTTTTTATTTTAGAAAATAAATAAAAAAAATAAAAATTGACAAAAAAGGGCACATGAAATTAACATGAAATCTAATTTTTAAAATTATTTTAAGGATACAGTCTTGTGGGCAGTAGCTTAAGGAACATTTTGATGCATAAATCGTCCTTTTATGATGTATGGTTTAGAAGTTATGGCTAAAAAATCAAAAAAATCGCAAAAAACCACGTCAAAAACTATGATTCATGTAAAAAATTTAACTAAGATTCTTGAAAAAAAATCAAATTCCAGAAAACTTTTTTCTGAATATGCAGTCTTGTGTATATATGTATTAGAAACAATTTGGTGTATAAATCGTCCTTGTAGGATGTATAGTTTGGGAGTTATGACGGAAAAAGCACATGTTTTTGGCCAGCTTCCACTCCAAAAAGTGTTCTACAACTCCTAAACTACAAGACATAGAGCAAACGGCATTTGGACAAAGGAGTATCCCTTCTTAAGGACGAGGACCTGGTGCTCATTTTAATGCATGAATCGTCCTTATCTGATATGTAGATTTTATTTTAGAAAATAAATAAAAAAAATAAAAATTGACAAAAAAGGGCACATGAAATTAACATGAAATCTAATTTTTAAAATTATTTTAAGGATACAGTCTTGTGGGCAGTAGCTTAAGGAACATTTTGATGCATAAATTGTCCTTTTATGATGTATGGTTTAGAAGTTATGGCTAAAAAATCAAAAAAATCGCAAAAAACCACGTCAAAAACTATGATTCATGTAAAAAATTTAACTAAGATTCTTGAAAAAAAAATCAAATTCCAGAAAACTTTTTTCTGAATATGCAGTCTTGTGTATATATGTATTAGAAACAATTTTGTGTATAAATCGTCCTTGTAGGATGTATAGTTTGGGAGTTATGACGGAAAAAGCACATGTTTTTGGCCAGCTTCCACTCCAAAAAGTGTTCTACAACTCCTAAACTACAAGACATAGAGCAAACGGCATTTGGACAAAGGAGTATCCCTTCTTAAGGACGAGGACCTGGTGCTCATTTTAATGCATGAATCGTCCTTATCTGATATGTAGTTTTTATTTTAGAAAATAAATAAAAAAAATAAAAATTGACAAAAAAGGGCACATGAAATTAACATGAAATCTAATTTTTAAAATTATTTTAAGGATACAGTCTTGTGGGCAGTAGCTTAAGGAACATTTTGATGCATAAATCGTCCTTTTATGATGTATGGTTTAGAAGTTATGGCTAAAAAATCAAAAAAATCGCAAAAAACCACGTCAAAAACTATGATTCATGTAAAAAATTTAACTAAGATTCTTGAACAAAAACCAAATTCCAGAAAACTTTTTTCTGAATATGCAGTCTTGTGTATATATGTATTAGAAACAATTTGGTGTATAAATCGTCCTTGTAGGATGTATAGTTTGGGAGTTATGACGGAAAAAGCACATGTTTTTGGCCAGCTTCCACTCCAAAAAGTGTTCTACAACTCCTAAACTACAAGACATAGAGCAAACGGCATTTGGACAAAGGAGTATCCCTTCTTAAGGACAAGGACCTGGTGCTCATTTTAATGCATGAATCGTCCTTATCTGATATGTAGTTTTTATTTTAGAAAATAAATAAAAAAAATAAAAATTGACAAAAAAGGGCACATGAAATTAACATGAAATCTAATTTTTAAAATTATTTTAAGGATACAGTCTTGTGGGCAGTAGCTTAAGGAACATTTTGATGCATAAATCGTCCTTTTATGATGTATGGTTTAGAAGTTATGGCTAAAAAATCAAAAAAATCGCAAAAAACCACGTCAAAAACTATGATTCATGTAAAAAATTTAACTAAGATTCTTGAAAAAAAATCAAATTCCAGAAAACTTTTTTCTGAATATGCAATCTCTTCTTAAGGACGAGGACCTGGTGCTCATTTTAATGCATGAATCGTCCTTATCTGATATGTAGTTTTTATTTTAGAAAATAAATAAAAAAAATAAAAATTGACAAAAAAGGGCACATGAAATTAACATGAAATCTAATTTTTAAAATTATTTTAAGGATACAGTCTTGTGGGCAGTAGCTTAAGGAACATTTTGATGCATAAATCGTCCTTTTATGATGTATGGTTTAGAAGTTATGGCTAAAAAATCAAAAAAATCGCAAAAAACCACGTCAAAAACTATGATTCATGTAAAAAATTTAACTAAGATTCTTGAAAAAAATCAAATTCCAGAAAACTTTTTTCTGAATATGCAGTCTTGTGTATATATGTATTAGAAACAATTTGGTGTATAAATCGTCCTTGTAGGATGTATAGTTTGGGAGTTATGACGGAAAAAGCACATGTTTTTGGCCAGCTTCCACTCCAAAAAGTGTTCTACAACTCCTAAACTACAAGACATAGAGCAAACGGCATTTGGACAAAGGAGTATCCTTTCTTAAGGACGAGGACCTGGTGCTCATTTTAATGCATGAATCGTCCTTATCTGATATGTAGTTTTTATTTTAGAAAATAAATAAAAAAAATAAAAATTGACAAAAAAGGGCACATGAAATTAACATGAAATCTAATTTTTAAAATTATTTTAAGGATACAGTCTTGTGGGCAGTAGCTTAAGGAACATTTTGATGCATAAATCGTCCTTTTATGATGTATGGTTTAGAAGTTATGGCTAAAAAATCAAAAAAATCGCAAAAAACCACGTCAAAAACTATGATTCATGTAAAAAATTTAACTAAGATTCTTGAAAAAAAATCAAATTCCAGAAAACTTTTTTCTGAATATGCAGTCTTGTGTATATATGTATTAGAAACAATTTGCTGTATAAATCGTCCTTGTAGGATGTATGGTTTGGGAGTTATGACGGAAAAAGCACATGTTTTTGGCCAGCTACCACTCCAAAAAGTGTTCTACAACTCCTAAACTACAAGAGATAGAGCAAAATGCATTTGGACAAAGAATTAACCCTACTTAAGGACGAGGACCTGGTGCTCATTTTAATGCATGAATCGTCCTTATCTGATATGTAGTTTTTATTTTAGAAAATAAATAAAAAAAATAAAAATTGACAAAAAAGGGCACATGAAATTAACATGAAATCTAATTTTTAAAATTATTTTAAGGATACAGTCTTGTGGGCAGTAGCTTAAGGAACATTTTGATGCATAAATCGTCCTTTTATGATGTATGGTTTAGAAGTTATGGCTAAAAAATCAAAAAAATCGCAAAAAACCACGTCAAAAACTATGATTCATGTAAAAAATTTAACTAAGATTCTTGAAAAAAAATCAAATTCCAGAAAACTTTTTTCTGAATATGCAGTCTTGTGTATATATGTATTAGAAACAATTTGCTGTATAAATCGTCCTTGTAGGATGTATGGTTTGGGAGTTATGACGGAAAAAGCACATGTTTTTGGCCAGCTACCACTCCAAAAAGTGTTCTACAACTCCTAAACTACAAGAGATAGAGCAAAATGCATTTGGACAAAGAATTAACCCTACTTAAGGACGAGGACCTGGTGCTCATTTTAATGCATGAATCGTCCTTATCTGATATGTAGTTTTTATTTTAGAAAATAAATAAAAAAAATAAAAATTGACAAAAAAGGGCACATGAAATTAACATGAAATCTAATTTTTAAAATTATTTTAAGGATACAGTCTTGTGGGCAGTAGCTTAAGGAACATTTTGATGCATAAATCGTCCTTTTATGATGTATGGTTTAGAAGTTATGGCTAAAAAATCAAAAAAATCGCAAAAAACCACGTCAAAAACTATGATTCATGTAAAAAATTTAACTAAGATTCTTGAAAAAAAATCAAATTCCAGAAAACTTTTTTCTGAATATGCAGTCTTGTGTATATATGTATTAGAAACAATTTGGTGTATAAATCGTCCTTGTAGGATGTATAGTTTGGGAGTTATGACGGAAAAAGCACATGTTTTTGGCCAGCTTCCACTCCAAAAAGTGTTCTACAACTCCTAAACTACAAGACATAGAGCAAACGGCATTTGGACAAAGGAGTATCCCTTCTTAAGGACGAGGACCTGGTGCTCATTTTAATGCATGAATCGTCCTTATCTGATATGTAGATTTTATTTTAGAAAATAAATAAAAAAAATAAAAATTGACAAAAAAGGGCACATGAAATTAACATGAAATCTAATTTTTAAAATTATTTTAAGGATACAGTCTTGTGGGCAGTAGCTTAAGGAACATTTTGATGCATAAATTGTCCTTTTATGATGTATGGTTTAGAAGTTATGGCTAAAAAATCAAAAAAATCGCAAAAAACCACGTCAAAAACTATGATTCATGTAAAAAATTTAACTAAGATTCTTGAAAAAAAATCAAATTCCAGAAAACTTTTTTCTGAATATGCAGTCTTGTGTATATATGTATTAGAAACAATTTGGTGTATAAATCGTCCTTGTAGGATGTATAGTTTGGGAGTTATGACGGAAAAAGCACATGTTTTTGGCCAGCTTCCACTCCAAAAAGTGTTCTACAACTCCTAAACTACAAGACATAGAGCAAACGGCATTTGGACAAAGGAGTATCCCTTCTTAAGGACGAGGACCTGGTGCTCATTTTAATGCATGAATCGTCCTTATCTGATATGTAGTTTTTATTTTAGAAAATAAATAAAAAAAATAAAAATTGACAAAAAAGGGCACATGAAATTAACATGAAATCTAATTTTTAAAATTATTTTAAGGATACAGTCTTGTGGGCAGTAGCTTAAGGAACATTTTGATGCATAAATCGTCCTTTTATGATGTATGGTTTAGAAGTTATGGCTAAAAAATCAAAAAAATCGCAAAAAACCACGTCAAAAACTATGATTCATGTAAAAAATTTAACTAAGATTCTTGAAAAAAAATCAAATTCCAGAAAACTTTTTTCTGAATATGCAGTCTTGTGTATATATGTATTAGAAACAATTTGGTGTATAAATCGTCCTTGTAGGATGTATAGTTTGGGAGTTATGACGGAAAAAGCACATGTTTTTGGCCAGCTTCCACTCCAAAAAGTGTTCTACAACTCCTAAACTACAAGACATAGAGCAAACGGCATTTGGACAAAGGAGTATCCCTTCTTAAGGACGAGGACCTGGTGCTCATTTTAATGCATGAATCGTCCTTATCTGAAATGTAGTTTTTATTTTAGAAAATAAATAAAAAAAATAAAAATTGACAAAAAAGGGCACATGAAATTAACATGAAATCTAATTTTTAAAATTATTTTAAGGATACAGTCTTGTGGGCAGTAGCTTAAGGAACATTTTGATGCATAAATCGTCCTTTTATGATGTATGGTTTAGAAGTTATGGCTAAAAAATCAAAAAAATCGCAAAAAACCACGTCAAAAACTATGATTCATGTAAAAAATTTAACTAAGATTCTTGAAAAAAAATCAAATTCCAGAAAACTTTTTTCTGAATATGCAATCCCTTCTTAAGGACGAGGACCTGGTGCTCATTTTAATGCATGAATCGTCCTTATCTGATATGTAGTTTTTATTTTAGAAAATAAATAAAAAAAATAAAAATTGACAAAAAAGGGCACATGAAATTAACATGAAATCTAATTTTTAAAATTATTTTAAGGATACAGTCTTGTGGGCAGTAGCTTAAGGAACATTTTGATGCATAAATTGTCCTTTTATGATGTATGGTTTAGAAGTTATGGCTAAAAAATCAAAAAAATCGCAAAAAACCACGTCAAAAACTATGATTCATGTAAAAAATTTAACTAAGATTCTTGAAAAAAAATCAAATTCCAGAAAACTTTTTTCTGAATATGCAGTCTTGTGTATATATGTATTAGAAACAATTTGGTGTATAAATCGTCCTTGTAGGATGTATAGTTTGGGAGTTATGACGGAAAAAGCACATGTTTTTGGCCAGCTTCCACTCCAAAAAGTGTTCTACAACTCCTAAACTACAAGACATAGAGCAAACGGCATTTGGACAAAGGAGTATCCCTTCTTAAGGACAAGGACCTGGTGCTCATTTTAATGCATGAATCGTCCTTATCTGATATGTAGTTTTTATTTTAGAAAATAAATAAAAAAAATAAAAATTGACAAAAAAGGGCACATGAAATTAACATGAAATCTAATTTTTAAAATTATTTTAAGGATACAGTCTTGTGGGCAGTAGCTTAAGGAACATTTTGATGCATAAATCGTCCTTTTATGATGTATGGTTTAGAAGTTATGGCTAAAAAATCAAAAAAATCGCAAAAAACCACGTCAAAAACTATGATTCATGTAAAAAATTTAACTAAGATTCTTGAAAAAAAATCAAATTCCAGAAAACTTTTTTCTGAATATGCAGTCTTGTGTATATATGTATTAGAAACAATTTGGTGTATAAATCGTCCTTGTAGGATGTATAGTTTGGGAGTTATGACGGAAAAAGCACATGTTTTTGGCCAGCTTCCACTCCAAAAAGTGTTCTACAACTCCTAAACTACAAGACATAGAGCAAACGGCATTTGGACAAAGGAGTATCCCTTCTTAAGGACGAGGACCTGGTGCTCATTTTAATGCATGAATCGTCCTTATCTGAAATGTAGTTTTTATTTTAGAAAATAAATAAAAAAAATAAAAATTGACAAAAAAGGGCACATGAAATTAACATGAAATCTAATTTTTAAAATTATTTTAAGGATACAGTCTTGTGGGCAGTAGCTTAAGGAACATTTTGATGCATAAATTGTCCTTTTATGATGTATGGTTTAGAAGTTATGGCTAAAAAATCAAAAAAATCGCAAAAAACCACGTCAAAAACTATGATTCATGTAAAAAATTTAACTAAGATTCTTGAAAAAAAATCAAATTCCAGAAAACTTTTTTCTGAATATGCAATCCCTTCTTAAGGACGAGGACCTGGTGCTCATTTTAATGCATGAATCGTCCTTATCTGATATGTAGTTTTTATTTTAGAAAATAAATAAAAAAAATAAAAATTGACAAAAAAGGGCACATGAAATTAACATGAAATCTAATTTTTAAAATTATTTTAAGGATACAGTCTTGTGGGCAGTAGCTTAAGGAACATTTTGATGCATAAATTGTCCTTTTATGATGTATGGTTTAGAAGTTATGGCTAAAAAATCAAAAAAATCGCAAAAAAACACGTCAAAAACTATGATTCATGTAAAAAATTTAACTAAGATTCTTGAAAAAAAATCAAATTCCAGAAAACTTTTTTCTGAATATGCAGTCTTGTGTATATATGTATTAGAAACAATTTGCTGTATAAATCGTCCTTGTAGGATGTATGGTTTGGGAGTTATGACGGAAAAAGCACATGTTTTTGGCCAGCTACCACTCCAAAAAGTGTTCTACAACTCCTAAACTACAAGAGATAGAGCAAAATGCATTTGGACAAAGAAATAACCCTACTTAAGGACGAGGACCTGGTGCTCATTTTAATGCATGAATCGTCCTTATCTGATATGTAGTTTTTATTTTAGAAAATAAATAAAAAAAATAAAAATTGACAAAAAAGGGCACATGAAATTAACATGAAATCTAATTTTTAAAATTATTTTAAGGATACAGTCTTGTGGGCAGTAGCTTAAGGAACATTTTGATGCATAAATCGTCCTTTTATGATGTATGGTTTAGAAGTTATGGCTAAAAAATCAAAAAAATCGCAAAAAACCACGTCAAAAACTATGATTCATGTAAAAAATTTAACTAAGATTCTTGAAAAAAAATCAAATTCCAGAAAACTTTTTTCTGAATATGCAGTCTTGTGTATATATGTATTAGAAACAATTTGGTGTATAAATCGTCCTTGTAGGATGTATAGTTTGGGAGTTATGACGGAAAAAGCACATGTTTTTGGCCAGCTTCCACTCCAAAAAGTGTTCTACAACTCCTAAACTACAAGACATAGAGCAAACGGCATTTGGACAAAGGAGTATCCCTTCTTAAGGACGAGGACCTGGTGCTCATTTTAATGCATGAATCGTCCTTATCTGATATGTAGATTTTATTTTAGAAAATAAATAAAAAAAATAAAAATTGACAAAAAAGGGCACATGAAATTAACATGAAATCTAATTTTTAAAATTATTTTAAGGATACAGTCTTGTGGGCAGTAGCTTAAGGAACATTTTGATGCATAAATTGTCCTTTTATGATGTATGGTTTAGAAGTTATGGCTAAAAAATCAAAAAAATCGCAAAAAACCACGTCAAAAACTATGATTCATGTAAAAAATTTAACTAAGATTCTTGAAAAAAAATCAAATTCCAGAAAACTTTTTTCTGAATATGCAGTCTTGTGTATATATGTATTAGAAACAATTTGGTGTATAAATCGTCCTTGTAGGATGTATAGTTTGGGAGTTATGACGGAAAAAGCACATGTTTTTGGCCAGCTTCCACTCCAAAAAGTGTTCTACAACTCCTAAACTACAAGACATAGAGCAAACGGCATTTGGACAAAGGAGTATCCCTTCTTAAGGACGAGGACCTGGTGCTCATTTTAATGCATGAATCGTCCTTATCTGATATGTAGTTTTTATTTTAGAAAATAAATAAAAAAAATAAAAATTGACAAAAAAGGGCACATGAAATTAACATGAAATCTAATTTTTAAAATTATTTTAAGGATACAGTCTTGTGGGCAGTAGCTTAAGGAACATTTTGATGCATAAATCGTCCTTTTATGATGTATGGTTTAGAAGTTATGGCTAAAAAATCAAAAAAATCGCAAAAAACCACGTCAAAAACTATGATTCATGTAAAAAATTTAACTAAGATTCTTGAACAAAAATCAAATTCCAGAAAACTTTTTTCTGAATATGCAGTCTTGTGTATATATGTATTAGAAACAATTTGGTGTATAAATCGTCCTTGTAGGATGTATAGTTTGGGAGTTATGACGGAAAAAGCACATGTTTTTGGCCAGCTTCCACTCCAAAAAGTGTTCTACAACTCCTAAACTACAAGACATAGAGCAAACGGCATTTGGACAAAGGAGTATCCCTTCTTAAGGACGAGGACCTGGTGCTCATTTTAATGCATGAATCGTCCTTATCTGATATGTAGTTTTTAATTTAGAAAATAAATAAAAAAAATAAAAATTGACAAAAAAGGGCACATGAAATTAACATGAAATCTAATTTTTAAAATTATTTTAAGGATACAGTCTTGTGGGCAGTAGCTTAAGGAACATTTTGATGCATAAATTGTCCTTTTATGATGTATGGTTTAGAAGTTATGGCTAAAAAATCAAAAAAATCGCAAAAAACCACGTCAAAAACTATGATTCATGTAAAAAATTTAACTAAGATTCTTGAAAAAAAATCAAATTCCAGAAAACTTTTTTCTGAATATGCAGTCTTGTGTATATATGTATTAGAAACAATTTGGTGTATAAATCGTCCTTGTAGGATGTATAGTTTGGGAGTTATGACGGAAAAAGCACATGTTTTTGGCCAGCTTCCACTCCAAAAAGTGTTCTACAACTCCTAAACTACAAGACATAGAGCAAACGGCATTTGGACAAAGGAGTATCCCTTCTTAAGGACAAGGACCTGGTGCTCATTTTAATGCATGAATCGTCCTTATCTGATATGTAGTTTTTATTTTAGAAAATAAATAAAAAAAATAAAAATTGACAAAAAAGGGCACATGAAATTAACATGAAATCTAATTTTTAAAATTATTTTAAGGATACAGTCTTGTGGGCAGTAGCTTAAGGAACATTTTGATGCATAAATCGTCCTTTTATGATGTATGGTTTAGAAGTTATGGCTAAAAAATCAAAAAAATCGCAAAAAACCACGTCAAAAACTATGATTCATGTAAAAAATTTAACTAAGATTCTTGAAAAAAAATCAAATTCCAGAAAACTTTTTTCTGAATATGCAGTCTTGTGTATATATGTATTAGAAACAATTTGGTGTATAAATCGTCCTTGTAGGATGTATAGTTTGGGAGTTATGACGGAAAAAGCACATGTTTTTGGCCAGCTTCCACTCCAAAAAGTGTTCTACAACTCCTAAACTACAAGACATAGAGCAAACGGCATTTGGACAAAGGAGTATCCCTTCTTAAGGACGAGGACCTGGTGCTCATTTTAATGCATGAATCGTCCTTATCTGAAATGTAGTTTTTATTTTAGAAAATAAATAAAAAAAATAAAAATTGACAAAAAAGGGCACATGAAATTAACATGAAATCTAATTTTTAAAATTATTTTAAGGATACAGTCTTGTGGGCAGTAGCTTAAGGAACATTTTGATGCATAAATCGTCCTTTTATGATGTATGGTTTAGAAGTTATGGCTAAAAAATCAAAAAAATCGCAAAAAACCACGTCAAAAACTATGATTCATGTAAAAAATTTAACTAAGATTCTTGAAAAAAAATCAAATTCCAGAAAACTTTTTTCTGAATATGCAATCCCTTCTTAAGGACGAGGACCTGGTGCTCATTTTAATGCATGAATCGTCCTTATCTGATATGTAGTTTTTATTTTAGAAAATAAATAAAAAAAATAAAAATTGACAAAAAAGGGCACATGAAATTAACATGAAATCTAATTTTTAAAATTATTTTAAGGATACAGTCTTGTGGGCAGTAGCTTAAGGAACATTTTGATGCATAAATTGTCCTTTTATGATGTATGGTTTAGAAGTTATGGCTAAAAAATCAAAAAAATCGCAAAAAACCACGTCAAAAACTATGATTCATGTAAAAAATTTAACTAAGATTCTTGAAAAAAAATCAAATTCCAGAAAACTTTTTTCTGAATATGCAGTCTTGTGTATATATGTATTAGAAACAATTTGGTGTATAAATCGTCCTTGTAGGATGTATAGTTTGGGAGTTATGACGGAAAAAGCACATGTTTTTGGCCAGCTTCCACTCCAAAAAGTGTTCTACAACTCCTAAACTACAAGACATAGAGCAAACGGCATTTGGACAAAGGAGTATCCCTTCTTAAGGACAAGGACCTGGTGCTCATTTTAATGCATGAATCGTCCTTATCTGATATGTAGTTTTTATTTTAGAAAATAAATAAAAAAAATAAAAATTGACAAAAAAGGGCACATGAAATTAACATGAAATCTAATTTTTAAAATTATTTTAAGGATACAGTCTTGTGGGCAGTAGCTTAAGGAACATTTTGATGCATAAATCGTCCTTTTATGATGTATGGTTTAGAAGTTATGGCTAAAAAATCAAAAAAATCGCAAAAAACCACGTCAAAAACTATGATTCATGTAAAAAATTTAACTAAGATTCTTGAAAAAAAAATCAAATTCCAGAAAACTTTTTTCTGAATATGCAGTCTTGTGTATATATGTATTAGAAACAATTTGGTGTATAAATCGTCCTTGTAGGATGTATAGTTTGGGAGTTATGACGGAAAAAGCACATGTTTTTGGCCAGCTTCCACTCCAAAAAGTGTTCTACAACTCCTAAACTACAAGACATAGAGCAAACGGCATTTGGACAAAGGAGTATCCCTTCTTAAGGACGAGGACCTGGTGCTCATTTTAATGCATGAATCGTCCTTATCTGAAATGTAGTTTTTATTTTAGAAAATAAATAAAAAAAATAAAAATTGACAAAAAAGGGCACATGAAATTAACATGAAATCTAATTTTTAAAATTATTTTAAGGATACAGTCTTGTGGGCAGTAGCTTAAGGAACATTTTGATGCATAAATTGTCCTTTTATGATGTATGGTTTAGAAGTTATGGCTAAAAAATCAAAAAAATCGCAAAAAACCACGTCAAAAACTATGATTCATGTAAAAAATTTAACTAAGATTCTTGAAAAAAAATCAAATTCCAGAAAACTTTTTTCTGAATATGCAATCCCTTCTTAAGGACGAGGACCTGGTGCTCATTTTAATGCATGAATCGTCCTTATCTGATATGTAGTTTTTATTTTAGAAAATAAATAAAAAAAATAAAAATTGACAAAAAAGGGCACATGAAATTAACATGAAATCTAATTTTTAAAATTATTTTAAGGATACAGTCTTGTGGGCAGTAGCTTAAGGAACATTTTGATGCATAAATTGTCCTTTTATGATGTATGGTTTAGAAGTTATGGCTAAAAAATCAAAAAAATCGCAAAAAACCACGTCAAAAACTATGATTCATGTAAAAAATTTAACTAAGATTCTTGAAAAAAAATCAAATTCCAGAAAACTTTTTTCTGAATATGCAGTCTTGTGTATATATGTATTAGAAACAATTTGCTGTATAAATCGTCCTTGTAGGATGTATGGTTTGGGAGTTATGACGGAAAAAGCACATGTTTTTGGCCAGCTACCACTCCAAAAAGTGTTCTACAACTCCTAAACTACAAGAGATAGAGCAAAATGCATTTGGACAAAGAATTAACCCTACTTAAGGACGAGGACCTGGTGCTCATTTTAATGCATGAATCGTCCTTATCTGATATGTAGTTTTTATTTTAGAAAATAAATAAAAAAAATAAAAATTGACAAAAAAGGGCACATGAAATTAACATGAAATCTAATTTTTAAAATTATTTTAAGGATACAGTCTTGTGGGCAGTAGCTTAAGGAACATTTTGATGCATAAATCGTCCTTTTATGATGTATGGTTTAGAAGTTATGGCTAAAAAATCAAAAAAATCGCAAAAAACCACGTCAAAAACTATGATTCATGTAAAAAATTTAACTAAGATTCTTGAAAAAAAATCAAATTCCAGAAAACTTTTTTCTGAATATGCAGTCTTGTGTATATATGTATTAGAAACAATTTGGTGTATAAATCGTCCTTGTAGGATGTATAGTTTGGGAGTTATGACGGAAAAAGCACATGTTTTTGGCCAGCTTCCACTCCAAAAAGTGTTCTACAACTCCTAAACTACAAGACATAGAGCAAACGGAATTTGGACAAAGGAGTATCCCTTCTTAAGGACGAGGACCTGGTGCTCATTTTAATGCATGAATCGTCCTTATCTGATATGTAGTTTTTATTTTAGAAAATAAATAAAAAAAATAAAAATTGACAAAAAAGGGCACATGAAATTAACATGAAATCTAATTTTTAAAATTATTTTAAGGATACAGTCTTGTGGGCAGTAGCTTAAGGAACATTTTGATGCATAAATTGTCCTTTTATGATGTATGGTTTAGAAGTTATGGCTAAAAAATCAAAAAAATCGCAAAAAACCACGTCAAAAACTATGATTCATGTAAAAAATTTAACTAAGATTCTTGAAAAAAAATCAAATTCCAGAAAACTTTTTTCTGAATATGCAGTCTTGTGTATATATGTATTAGAAACAATTTGCTGTATAAATCGTCCTTGTAGGATGTATGGTTTGGGAGTTATGACGGAAAAAGCACATGTTTTTGGCCAGCTTCCACTCCAAAAAGTGTTCTACAACTCCTAAACTACAAGACATAGAGCAAACGGCATTTGGACAAAGGAGTATCCCTTCTTAAGGACGAGGACCTGGTGCTCATTTTAATGCATGAATCGTCCTTATCTGATATGTAGTTTTTATTTTAGAAAATAAATAAAAAAAATAAAAATTGACAAAAAAGGGCACATGAAATTAACATGAAATCTAATTTTTAAAATTATTTTAAGGATACAGTCTTGTGGGCAGTAGCTTAAGGAACATTTTGATGCATAAATTGTCCTTTTATGATGAATGGTTTAGAAGTTATGGCTAAAAAATCAAAAAAATCGCTAAAAACCACGTCAAAAACTATGATTCATGTAAAAAATTTAACTAAGATTCTTGAAAAAAAATCAAATTCCAGAAAACTTTTTTCTGAATATGCAGTCTTGTGTATATATGTATTAGAAACAATTTGCTGTATAAATCGTCCTTGTAGGATGTATGGTTTGGGAGTTATGACGGAAAAAGCACATGTTTTTGGCCAGCTACCACTCCAAAAAGTGTTCTACAACTCCTAAACTACAAGAGATAGAGCAAAATGCATTTGGACAAAGAATTAACCCTACTTAAGGACGAGGATCTGGTGCTCATTTTAATGCATGAATCGTCCTTATCTGATATGTAGTTTTTATTTTAGAAAATAAATAAAAAAAATAAAAATTGACAAAAAAGGGCACATGAAATTAACATGAAATCTAATTTTTAAAATTATTTTAAGGATACAGTCTTGTGGGCAGTAGCTTAAGGAACATTTTGATGCATAAATCGTCCTTTTATGATGTATGGTTTAGAAGTTATGGCTAAAAAATCAAAAAAATCGCAAAAAACCACGTCAAAAACTATGATTCATGTAAAAAATTTAACTAAGATTCTTGAAAAAAAATCAAATTCCAGAAAACTTTTTTCTGAATATGCAGTCTTGTGTATATATGTATTAGAAACAATTTGGTGTATAAATCGTCCTTGTAGGATGTATAGTTTGGGAGTTATGACGGAAAAAGCACATGTTTTTGGCCAGCTTCCACTCCAAAAAGTGTTCTACAACTCCTAAACTACAAGACATAGAGCAAACGGCATTTGGACAAAGGAGTATCCTTTCTTAAGGACGAGGACCTGGTGCTCATTTTAATGCATGAATCGTCCTTATCTGATATGTAGTTTTTATTTTAGAAAATAAATAAAAAAAATAAAAATTGACAAAAAAGGGCACATGAAATTAACATGAAATCTAATTTTTAAAATTATTTTAAGGATACAGTTTTGTGGGCAGTAGCTTAAGGAACATTTTGATGCATAAATCGTCCTTTTATGATGTATGGTTTAGAAGTTATGGCTAAAAAATCAAAAAAATCGCAAAAAACCACGTCAAAAACTATGATTCATGTAAAAAATTTAACTAAGATTCTTGAAAAAAAATCAAATTCCAGAAAACTTTTTTCTGAATATGCAGTCTTGTGTATATATGTATTAGAAACAATTTGGTGTACAAATCGTCCTTGTAGGATGTATAGTTTGGGAGTTATGACGGAAAAAGCACATGTTTTTGGCCAGCTTCCACTCCAAAAAGTGTTCTACAACTCCTAAACTACAAGACATAGAGCAAACGGCATTTGGACAAAGGAGTATCCTTTCTTAAGGACGAGGACCTGGTGCTCATTTTAATGCATGAATCGTCCTTATCTGATATGTAGTTTTTATTTTAGAAAATAAATAAAAAAAATAAAAATTGACAAAAAAGGGCACATGAAATTAACATGAAATCTAATTTTTAAAATTATTTTAAGGATACAGTTTTGTGGGCAGTAGCTTAAGGAACATTTTGATGCATAAATCGTCCTTTTATGATGTATGGTTTAGAAGTTATGGCAAAAAAACCAAAAAAATCGCAAAAAACCACGTCAAAAACTATGATTCATGTAAAAAATTTTAACTAAGATTCTTGAAAAAAAATCAAATTCCAGAAAACTTTTTTCTGAATATGCAGTCTTGTGTATATATGTATTAGAAACAATTTGCTGTATAAATCGTCTTTGTAGGATGTATGGTTTGGGAGATATGACGGAAAAAGCACATGTTTTTGGCCAGCTTCCACTCCAAAAAGTGTTCTACAACTCTTGTAACAACATGTCGTATGAGTTATTTTAAATGTATAAAAGGTAATGTTTATTAATTGGTCGTTTTTTTACTGGCATTTTTGACATTTAATTAACATTGAAGCGTGCACTTTGTAGTAATTGAAATATGTTAAAAATGTTACAAATTGAATTTTGCTCTTTTTGTGAATTATCTCCGAATATTATCTGTCTAAACAATAAAATAATGAGTAATGATAATTTTTCCTATATATGTGTGTAAGATTTTTAATGCTTCTGTACGATTTGTTATTCATGAGGTTTTCAACGCTACCCCTTCACTCATTTTTTGGATAGAAACGGCAACTAGGTTATTGTTCTAGCTGAGGTCAAATCCATTACCAGAATTTTTCATGGTGGCCAGGGGTTATGATTGAAAATTTTTTATTAGATCCAATATAATAATCTCGTATTGTTCAAAATAATAGTACCGGTTGTTTGCCACTAATAAGAACCAGTTTTGTGCTTAACTGGTATAGTTAAGTTACTGGTAATAATAGAGTAGAGTTTGAGGTCGTCCGTTTTGACACTTGTATCGTAAAGTTTTTACAACGCAGACCAAAGTACGATCGACGGCCGACCGACCTAACGCACTATTGAGTTTTGGGCATTACTTCAACGCAGGTTTACATAAGTCCAAAATGCTATGCAAACTCCATTTATTTTTTAAATGTCATGAAAACTTTTAGTTATTTAGTATTTTACTATTACTATTTTTATTCCATATTAAAAATTTATTGTGTTTGCCTTAAATTGAAATGTTGCACTAAATTTAAAATATATATAATTCCTATACTACAGGAAATATAATAAATTCATTTTTTTCCGAAATATTTATTTCAATTTGCTATATATAAAATTAAATTAAATTTAATTTCAACCAACATAATAAACAAAAACATCATACGAATCACCAAAAAATTCAAACACAAGAGATATTCTATATCTGTAGTAACGATACTATCGAAACTGTATTTTTTTTTATATATTCACGCAAGAATGAAACTTTAAAAATAAAGAGACTGGAATTTTTTTCTCCTTCAAAGTTAATGGCGAGTGAAGAGAAAAGTAGTACGTATTTGTTTGTCTATAAATTTGTTTGTCCATTCTGTTTAAAATTGTGTGAGCTTTTTTTTAATAAATTATTTTTTGTTATATTATTATTATTATTATTATTATTATTATTTATTTATCATGGTGTATATTAAGACTAAATATTTTATAGTACTACATCAAACATGAGCATTGAGTTTCTTAAATCTTACTTAAAACTGACACTAAATTACAAATATTTCAGTTAACAATACAATTTAAAAAGAATCGAAGAAATATGAAACCACGAGATGAAACATTAAAAAATAATTAAAAAAATATATTCAAAGGCTATTTTAAAAAATAGGTCATTTAATTTTCTAAAATTAATAAAATAATTTAAGATGGTTAAATAATCTTAGCCAAAATCAGATTCTGGATAACCCAAGAACTCATTAATGCTTAACAAATTTTTTTTTATTTTATAAACAGTGAACTTGTGGGTCTTAAAATAGGTTTCAGTATTTAGTTATAGACATCTTGTGCCATTTTTCTAAATATTTTTGTCATTTGTTAATATTATTTTTTCAAAATATCGTTATTTGCTTCAATAGTAAATGTGTATTTACATTTTTGTATATCTTCGGAATTTTTGGACGGAGTTTGAACTCCAAAACCCCTCTCCTAGCTACGTGCCTGGTATAGTTATATCGTGTTGTTTTCTTTGCTGCTGCTTGTTTTTTAAAACATTTTTTATATTGTCACACAAACAACTTCTGGCTGAAATACCAAAAATGCCACGTAGTTAGGTAAGAAAATTTTTGGAAATTATTAGTTGAATATGTGCCAAGTCGCTGTTCTCAAGTGCCTCCGGATGTGGATGTGTGTGGATTGGTGTGTGTGTAAGGTGGCAGCTAGGCAGAGGTTATTTTCCTGGCATGTTGCAGCTGCCTAGTTGTAGGGATATAAAATTTATGTCGCTTGTCTGTGTAGGACAGCGAACAACCTCAACATGCAAGTGAGCAAAAATATTTTGTATATGATTCACTGCGATTTAATGGGTTAAGAGAGAGCAATTGATGCAGTAACGAGCCTAGCTACATCAGCCAGAAGTAGTCGAGTAGCAACAGTAGAATATAATTTAGTTGTTGGCTGTTTTTTTATTATTTTTTTTTGAGTTATTGCGGGTGGTGAGAAAACTTAATATTCCCCCGGGTAGCAGCGTTTAACGCCAACTTAATCACAAGCACCTTTTGACCCCGAATCTGTGGCATATTATTTACTGCATTTAATTTCTTTTTCTCTGTGATTGTGTGTGTGTGTGTATGTGTGTGTGCGTTATATAGAGATATTCCAGCAAAGTCTGCTTTTTCAATTAACGTTATTATCCTTAATAATACGTAATACAGTTATCTATGCCGTTAAGCTGAGCACATAAATTCATTTAAATGCGTTCATGAAACACACACGTGAAGCACGTTTAAGCCAGCCAGGCAGCCAAGTTGCTACATTTTATTATGAACATATATATTTTTTCCGCTTATGTTCTTGAGTAGTTTTGTTGTTGGTGATGGAAGGTGGCGTTGCTGGAGGAGGAGCATGTAACTGTGCTGCATATTTTATGTTGTATGTAAGAAAATTAAATTCATTCATATTTTGTGCTTTACATTCTATATTGAATGAAAGGAAACGAAATCCTCACGCACATAAGTAATCCTTACTTCTTGCTGCTTTCATTTGGCATAAAAACCCACAACAACAGATGGATAAAATACATACATATACAGAATCACGTGCGTGTGTGTGTGTGTGTGTGCTTTTTAATGAAGCATATACCGTAAAATATGTGATCATTATAATGCTGTTTAGTAGATGTGCCCGGGGCGTGGTGTATTAGGTTTTTTGTAGAAATGTTTCTGCTTGTGTTGCGCAAAAAACTTTCTTTGAAAGTCAGATTTATTGTGTCTAGTACTTAAACTTGGCTGAATTTCAAATTTGAGACTTATTTCAAGTTAGAACAGTTAATTGAAAGCTTCATACATATCTTTACTAAGAGCTAACAAAGAGACTCAGCTAGGAAAAATCACAAATGCTGCACATTAAAGTAATTACAGGCAGTCCAAAAATAATTTAAAAGTAGCTTTATTTATATATCTTTTTCATACGAAGGATGCACTAATACGATTGTACCATAGCAGATTCACAAAACTCCTAGCGATGAGATACAAAACTGTAAAAAATTCATGATATGTTAAATGTGAGTTTGTAAAAAATTTCAATGGAATTTAAAAAAGTATTGTGTTTTTATTAGAAACATATTTAATAAAATTATAATAATTAATTATTGTAATTACTATAATAAATAAAATAAAATAAAAAATGTCATTTGTAATAATTTAATATTAAGTACCTAAAAGATATTAGCTGTGTTTTTTTCTAGACGAGTTGTAAAAAACGACCGCTTATTGTATGAAAAGTCGTTTCATATACACTTAAATAAGCGACATTTCTGTGGTCACAAGGAATAAAGACTAAACTCAAAATATCGTAAAAAAGCGATATGGAATTTACTTTATTGCCAATTTTTGGAAGTATGCAGATATCCGTTTTTTTCCCAGAATTGATCATTACTTATGCTTGCACATATTTTGTTTGTAATGGTTCATATATTTAAAAAAAAAATGAGTTGTAGTTCGTGCAGTAAAAATATCGTTTTTTACGATACTTTGAGTTTGGTCGTTATTCCTTGTGACCACAGATTTCATGCAATAAGCGGTAATTTTTTAGTACTCGCTTAGTTAAAAACACAGCTATTATTCCAAATTAAAATAATATTTTATGCAGGGCCACGGCTAAGGGGGTTTTCGGGGTTAAACCCTTTCAGAAAAATTATTGCATTTAAATAATTTTTACACCATATTCGAAAACAGCGACCAGCGCATCTACAAAGAGTATAAAAAAAACACAATTTTAGGGTTCACCCTATTGTCAAAAATTTTTTAAACTCTAACATAAGATTCGAAATCAGCGACCAGTACAGAATAATACTGCCAGTACAGACTAGGGCTTTCAGTCCCGGAATCCCTAACCAATTTCTATTCCCGGAATCCCGGGATTCAAACTATATAAATGTTGAACTTTTCTGAAATTTTAGAAATCATAACATTTTTTATTTAATAAATTTATTATACGAACAATTTAGTAATCAAAAATGCAATAAATATATTTTATTAAGAACCGTAAATGTTATGACTTTTATTACAGAAATCATCATATCATAATCGTTATTTTCTTATTTAACTTTTTTCGATCTGGTTTATCAGTTTATGTATATTTTTAATCATAACATTTGCAAGTGGGTCCCCTTATAAAAACAAAATGGAATTTCAGAATACGTTTTTTCTTCCAATTATTTTTGAATTTTATTTCTTATTTTCTTCTTTGTGCATCATTACTGCCTTGTAACCCTTGTAATTTTAATAACATTAGTAATTATAATTTCGTCTTAAATTAGTCTTATAAACTTTTGAGTTTAAGTTATGTTTTAAGTACAAATAACGATTACGTTTAAATTTCTATTTTAAAAATAAAAAATAAAAAATAATAGTGTGCAAGTATTTTTGACACAAATTAATTGATTTAAACGCAGAAATTAAGAGAAAGAGTTATTAACGGTCCCTGCTTTTAACACAGCTAAATGCCATTATTTTAAAATTGCACGAGTTTCAAATCCCGAAATCCTACGATTACCCCTAGTGTTTAAAAAAATTTTTGAGATTCTAACATCAGATCACACTGTATTACACATATTTGCTGCAATATCCATTTCTTAAAACTTTACTGCAATAAAGGTTCTCACATATGATTTAGAACAAAACACACATTTAAATAATAAATGCGTTTTAACGAAATTTTTACGTATCAGGAATAGAGACACAGAGATAGAGAGAAAGAGAGAGTTGCGCACCTGCCTACTCATTTGATAGCAATGTTGCCAAGTTTTCAATTCTAAAATCCTCCAAATAGGTGAAAAAATGCGCTTTTTCTTATATATAAACACAAAAATTAAATTAAAAAAATAACTACCAGTTGTTTAAATTTCTAAAAAAAAAAACTGTTTACAATTGAAAGTTTTCTATTTAACCTTGTTATTTATTATGTTGATTTTCTATGGTTTCAATAAAAATTCTAAATATTTGATTGTTTAAATCATTCTTGATTTTAAATACAAATTCTAGATGTTTAATAGTTTAAAATCGTTTATTGAGCTTTAGGTCAGTTTAGAACAATTAATTGCTCTAACAAATTTTTCCGAAGAAACAACAACAACAACAACAACATTTTCAATATGAAAAAGAAAACACCACTAGCTGATTTTATTGCAATTTTGGCCCTGTTACAGGCTTCATTAGAAATCTGTTTCATGCCACCGCCGGGAATCGAACCCGGGCCAAGGTCGCCGTGCAAGCGCATTTTAGCGCACTACTCCAACAGTGGTTTCAGCGCATTTTCTCAGTTTTTCTCTCCTTCATATTTCTTGTTGTTGTTTTTTTTTTGATTTCAACTTAAAAAATATTTAGAATTCGTATTTAAATCCTAGAAAATCAACATAAAAACAATTTACTTCTCAGGTTTATACACATTTTTAATACTTAAATTAAGCTAATTTAACGAATCTAACACAAAAAATTACTAATGTTTTCATATACTTGTACTATTAAATCACATTCTGTGATCAATTTCCTTAAATATTAATGCACAAACTAAGGTACATTTGGTGCCTCCAAAATTGAAAAAAAAAAAACACAAAAAATGCACCAGGCTCCAAACCTAATTTTTCTTGCGCCAAAATTTTCAAAATGCAACAAATCTGGTGAAAAAAAGCACCAAGTTGGCAACAGTGTTTAATAGTCTGCTCAAATCTCAATAGTCGCACGCATGCACACAGCGCACTCGCCTGCTACCCAGTCAGTATTTTATTCAGTGTTACGCAAAAGAAAGTATGCTAGTAGTGTCTTTATTGGAGTCAATGTACCTTCCATGATCGCTGTGTTGATGAGTGTTTCTGTAAGGCCTACCTTTTGAAAGTTATGAGATTTTTCATATAATTTTGTATAATAAATTATTCAAAAAACTTAGAAATCACAATTAAGAAAATCTAAATTTTAAAAATAATAAATTTTTTTTGTCCAAATTGGGTCTCGAACCCAGGCCTCCAAATTCTAACACAGTACATTTCAGAATATATAAAAACTATTCAATAGAGAAATTGGCAGACTTGTCGTATATTTTTGTAAGAAGAAATTTTACAAAAAAATTAAAAAAAAATTTTGAACAAACAGAAAAATTTGTAAAAGAATGTAGATTTTAAAAAATCCGAGCTGTGTTCTGAAAGCTAACTTTCATTTGGAAAGATGCAAAATTAGATAAAATGTCGGACCGGCACATGGTTGAACGTCGGTTCAAACCTGGAAATTGTTAGTATTTTTTTATTTCCTTTGATATTCATATTGCTATTCCTTGTAACGTGTATTCTCAAAAACTGCTTCTATCAGGCCTGTTTAGAGTCGCGAGAGAGGAAAGCCATATAAAAAAGTTAATGGGCTTGGATATGAGTGCGGAAGGGCTAAAAAATCCATATGATGGCCTGCTAGAAGCGCTTCGAAGCCCTCCTTTTTTCTACTGGGTAGTTTATAGTCTGCTCGATACTCGAACGCATACATACTCAAAAATTTGATTTTTTCTACTAAATCTCACTACCCGCAAGCTACGTAACGGAACTTTGTTCCAAAAATATATAATCCAACAGCATAGAAACGTTGCGTTTTCAAGACAAACAACACGCAGAAAAAAATATACTTGACTCAAACATAATATCGAAAGATACTATTATGCTTAAAAAATTGTTTATTTTTACAAGAAATGTGTTTTTATTTCACGGTAAACATAAAATTTTTTCCGGAAGCAAATTATGTTCACTGCAAATAAGTTTATTTCTAGCAATAAATATATTATGTTTACTGAAACATACAATTTTTTTTTGGAACAAGTAAGCTTATTATATGTTGCTATATTGTATTTTAATTATTTATTATTACTTATTTATTCTTTTTTAATTGTTGCTCTTTGAGGATTGCTAATGTTTGCAGCTGAACAGAAATATTATTTCAATACCAAAACTTTTCGGTAAACTTTCTGTCCAGACCGGGACTGAACCGCGGCTCTATCGCTTACGAGCCAAGCACATTACCAGTAGGCTACGGCCACCACTAATCGTCGCCTGACTAAAGCCATTGATAAGCATAGTATACTTTCAGAAGCATAAAATATGAACATTTTGGACTTATTTTTGCGCAAAAATATTTTTTTATCACATCAATCAAAATATGTTTATCTGGAATTGTAAACAAACATTGAAATGCTTGTCACAAAAATAGCATCATACCAAAAATATGGTCAGAATTGCGAAATATATTTACGGTAAATAGAAATATGTTTGCTAAAATCATAGTCGAAAATGTAATTTTTCTGCGTGAAGGTCAAGTAAGCAACACTTCACATATCGCTTTATCAAGTCAAACTAGGAAAAGTTGTGTATCCTATGTATCGGCCTAGAACGGTGGAATCGTTACAAACAAGGTGTCATACTCATTAAAACACCTCTCAAATAAACTTATATACAAAATATATCGTTCTGCCACATAAGATACTTAAATCATTACATAAAAATTTTGTAAACAGTATTAACTTCAATTTCTTATTTTTTACTTCTATTTAAAAAAGAGATAGTCTGACAAGTAAAGACATTTTTTTACATAGACTATTGTCTTGCTGGATGATTTTTCTTTAATAGAAAGAAATATATGAAATTTTAGAAAAACACTTACTGCGGTAACTTACATTACTCATTTTAACAACATAAAAAAAAATTGTTTATGTATCGCGAGCAAAGCAGCGGAGGATTGCTGGTGTCATAAGAAACGGTAAAAAAATGCAAATTTCAATTATTGAGAGAGAAAATTCGTGAAATTAGCCACCTTAAGCAGAAAATCGTAATTTCTAAATATATATTATATATATTATTGAAGTGCAGATGAAACAACAATTTTCTGTAAATTTTTTTTTAGTTTTTTTCAATGATTTATAAAGAATTTAGTTTTAGACCACTGTTTGAGTAAAATTAATTTTGCTAAGTAACGCCTTGTTAAAATTTCATTATTTTTTGGTCAAGTACTCTTAATAAAAGTTTAAATATAAAAGTGGTTTTTTTTTTAAAAATTGTTTTTGCTGTAAAATGAATAATTTAAAAATTAAATTAAATAAACGTTCTCGGTCTCCTAAAAAAGATTACATATATATTAAAATTTTAAAAATATACAAAAAAAAAAAAATTTTGTATTCTCTATAAAGAATTCTGGTTTGAAATGTTTTAAACCTGCCCTCTTCCTGTCTTGTGCGAGCCATACAGAGCTCTGCACAATGGAATGATTGGTACAAACTAGTGGGAATAAATTATTTTGATGACGTCTTTAGAGCTTTAGGCATAGAAAAGTACAAAAAAAGAGTTTTAAAATATTTGTTTCAGTGGGCGTGGCACCTCCCATACAAATGGATCACATTTGTTTGTATATGCTCTGTGCTCTGTATGGCTCTCACAAGACAGGTAGGGCAGATTTAAAACATATCAAACCAGAATTGTTTATGGAGAATACAAAAAAAAAATTTTTATTTTTTTCAAAATTTTATATACATGTAATATTTTTTTAGTAATTTTCTAGGTGACCGAGAATGTTTTTTTAAATTTTTTTTATAAAAAATTTATTAATTTTACAGAGAAAAATTTTGTTTAATAATAAAAAATCATTTTTATATTTTAACATGTATTAAGAGTACTTGACCAAAAAAATCATTAAACTTTCACAAGCCGTTACTTAGCAGAACTATTTTTACTAAAATAGTGGTCTAAAACTAAATTCTTTATAAATCATTAAAAGAAATTAAAAAAAAATTAACAGAAAATTTTTGTTACATCTACACTTCATAATATCCAGTATATATATATATGCATTTAACTGCGAGCTTAAAATTAAGTAAGTTTTTTAGAAGGCAGCAATAACAACAGCAACAACTCTATTTGAACGTTTAATTTGTTCTATATAATTCAAATGAATGAATTCCAAATGTGTGAAATGTATGAAACTGTTTAGTCAGCTTAGTCAGCTTACCTACTCTATACAGAGTTGTTGCTGTTGTTGTTGTCTTCTTAAAACTTACTTGATCTGAAGCTTGCAATTAAACTCATGTAATAATTTAATAGTTCACAAATTAATTAACCATTATATATATAAAAATTACGATTTTCTATTTTAGGTGGCTAATCTGACGAATTTTCCCTCTGTGCAAACAAAAAAAAAAAAAACCTTTGTCCTATTTTTTGAGACAATATTAAATATTATAAAGGTTTTTTGAAAAAATATATAATCTACAAACGGTGAATTAATAAATCATTTTTAAATTTTAACTTAAAGACAAAGAAGATTTGTATAAATTGGACAGATTTAAGAGAAATGTATTGAAAAAGGGTGTTGGATGTTGGCTTGCAAGGGCAAAGCTTTTAATTTCAAATCGTTTTTTCACATTCGGAGATCAATAAATTGCATACAAAATGTACTAAGAAAACAATAGTTTTTATAATCTTTTTTTATATTAAAAGACCAAAGAACCAAGGCATGTGCCTTATACAAACAATGTTTGGTCTTTGACCAAAAAAGAAAAGGGATATATTATTATTTAGAGGAGTTGATTGGAACCCTACGTGAACTATTGATAAGGTGAAACAAATGTAAAAGACAATTTGAATTGCTTTTAACAGAGGCTAGGTTATGCCTTAACCTCGGCAAGCAATTCCAGCCCTTAGTGGTTCCTCTCCTTTAATTCCACATTTTCCACAATTTAGTTGTGGACTTTTTAGTCCACATTATTATTCTTAAATTTAGTCTATTATTCTTAAATGTAGACAGGAACAAGTAAAGTGAAAAGAACCATGCCCCAACCCAGATTCAAACCAGGGACCTCTGGGTTGATCGTCTAGCGCACTCTCCACTAGACTACAAAGGCCGACATGAAGATATCTCAATGGCTTTGATGTGAAAATAAGGGAAATTAATTAACCGTTATAAATTCCGTACGGATCTGTAAAAATATTACCAAAAAGTATTTCTCTTAACTAAAGAATTGTATAACAAAAGAATATGTTATATTAGAAAAACTATGGTTTTTAAGAAATCCTAGTGGTTTTGATTTAAAAATACCGAAAAATGCTCAAAGCTTAGTATTTGTAAGAAATTATAAATTCACACATGTTACAAAAATAAAAAAAAATTCTTATTGTAAAATTATCTTCAGAAAAAAAGAGCCAATGAAAATGAAGCATAATCAATGCAAGCTCGTTAAACACCCAAAGTTGACAAATTGGACCATCACCTATTATGGTCAGATCGAGCATTCGATTAAAGTCGAATACACGCTAAGCAAACGATATTGTTGGTCATAATAATTTTGCTGGCAACAAGCAAGCGATGCTGTGTTTATTACTTACATGCACTGACACAGAGACACAGTCACACACAGGCACACACACACACACTCACTGCACAGCAAGTGTCCTTAAATAATATTTTATGACCATCGATGAAACAAGTCGAGCAGATAGCAAAAGTGCCATGAACTGCATGATTATGCTGCGGCTTGGCATGAAAAGTGTGGTTGTGTGACATGGGTTTGTGTATGGTGTTAGTGTGCTTGTATGATTATGAATATACATGCATGAGTGGCGTCGCGTTTAGTGCAATAATTATAGTGAGTGCGTATGTGTGAAAAGGCTGCAAATGGTTTTGGCGTGTATTCAACAGACCAAAAGAGTGAATTTCTGTGGAAAAAAGGATGTATGTACAATAAAAATTAAAAATAATAACAATTACAATGCTGTATAATTTGTTGCTGAAGACTTAATTGCTGATGTCAAATTATCAATATGGCTACTTCCTGCTGTTTGCATCTTGTTGTTTTCAATATAATGTGCGTGATCTGTTTTTTTTTTATTCTTTTGTGTCATATGCAGGATACAATGATATGCAGCTGTAAAAGCGTGCTGTCATTGCTGTCGAGTAAAATGAAAACTTTAACATACTTTATTTTACTTACCAGCGAAGAACATTGCAGTTATGTTCGTTCAAAAAGGATTTCAACACTTACATGCAAGCATCTTATGCGAATTTTTTAACATATCAATTTTTTTCGCAATTTGTTGCAACTTTTTCTGCATGTTCGGCTGTCACTAAGCATTCAGTGTGGGAGGTGGAGGTGGTGCCAAGGATCAATTGTGTCAACGAGTTGCATACGAATGTGGCATGTTCTTTGGGTAATCCTGGATTTGCATTCTATCAAAATGTCGTTCAGTGTAAATGTAAGAGCGTCCGCTTGCCTGCCAGTCTATCTGGCTGTCTGTCTTTATGCTGTCTTTGTTCTAACTAGCTGCTTGTTATGCAATGACACTAAGTAAGCTTTTCATATAACATCAGCTAGTTGTGCAGATCTGCTGCTGCTGCGTAACATATTTAAATTGCAAAATGTTTTTACTGAAAAAGAGCTGAAAAGAATCCTTATGTCATGTCCTTGTGAGGCAGGAACAGCAGAAGCAGCAGCAGCAGCAGAACAATATTGTCAATGACATGAAAACAAATGCAGCTGTAAATTGTTCCAAATACATTTCGATGCAATGAAGTTATACAAACTTTGTGTTGTCTGTGGTATTGGCAGAAAGTATTTTGAAGTGAAACAATTGTGAAATAAAATATAACGAAAAAACCATGAGGCTCTTTTGGAGCCTAAAATAAAAATAAACAATTGAACTCAAATAAAATACTTGCATTTAATACTTCTATGAAAAATATGCAACAATTCAATTTAACATTGACTAAAAGTTTTACATAACTTTACTTAATTTAATTTTAACATTTTCATTGACATTCAGTACAGCTTTCAATTCAGCTTTTCATAACTTAAACAAACTGCAACGCTTAGTTTTACCGCACAAAGTGTACGATTTGTATACGACGTGCAATTGATGCCAGCTGAATGTCGCAACATATACAAATAGGTATGAGCACCAAAATACACACACACACATATACTAAAACTCACACGCAAGCAATAACCTTAGTTTGCTTAAATTCTACCACTGCAGAGCACTATTTTTCTTGCTTATGTTTCTTTGCCCAAAGTCAGTCAGAAACGCATTTGAATGTGTTGCACGTAGCAAAAACGCGCTTGCTCTGTAGCAGAACGAGAATAAGACCAAAGAAAGAAAGAAATAAAGCAAAAGTAAGATGAAAATTCTACAAGAATGACTGTCCAACATGGCGTTGACACTGCGGCATGCATGTCGGAAACTTAAGTCGCCGCTAGTTGGGTGGGCGACACAACTGCGCACATTGGGGCAGCCTAGAACTTAAGTGTCACTTAATTTAGCTGGCAATGCAAAATAAATTCTTTACGTTATTTTATTGGCTTCTGATTTTGTGTTAAAATTGCGAAATTTGAGATTTAAATACAATTTGCTTTCATCTGCTTCACCTGCGGTAAAAATATTAAATACGATTTAAAAATTGCATTTCTTAAAATTAAAGTATTTCGTTGACTTTGATTTAAATAAAGATTAATATATTAAAAAGAATTAAATCTCAAAAATTTGTAAGCTACATTTTTAAAAATATCAAAAACAGATTTTTTGCGCCATCTGATATAAAGTGTACCCCTTCTTTTAAATCAATTACCTTACCACAAGGGATGGAACGCAAAGCCACCAAAATTTCCCAAAAGTATTTTTAAATTAAAGTCTGTTGAATAACCTTTGAAGATAGGGTCATTCCGTAATATTTATTTTTCCGGTACGTTTAAAATGGAATTCCTGTATCCGTATTCCTGTAAAAACTACACTGGCGGTCACAAAAACCGCACCACGCAGGTTGTTCGCAAAGCTTCGTTTTAATTACAATAACACCAATATTTGATACAATGCTTGTATTTATTTATTATTCTTAAACGAATTTAAAGTATTTTCATAATAACAAAAAGTTAAGAAATGTTTCATTTATTATATAATTATTAAAATTAATTAATTTAACATACTTCTAATTTTTTCATGATTTTGAAACTCATTACTAAAAAGCGACTTCTTTAAAAACTTAAGATATGTTTCACTGCTTATGATATTGCTTAAAAAATATGTTAGTAGGGTGTAGATCCTCCCCTGGCTTTAATTACAGCCTGAATTCTCGATGGCATAGAGTCAACCAGTTCTTGAAGTACAGTAGGCTGTAATTCGTAACATGTTTTCTAAAGTGAAGATGAGTTTTGGTTTGCTCCCTGGTTTGTGGTCAGCAACTTTTCGTTTCATTATATGCCAGAGGTGTTCTATAGCGTTTAAATCTGGTAAATTACCTGGCCAATCAAGTCGCTGAATTCTGATTTCATCAAACACTTTTTGTAGCTGTTGAGAATGAATTAAAAATAAATATTATTTATTACCTGTATATCAGAAATAATTTATTAAGCAACTAACATCAGAAATAACTTACCGATTTAGCACGATGGCATGTTGCAGAGTCATCCTGGAAAACAATAGAAGATGAATGCGCCAAATGCTCTTCAAGTGCTGGAACAAGCATTGTCCTAATAACTTGCGCGTACTTGAGGGCATTCATTCTTCCATTCAGGAAATAAAGAGAACCTTTAATAATATATGAAAAACATCCCCATACCATCTGTCCTTGAGGAAACTTCACCGTTCTGACGACACAATTTTCACTATATCGTTCACCAGGAAAGCGCCGCATGTATGGAAGGTTGTAAGCACACAATAAATTAAATTTGTTTTCGTCTGACCAGATAACTTGTCGCCAGTCACTCTGCGTCTAGTATGTATACTTTTGTGCCCACGCCAAATGGGCTGCTTTTATTTTCTTAGTCAGGTGCGGCTTTTTTACAGCACGTTTGCCACATAAGCCAATCTCTCGAAGCTTCTTACGTACAGTTTCGACGCTAATATCTACGTCATGGTATTCCTTTAGTTCCGTCCGAATTACGACTGCACTTTTAAAGCGATCCTTTAAACTTGTCCTTTGAATTACGGTATCTGTCCGTTTGGCAGTAGCTCATTTGAGTCCTGATCCTTTAGTTCTTTCTAAGCAATCACCATCGACTTTTTTTTATTAGTCGCACTATAGTTGAATGTGAGCACCCTAATTTAAAAGAAATTTGACGGTAAGATACACCTTCTTCTGCCAATGCAATAATTTTCACTTTTTCATCACGTGAAAATTGTCGATAAATTCGCGGCATGTTGCTTGTTTGCAATCAAAACGAATTCTAACGTCGCAAAAACGTGTAACATATCATAATTCAGCTTTTTTACATGTTCTTGGAATATCAAAGACGCAATAATTTTTCCAATAAATTTAAAAAAATCAACTGCATATTCAATATGTGTGACACAATAAAAAGGTTGCCAGTGGTGCGGTTTTTGTGTCCGCCAGTGTATATATATATATATATATATTAGGGCGGGTCGATTTATTTTTCGGCAATTTCCCTATGATTTCCGTATTCTATGGGTTATTCCATGAAAATTTGCCAAAGGAACCATACCTCTATCGTTAAAATTGAGTCCCCTACTTTTTGTTGGTAGATTTTTTCCCAAATTGACGTTCGTATGAAATATTACCTACACGTTCACATCCATTACTCGAAAACTATCGATCGGGTTTAATCGCCAGTAGGCGCGTTGGAAAGGTGAGCTCATTTTGATCAATTTACAAAAACAATTCTTCAACATTGTTTCAACGGTTCAAAAGTTACGGGCATTTTTGTCCAAATTTTGGAGTATTTTTACATTTTTTTCATGATTTTGTCCAAGAATATTACTTTCATGGCCATTTTTTTGGCTCAATTTTTTTGACTTACGAAGCTTACGAACTTTACGTTACGACTGGACTGATTTGCGCTTTACATTATTGGCATATTTTTTCACAGGGTGCACACCCTGTGTTATGTTTGTTTATTTCTTTTTGTTTTTAGTTTCTTTATAGACTTCTTTATTTTTGTTTGTTTATAATATTCCAGTGTATGCTAGTTTTGTTTGAGCGTCATTTCAGTGAAGTGTTACTTGAAATAAATAACAAATAATCAAACTATTTTGAAATTTAGAAAAGATTTAAAGGTAAGTGTTAAAACATTGCTAACTATTATAGTTAATAGTTATATTATTATTCTATGAAAAACATATCTAATTCTTTTAGTGACGGTTTAAAAAATGGATTCAGAGCCTGGTTCATCGCAAAATCCAACAGATACCCAACGCAGTAGTTTGCAACATTTGGTCTCTCATGATGTTTTTTCTTTTGGCGTGGCCTGTGAATTACCTGATATTAATCTGTCAACTAAACGAGATATATTGAAGTACTATTTTTTCATGGCCGAACGTTCAAAAGCCCAAAGCAAAATATTTTCCTATAAAACATTTACTCCCCAAGTAGCAGACAGATTGTTAGAAATTTGGAATCAACTTAATATTGAACTTATACTCAAAGGTAGCATCATTAGAAAATTGAATAATTTGCTTGACGCATATAGTAATGCAGATAAACAACGAGTAAAACGCGTAACAGAATTCAAAAAATTCGTAGAATCAACAAACCAATTATTCAACATTGGAAAATGTAAATGCAACTTGAAATAAAACGACTGCTCATGTGTATCTATCCCAGAAAACGACTGCTCATGCGGATTTGTCTCACATAAAACCAGGGCCAATTGCACATTCTCGTTGGCTGACCAAAGCCAATAGATTATTACGGTTGTATGTGACAACTAATAATCCAACTGAAAATTTAAAAATTCTGGCTAACTGTATAATAAAAGTATACACGCCAATGTATTTCAATGTTAAGTATTATAGCTCTGCCGCATACGGTAGTACATTACTTTTTAAATTTATTACTTGGACACGATTTTTATCACCGAATTTACTTGGAGTTGTAAATACAGTAATTCAAGATAATCCATATTTTGAACACTCAGAAAATATCTTGCTATCTATGTTGTTTAATGATAGAATGGAAAAACGAAACATTGCTATAAAGAAGATTTTACATTACCGAAGAGATATTGTCGACCCAACGGAACTTAGAGTTTATAAAAAATCTCTTATAAACTTTAATTGTGCGGAATATACAAATATGATTGATTTAAATGACGATACCATTTTATTCGAACCACCGTTTACGCAAAGTTATTCGTATGAACATTTGGAGGGATATTTAAATTACGAAGTGCCACCGTTCGATGATCCACAAATTCCTTTACACATTCAAGGAACGGAAAGACATGTCCAATTGCTGGCTGCCACTGCTAAACGAGTTGCAGGAAAGAATGTAGAAGGCGCTATGGCGACATTAGAGAGCCGTACGAAAACACCAAGACTTGAAAGCAAACAAGACTTTCAGAAAAAATAATGTTTTTTTTCACATTTTGTCTTTTACTACACTCAAATTGAATATTTTTTTTTTTGATAATAGGTTGATAGATACTTTATTATCTCTTAATTTGAATTTTTGTAGAAAAAAAAAAATAAAAAGGGACAAAAAATCAAAAAGTTGGTTTTATGTGTTATTTTGTTTTAGCAATATCGCATGAATTAATCAACCGAATTCGATAAATTTGGGCTTAAACTCTTGGTTTTGAGTTGTAAATTGAATTAAATAATGGATTGAGCCAAAAAAATGGCCGTGAAAGTAATATTCTTGGACAAAATCATGAAAAAAATTGAAAAATGGTCCAAAATTTTGACAAAAATGCCCGTAACTTTTGAACTTTTTACCAACAAAAAGTAGGGGACTCGATTTTAACGATAGATGTATGGTTCCTTCGGCAAATTTTCATGGAATAACCCATAGAATACGGAAATCATAGGGAAATTGGTGAATTTTTTCACTCCCTACAAATCGACCCACCCTAATAAATATATATATATATATATTAACGTGCCTCAACTTGAACTTGGACATTTTCCCAATCCTAAAATATTTTGGCAGAGTGACAAATGCCGTCAGTGAGCTAAAACATTATTTAAAAACCTCCAAAAAGCATGTTTTTCTTAAATATAGTTATTAGCTGCACTCTAACAAAAATCCACGGGAATTTACAGCAATTATTGCTGGCAACAGATTTCCTACATTTAATATAGTTTTATTTTAGAAAGCCAAATTCATAATATTTCACGCTAGAAAAGCGTATAAACTATGTCCTACAATTATTGCTCTCGCACTCTCTTTAAAAACTCTCTTCTAAAATTATCTCTGTCAATCTCTTATCTGCTTATAAAAAAACTCTAGAAATGCGTCAAGTTTCTCAAGTAAGTTTTGAAGAAAGCAACAACAATACTGTAAAGAGTTAATTACACATCAGAAAGCGCTGCTTTTTCCAACTTCATTAGGTTTGAATAATTAAGCTGTGTCCAATAAACTTTTTAAGTTTTATATAATGTGACACTTGTTCGAATAATCTCTTCGAAATCATATGACGTTAAAGAAAAGGTTTTTTATTGTAGGTCAAGCAATGCCAATGCCGCCAGAAAAGGTAATTTTCAATGAAAAGGGAAAACGGGGAAGGGGAAACGAATAACACTTCTAAAAACGGGGAAAATAAGGTTCAAAAAGAGTAAGTTCGTCACAAACAAATTATGCTATGAATTTTTTAACAACTTGTATTTAAATACATTTTAAAATCATCTGAGTCATCTTGAGTTTTAACTTATTCTTATTACTATTTGAAATAGCCTGTGTGTTTAGTTTAAATTCATTTGGATTGCCATCAGCTGTCAGCTCACACATAAGTTTTATTGCAAGAGTCCAAGAAGAGTAATTTCGTCACAAAACCAACATATTATGTTATGAATTTCTTAACATCTTGTATTTAAATACATTTTAAAATTATCTGAGTCATCTTGAGTTTTAATTTATTTTTATAACTATTTGAACTAGACTGTTTGTTTAATTTTAATTCATTTCAAATCATCAGCTGTAAGCTCTAACGTAATTTTCTCTCTGTTAAGCGTAATTTGATTTATTTGCTTGGAAAACTATGAAAAATGGGTAAATAAAACTGAGAACTTTTAAAAGATTTAATTTCGAAGGCGGAGCATTAAGACTTTTCACATTTGTGGATCCTATTGTTTGGAAAAAAAAAACGTATCTTTCATTAATTCCATTGTGTTCCTATTTATTTAAAAAATCTAAATATACATCGACATACAATATAAATCACTAAGTAATATTAATTTTTTAAATTTACTTACACAAGATAAGCAAAATTGTTTGGCATCATGTTTTAAGCTTAGAGCTACAAATCTATTTTTATAACCTGTAAACTACAAATTGGGGTAATTATTTACCCCATGGGTTTCTTCTTCGTGAAATCGTTCTGAAACCAGTAATCTGACTCTTAAGTGTATTAATTTATTCCTTTTCCACGCCAAAGAGAATGGTAAAGAGCAAATTTAGTTTTATTAAAGTTTACTTGGTGAAAAGTCTTTTTAAATAGCTTAAAGTACTGAAAAACAGTCAAACTTTCATTTAACAAATAAAAATTAGTAATTTTGTTTCTAAAATACTAATTTTGAAATCTTAAACAGGATTTTTTAAAGAAAAAACATAAGGCTTTAAGAAAAAAAAAATACCAACATAATATTTTGCTTAAAGAGTCTGTTTATTTGAGACTCTGAAAATTAAAAAAAATTCGTAATCTTATATATGAAAAGGTCAAATAAAAATCCTTGCAATATTGCTTTTCAAGAATAAATTTCGGTTTCTGTTATGCAAAAAGTAAAAAATGAGCAGTTCAGAGTGTGTAGTTTTAGTGTTTAATTTGCAGATACAAGTGAAATGTTCCCAGAAATTAAAAAAAAATTTATATTGTCAATTTTAATAAAAACAATATAAGAAAGCCGTTTGACAACTGTACCATATATGTTATTTTACACACCAAAATACATTAAAAAATTTAAACTGCATGGGATTAAAAATCAAAAGAAAGTGTTTGCAGTTAAACTCAAGTAATATGTACCAGTAATAAATGCTATATTTTTTTAAAGGCATATTTTTAATTATATAAGTAAGGTTTGTATTGGTATGGTTTTTATTTAAAATAAAACACTGAATTTTAGAAAAGGGGAAAAAACGGAAAAATGTTAAGGAAAAAACGGAAAAAACTTATGAAATGCATGAACAAAAGGAAATGATCTCTACCAAAATCTAGCAACACTGAGCGTAACACCCGCTCAAATAGCGTAAAATATCGCTGCTGGCGCGTTTAGGATTCTCTGAGCGACAACACGCTGAAATAGAGTGAAAAATAACAGTGTTGCCACTTTGTGATTAATTCCTCAAAATGAGGAATTGAAAGTAGCTATAAGTAATTTTTGAGAAATTTTATTTTTTGAATTTGAAAATTTTTAGAATTTTTTTTAAATATATATAGGTACAAAAAAAAAAAAAATTGGCAGCACCTTTTCTGGTTTGCAGAGACATACTTTTAAATAAAACTGAACACTGAAATTTCCGATTGCGTTTCCCCGTCACTATAAAAATATTGAAACAAGTGCAAATGGACTTAATAATTGGCGTACGTTAAAATCAATTTAAACATAAAATTAATACAAGAAATAGAATGCATGGTTGCAGTCTGCATCGGAAGTAAAGGTATGCATTGACTATTATTGTATTTCTATTATTTCTATTGTAGCAATTATCGATTAACTCTTTAAGGGGGTCCTCTGGTAATCTATGCCAAATTTAAGCCTTTTTTCAAAATATTGTGGAAAGAGAACGAGTAAAGATATTTTAGTTCCGTTTTTTGATTTGGGTAGCTTAATTTATTGAAAAAAATACAAAATTTTGAAAAAGTGAATTTATGGACCGTTCAGAAAGTTCTCGGCCTGGTAACGAGGTTCTCCGGAAAAAAGGTGGGTCCAAATTGCGCACGATTCCAAGAGTAAACATCGTCTGAAAAAAAAAAAAATATTCAGTTACTTAGAATGAATGTCCCTATAGCCCCTACCTCGGAAACAAAAATTGAAATTTTTTTAGGGGGGGAGCCGCCACTTTGAAAATGAAAAATCGAATTTCGACCTTTTTTTTTTGTAGTCTAGTGTAGAAAAAAAATAGTAAACATTATTTTTTCGGCAAGTTTGAGGTAGGGGCTATAGCGGCGTAAATTCTGCGTCGTTTCATGCCTCATATATCAAAATCGGTCAAAAACTGTTTGAGTTATCGTGCGCAAAGTTTTGAAAAACATGGTTTCGAGAAAAACGCGTTTAAAGTTTTGACTTCAATTTTGAGGCACACAAATGACATTAACACATATTTTTTTAATACAATACTTACGAATATTAATCGGCAATTCCAGCCCCATAAAGTGTGCCTTCCTCCATCTCATAAAACGAGTTTTCCATGGCTTTTTGGGCTCTGCGGGCTGTGCGACCCTCTTTCGATGATGCGTACGTTTTTAGCTCTGAGCGTTGAAGTCGTTTTCCGTCGCGAGATTCAGCATACATCTCGGCTTGTGGGCCGATGACAATACCCATTGTTGACATTATTTTTAAAATACTTGTGAAGCCTTCGTTGAAAATGCAGGTTGCCAGAAAATTTGCGATTTCGACTGTGGTAGCACCACAGTGGATATGTTTCGGCGCAAAGGTCCACAAAAGCGAGTTGAACGATTCGTTACAATTTTGCGTTTCACCTCCAGTGCATCGGTTGAGTAGATCAATACATATACATATTTTGGTACATAATATCAATACATATTTTGGAAGAATTCCACAGAATTTTCGACTAATGACTGCAGGCAAATAAACAACTTTGCTGATGCGTTATTTTGACGAAAACATACCTACACAAAAATGCCTGTATCTCCTAAACTATTTCGAATTTTGAAAAATCCTTTTGGGAAAATGTTTTTGAGTATCTGAGCAATAGAAATATGAAAAAATCGAAAAAAAATTTTTCGGATTACCAGAGGACCCCCTTAAATCGACAAGAAAATTATTTTTTACACATTCGCTTATTTTGACCATATTTTTTTTTGTCTAATTTTTATGTGATACCGTTAGTTTTGCGAAATCTAACTTAGTGATGCCATATTGCACTATCGACTTTATTGGGTTAAAAATATTTTAGAGCACTCTTTGAAGTAAAATCCAGTAAAAATGAGCATATGAATTCAATCAAATTTGGCTGTTCAAGATCTTGTTAATGAGTAGAGATAATTTTTACCTCGATTATTTTTTATATCCAGAGTCGTATTAAAAACGAGTTTGTAAAATAAAATTTTCAGTAGATATATTAATGTTTTCAAAATAAGAAAAAGTAATATCATTACTATTATATTTTTTTTCTAATGCATCGGTTTAGCGAGTATTCAGTAAATAATAACACTAGTTTGAGAAACCGACTCGATACAAAAACAGTTTTATAATTTATCTTTACTAAAGTAGGAATTAATAAAAATAGTGATGACCTATTTGAATAAAATAAAAACATGTTTGAATTGAATTGGAAAAATAAAGTTTCATGTATTTAATTTTTAACGAAAACATAAATTAGAACTAAAAAGTCTTAAAATTTTTTTAAGGAACGCATAAAGCGTTTTAACCCTTTGAAGAAAAATAATTTATTTACATTTTAAAGTCGTGTGAGCACAATTTTCGAGATATTTTCATAAAGGTGGGCTTAAAGAATGAGAAATAAATGTGGCGTTTAACTGTGTCATTTTTTGAACTTTTTTTAATTTTAAGAGAAACAAAAAACTAGGAATTCAAAATATGTTTTTTCTATAGGTATATATTAATCCCGATTTCTCAGAGACTACAGATATAGATACCACAAACGATTTTCATATGGGGCGGATATATTTTCTCATCAAAATTATGTTAAAACCTTTTTGAAGCTACTGCAAAGAAGTAAAAAAAAATTGTCCGGATTAAAAAATTTCAAATTCACTTTTGTATAGATGACAATTCCACAAAAAATTTTAAAAAAGTACAGCGGTTTGCTTGTCGTCCTCAAAGGGTTAATTAAGATATCCAATAAGAAAGAACATATGTAGGAAAAAATACATTTGCTTATGTTTACTTGAAAAATAAAATATCGTGTGAAAAAATTTTTGAGGAATTTCATTTAAATTTGAAAAATTTTGTAGAAATTTGGGTACTAAAAAGTTGAGAAAATGTACATATTTTAGGACTCTCTGAGCGACAAAACGCTGAAATAGCGTGAAAAGCAGAGAAAATATACGCATTTAAAAAAAACGCTGAGTTTTAAACAGAATTGAAAAAAAACCGCAGCTTAGCGTGATATTTTTACGAAATCGCCAATAAATGTCGTGTAAGAGTTGTAATAAAATAAACTGTCAGAGATTATAGGCTGTCTCATTATTACTTATCTTATTATTTATTGACTTAATATTGTACGCAAAGGTGATGCTAAGCAACAACTGCTTGCACTTTATTCCAACTTTTAGATCAAAATAAACTACTGTGCAGCACATTGTTACGTTTTAAGTGGCAGAGGTTGTTGGTAAGCTTTTATGAAGCAGACAGCGAAATTCTTGAGTTATACGTGCTGCTGCCTTGAGCCGACATGCACACAATGCCATACTCAAAAAGCTTTGCTAACTAAATAAATGACCGTCAACTGGCAGCTTTTGAGATATTTGAACCTTTGCGCGCTGAGACGTATGAGTAATATTTTCTTCTGTAAACTCAAGTAAAGTGGTTTTGTTTAAGAAGTTCAAAATTAACTTAAATGCTCAAATCTTTTTTATGCTGATGAAAGCATTAGCTATTATGCAGATGAAAGCGCTAAGCACACACACACATACATAAACAACAAGTAAGACCAACAGTCTTCAACGTCACTTGGAAATGACAGCCTTTTTTGTTTGTACATATTTTTCTTTTGTGCAAAACAGCAAAAAAAAAAAAAAAGAAAAAAAAATTCAATGCATCAAAGCTATAAAAAAAAATTGCTTCCAAGCGAGTGACACTCAAATGAAATGCAAAATTGCACAACAACAATGACGACAACCAGGATGATGCTGACAGCAAGAATGGGCGAGCTAATGAACACAGAGGTAAGAACCAGAAGCACAGTCGAGCATTGCTTCATTTGCAATTAAGTGGCAAATTTATCGTAAGCCCAGAATGGATTAAGATTGAAAACCTGAAGTAGATTGCAATGCGGTTGTTTTGTGGGTCTTTCTAGCCTTGCACTAGATGTCTTTAAAAACCAAATGGCTGCAAGACGTCTGACTTTTTTGAGCGTTGGAGGAAGCTGCAGTTTAGCAGAGAGCTGTGTTCAGCAGTTAAAATTGCTGTGCGTTGAACTGTGCAGTTCAAAATACAAGATGCAATGGCTGTTAGTGTATACAAAATGTAGAAGGAAAATTTTTTAACATTCAGAAAAAGTATTTAAGATCTAACATCTCCAAGATTTTTAGAAAAAAATATAAACATTTTTTCTTTAATCTTTTTTTAAACTAAATCCTTTTGTTTAAAAACTTAAACGTGTAAAAATACACCTCTGAGCTTTGTTGCAAAATTTGGTAAATTGAGTGCATAAAAATATACAAATGCTGACCTTTGTCATGAAGCATAAATATAACACAACGTGCCACACGGCGTATGATTAGTATTAATCTGGCAAAATTTGTTAATTTTATTTAGCCTGCTAGCGTTCGGAAAACTTTTGTGCAAATAAGTTTTTAAGCTTCAAGCTTAAAGTCTTAAAGTGCTGTTGGCATATCATACATACTCGTACACGTTAAAATATTTCGAGTGGTTTTAAATTCGGATGCTTAAATATTTGCTATTAAAATAACTGCGCATTATTTTGTATTGTGAGCTTGAACTTTTATTATTTCCTTAGGTAAGCGGGAAATTTGCTTATCTTCCGGCAACGACGATGAGGAGATGAACTTTGTGAAGTATTTAAAATGCTTGAAAAAACTTCTTGATATGATAAATGATTTTGGCACAAAAAAAAAAAAAACAAAAACAAAAACATAGAAAAAACCAAAACAACAACAGCTGTTAACAATTGACTCACTTTATTTGGGCAGAAATGGGGAAAGACATAGAAGCAGGGAGCCATCATCGTGAAGTGCGACCTTTTGCGATAAAATTTATTATGGCTGTCAACTCTGATTTTTACGAACCACCTCGTATAACAGTATTTTATGGCTTGTTCATCCTTCCGCGCCAAGAAAAAAAAAAAGAAAAAAAGAGGAAAACAAAACATATTTCTACCAACTCTGAAGTGATGATAGATCAACTGCCGCTGCTGTCTTGTCTTCGGAATAGTGCTTGCTGCCAAACACATTTATATTAATTTTCAATATAATTTCGTGATATGCGCGTCGTGTGGCCTTCGAAGGCGTTAGCTATATATATATATATATATTTGGGAAAACAACCTATTTACACAACAGCACAGCAGCATGTCGTTATTCATTATAGCTGCCATTATGTTGGTCATCAGCATCAGCTGTGCGACAAATTTTGCAGATGTTGTTGTTGTTATTGCTCTAAGGCACGCTTGCGACACAGCAGCGTAACCTTGCAAGGTCATGTTTTTGGACTGAAAGCATAGAAATTATTGTAATTGTTTGAGGTTGGTGGCTGTTGTTTGCTTTGTAATCAATTTGCAGCTTGTCAGGACATTTATTACAAGTTAGTTAAAGTTGACAAACAAAGACAGGTTAACTCATTAAATCAAGTTCGAGTTGACTTTAAGAAAATTAATAATCGCAAAATAAATAACATTTTGACACACTGTCAATACAATGGTCCGGTTTTTTGAATAAACTGCTTTGTTTGTTCTCTTGCTTCTGGCATGTCAGCGCTACCACTTCGTGCTCTAATTTTCTTTATCTCTACCTCCTAACTAATTTAATGACAACTTTTATGATTTTTTAAGTGTTGCGCACGCACACAACAACAAATTCAATAAGCATTCAACTGAAGTGTTGTAATAAGGAAAACAACAAGAGCAACAACAAACAACAGTACACGCTTTATGTGCTCGTACGCAGCTTGCCAACATTTCAATATGTAGTTGTTTTTTTTTGCCAAATGGAGCCTTAGCTATAGCAGCGTTTCAAACATTTAATGATCACTTAAACTGTTTTATGGCAGCCACCAAACATATGTTCCGGGAAAAATTACCAACCAGTCATTGTGGATGTGTGGATGGTGCAGGTGTTATGATGGTTGAGTAGGAGACAGTCTGCATGGTGAAGTGTAGGCTTGGAGAGTGAGTTGTAGAACTAAAGTACGCAGCACATATTACGGTAGCTGTATTAAATATAAATAGTCGTTTTAATCAAGTTATTCCAGAAGAGTTGAATGACATCGTGTGACAGTAGGGGAAACAGTTATTTGAAACATAAACATATCTTAAATAAAATACTAGTGAAAAAAGTATATTTTAATTTTTAATATTGTTATATTTTAAGCAAATATTTTTTACAAATATTTTGAAAATCTTAAGAAAATTGAAAACTGCAACTTTATATTGAAATAAAATGCATTCAATACAAAAAGTATGTGTGTGGCCGACACGCGCGGTAGAATTTACAGAAAACTGTAGAAAGTTTTTTATGACTTTTTCATAAAACATCTTTACCTTAGAATGAGAAAAAAATACTTGATAATTAATATATTCCTTTAATATTTCTTGTTCAAAAGTCCAATCAAAGGAATTAACAAAACTAGTTTGAACTGTACCGATTGGTAAGTACATATATTTTTTAACTTTTTTCACAAAAGGTTCCAACTATTGAATATTTATTAAAAATATAACTCAAAAGTTGCTTTTGTGCTAAAAATAAAAAGGTGTGCGCCCAAGATCACACGATAGAATTGATAACTTCTGAATTTCCTATTCGAAAAGATATATATATGTACATAAATAATAACATTTACGTTGTACAATAGAGCACTCATGATATATATAAAATGTGCAAAAGTATTTCTTCTTCGCTCCCAGCGCTTTTTCATAAACATCAATGGTAAAAAATAAGATCTGAAAAAAAAATTTGTATCGCTAGTGGTAATTAGCCAGTCGTTTTTGAATTAAAGACTCCAAAATGGGATTAAAAACAGTTCAAACATGCTTTATTCTGTAACTCTTTTAAAACTATTTTCGAAGGTGGTTAATCTTTGTAACGTAAAATAAACAATAAATAGGTAAACAATTGTAGGTATAACTTGTATAAATTGTAGGGAAACTGGGGGCGATGGAACAATGTAACATGTCTGACTGTCTCAACCTGGCGAGGCCAGCATAATCTTTGTGAAATCGCCTCAAGTCGACTCAAACCTCCACGTGGTGTTTCCTGGGCAACGTCAAAACTGACAACCGTTAGTTTGGCGGCTAATCTGATCGACGAGCCTCCCTAGGCTTAAAATAGGTTGTGCGTTGGGTTTGAAGCCCACCCGTAAAAACCAATTTCAATGAAAACTAATAAGAATAGAAGAAAACTGATCCCCAAATCTGATGACGACTTCCGCAAACGAAAAGCTGATAATGATTTACGGATATGCACCTGGAATGTCCGAACCCTTAATTGGGAACGTGCCTCTATCCAACTGACTGATGTCTTGGAAAGATACAAAGCTGATATCACTGCTATCCAAGAAATGCGATGGAAGGGACAGGGTTGCATTCGGCATGCACCCTGTGATATCTACTACAGCGGCCATGCGGAGAAGCACGAGTTTGGATGCGGATTTGTAGTTGGCAAGATCCGCATCAAGGTTAGATTTTTCAATATAAGCCTAATATGTGCGCACGCTCCGACAGAAGACAAGGACGATGAGATCAAGGAAATTTTCTACGAGTGCCTTGAAAATGCTTACGAGCGCTGCCCCCGCCACGACGTAAAAATTGTGCTTGGTGACTTCAACGCTAAGGTGGGCTAGGAAAATATTTTTGGTCCAACAGTCGGAAATTTCAGCCTCCACGACAACACCTCCGATAACGGAATGAGGCTGATTGACTTCGCCGCAGCACGAAACATGGTCGTAAGTAGCACTAGATTCAAGCATCTCAATATTCATAAAGCCACCTGGATACCCCCTGATCAAAAAACAAAAAATCAAATTGATCACGTTTTGTTCGATGGAAGGCACTCTTCCAGTGTATTGGATGTACGCACGATCCGTGGTGCAAACATTGACTCGGATCACTATCTTGTTGCAGCCAAGATCCGTACACGTCCGTGCGCAGCTAAGAATACACGCAACCCTACAAAGACGTCGATAAGCTAGACGTCGAAAAGCTGCAATCGAAACAGACAGCCGATGCTTTCGCTACTCGACTCTCACTCCTGCTTCAAAGCACTCCTCCAATCGATGATATATGCGCGCAGTGGACACACATTTCCAACTCCATGCGTGCGGCTGCTCAAGAGCTGATTGGCTACCAACGCCCTCGCCGAAACCAGTGGTACGACCAGGAGTGTCGCGACGCCACTGCAGAGAAAGACGCCGCCTACAAAGCCACCCTGCAGTCGGTTGTAACGCGCGCTGCTAAGGGGCGATACAAAGAAAAGAGGAGGAAAGAGAGACATATTTTCAGGCGGAAAAAAAGAGAGGCAGAAAAGCGCGAGCAAGAGAAGATTGAGATGTTTGGTGACAGGAATGAGGCCCGAAAATTTTTTGAAAAAATAAGATGCCTTGCCGATGGTTTTAAAACCGGGGCCTCTTCCTGCAAGGATGAAAACGGGAATCTAGAGACAGATGTCCAGAGTACACTGACGTTATGGAAGGAACACTTCTATAAGCTTCTTAATGGCGACGCTGACAACAATCCTGCCAACAGAGATGATATTCCGGAAACCCCAATTGCGGATGACAGCGTCGAGGTTCCGCTGCTCGACTATGATGAAGTTCTGATAGCTATAGCTCGGCTTAAAAATAACAAAGCCGCTGTTTAAGAACGGAGGCAAGGCTCTACTTAAATGCATTCACGAGCTTCTATGCAGAATATGGTCGGTAGAATGCATTCGAACGATTGGAATCTCAGTGTGATCTGCCCAATCCATAAGAAAGGCGATCCCTCTATCTGTGCCAATTACCGTGGGATAAGCCTTCTTAATATCGCATATAAGGTCCTGTCGAGCGTTTTATGTGAAAGATTGAAGCCCATTGTAAACGAACTGATCGGACTTTATCAGTGTGGCTTCAGACCTGGAAAGTCCACCATCGACCAGATTTTCACGCTACGACAAATCTTGGAGAAGACTCAAGAAAAACAAGTCGACACCCACCATCTTTTTGTCGACTACAAAGCCGCCTTCGACAGCCCAATAAGGAAGCACCTGTACTCCACCATGTCTGAATTTGGTATTCCTGCAAAACTAATACGACTTTGCAGGATGACACTGAGCAACACTAGCAGCGCAGTTAAAATCGGGAAGGACCTCTCCCCACCATTTATTACCAAACGAGGATTCAGACAAGGTGATTCTTTATCGTGCGACTTTTTCAACCTAATGATGGAAAAGATCATCCGAGCTGCTGATCTGAGACGTAGTGGCACAATATTCTACAAGAGTGTTATGCTGCTTGCGTATGCTGATGACATAGATATCATTGGCCATAATACGCGCGAAGTCAGTGCAGCATTTTCCAGATAAGAAAGAGAGTCAAGTCGAATGGGTCTGTCAGTGAATGCAGATAAGACGAAATACTTAGTGTCAACAAACAAACAGTCCCAGCGTCTTGGAACCCACGTTACCGTTGACAATACCTCCTTCGAGGTTGTGAAGAACTTCGTTTATCTGGGATCCGGCATTAATTCAACCAACGACATCAGCATTGAGATCAAACCAATCCAACAGGTGTTACTTTGGGCTCAGTTGGCAATTGAGAAGCAGAGCCCTCTCTCGACGAACGAAAATCACGCTCTATAAATCGCTCATCATGCCCGTCCTACTTTACGCATCACAAACCTGGACGCCGAGCAGTTTAGATGAAAAGACTTTAGGAGCATTCGAGAGAAAGAATCTTCGTAAGATCTACGGACCAATCTGCGTCAATGGCGAGTACCGAATGCGGTGGAATGATGAACTGTACGAGCTGTACGCTGACATCGACATAGTCAAGCGCATTAAAATCGAGCAGCTTCGCTGGCTTGGTCATGTTCAGCGCATGAAAGACGATGCTCCAGTGAAGAAAACATTCGATTCGGTACCCAGCGGCGGTCAACGCAGAAAAGGACGACCGCATCTTCGTTGGAAAGACCAAGTAGAGGACAACCTGACGAAGCTTGGAATTTCCAATTGGCGCCAGCAAGCGAAAGACAGAAATGGCTGGCGCAAATTCTTAGATGAGGCCAAGACCGACATACGGTTGTAGCGCCAACTGAGTAAGTAAGTAAGTATAATTTTTTTATCTTAGTGCAATAATTCACGGTGTTGTGAGTGGTAAAAGTTTAATTATGCAACAATTTTTGGGTACAAATTTTCATAAATTTTGAAAGGGCGATAAAATGAATTGCTTTTAAGCATTATAAAAATTATTAAATGAAGCTTAAATAACAAATTGTATTTTTTTAAATATTTATTTTTATTGCCGAAAATAAAAGCTAAAAAGTGAAAAAATAATAATTATTCTTTTATTTTTATACTAAATTCCATAACAAAGTGACAGTGAAATACTTAGTCATATTAGTGCTAATACATTACTTTTAAATACTCTTTTCAAAGGCCGTGGGTGTTTTATTTTAATACAATATTACTCATACGCCATGTTGACAAACTATTACAGAATAAGAAGGCAAACGAAGATGAACAAAAGACTAACAAACAAAAATGAGGATAACCGAAGACGAGTGGAATAAAAGCAATCGATTTAAATGAGGTTTACTTCTTACGGGTGTCCTTAATATTAAATTAAATTTTATAACACATTGAACTGAAGAGGAAAGTGATATTAAATTAAAAAAAACATGGCCACCTTGACAAACCAAAAAGGATTTTTTTGGATGTTTAGAATATAATGACTGCTGAAATAAGTGACTTCGTTCCGAGCAACACCTACGCCTTTTCTTTATTGCCTACGAGACAATATTAAATAAGGAAATAACACGTATTAATCCAAATTTTTTTATTTTCGATACAATGACGTGGGAGCAATATAAGGAATATATTGCAGCTAAATTAGTAGTTAAAAAAATAAATTGGTTATCAGTGATATTGCAGAATGTGGAGTCGCATTAATTACAAGGTTTAAGGTAGTAATAGCTCTCCAAGAAGAACAAAAACAGTACATTATGCATACAATGGAACAACATTATGAAGGTTTACTATCCATAAATTTTCGAAAAAAAATATTTAGAGATTTAGAGTAGAGTTTTCAGAAAAAAAATTTGTTAAATTTCAGTTTTTATAAAAATAAAATGTTGCGTGTATTAATGACACCCGTAAGAAGTTAACCTCAATTAAATCGATTGCTTTTAATCCGATCGTCTTCGTTTATCTTAATTTTTGTTCGTTAGTCTTTTGTTCATCTTCGTTTGCCTTCTTATTCTGTATTAGTTTCTCAACATGGCGTATGAGTAATATTGAATTAAAATAAAACACCCACGGCCTTTGAATAGAGTATATAAAAACAAAATATTCCACTTTCACTTTGTTATGAAATTTAATATAAAAAATAAAAAAAAAAATTATTATTTTTTCACCTTTTAGATTTTAGTTTCGGTAACTAAAATAAATATTTAAAAATAAAGACAAATTTTTATTTTTTGCAAATTGGGATACAATGCCACTACAATTTGAAGGTGTTTGGCCAGGCAATTGCTTCAGCAATTTACGTTTCGCGTGGAGGTCGCTCACATCAAAGTCATTTGCATAAAGATCTAGTTTTGTTTTTAGATTTTGTTCAGAAGGCACTTTTCCGTCGAAGGCTTCGATTACAATGTTACAGTAGTAAGCTACATACTTAAGGGTGCTTTCAAACTGAAGTGGTGGGTTTGTAGTAGAAACTCTACATTTTGCTCTATTTTTTTGCAAACACAGAGAAAGAAAATGGTTATCCGCAAGCATGCTTATGAAGAAGAGAGTAAGAAGAGGAAAATATCTAATACAAAAATATTATCGTTGTAAAAAAAAACTGACATTTTGAATAACTTTTGAAGTTTTCTTTTTAAATTGTTTATCTGGCTAAAAAAGTGGGGGGCAACTGCCCCCTTTCCCCGCTGCTTCCGATGCCAATGTTTAAATTTCATTTTTCGTTTCATTGAGTTTTAAATCACAATGATTCTAAAGTAGTTTCACTTTAAAAATAAAAACTTTTTAAGTGGTATTGAAAATGCAGCAGAATAAATTAGCTGATTTAAATTTGACAAATTTTCTTTTATAACCTTATAACAGATCGATTCTGTTGCGGTAACGCTAATCTTATTACCGGAGAAATTCACCTTATGGTAACTTTTACACCCTTTTGGTATTCTGCAACCAAGCGTAACCGATGAATATTGTTACCATCTCTTTAGGTGGTAACAAGCAAAACAGCTGGCATTTGTAAAGCTTGCAGCCGCTCTGGGTGGCTGCGAACAAAATAAATGTAAAACTGCAGCTGTGCTGGCGTAGTTCGTTATTATTTCCTGCTAAGAACAGCAAATAATATTACTTAATATTACTTTAAAGTTATCAAAATTCCATTACTTCTGTGCACTTACTTCTCTTTTTTACTTTTTTTTTTGTTTCACCACACTCTCACACAGAACTGCGAGTGCTTTATTTCAATGAGGTGAGTTAACGACGTTTGACAGCGTAACCGAGTGCACAGAATACCGATTGCGAAGATTGGTAACGAATTTCGGTAACAAGATTACTATTACCGGTAGCGCACAGAATCGATCTATGACTAAAAAAAGTTTAGAAACTGTGGTAATAGTAAAAAAAACATTTTTCATTTCTTACAAAGAATTATGTTGAAGTTTTCTTTCCGCGTGAGAGCAGAATTTGTTAATTTTTGCTGTAATATATATAAAATTTATATATATTTCAGTTTTATACGTAACTTTTTTGTGTGACTATTGATATGATATACTTGTTCCAAAGCAGTATCATATGATGCAAGTCTGTGGTAAGAATTTTCAATAAAGGCGAGGTTTTTATTACAAAATATATTGATAACAAAATAATATTAGTATCTTTTCCAATCATATGTAATGTGTTTCACTTTTAAAAAATATTTTATTTTTGATTTTGCTTCCTACCACGCACAGTGTGCGATTATTTTTTTATTGTCTATTAACATAAATAGGAAAATTTTTACCAATCTAGGATGACAAAATTATGACCCCCCGGAGTGGGAGTCTCAAACACCCTCTTGGTTACAGGGTCTTTCATTGAATTGCTAATAGAGAAAAAAATCATACATTAAGTTTTGAGTTTGAAATACTAAATTGTATTAGAACAACATACAATAAAATTTTGTAACCTTCTAATCTGTTATAAGTCTTAGTAGCTATTTAGAAGAACTTGCAGGTTTTTTGGTTTTGAAAGAAAAAACTATTTATTTTTTATCAAAAAAACTATAAAACTACAAAAATATTCAAGGAAATATTTATTAAGAATTTGATTCCTCGCTTGTAGAAGCGCTCTCACTTCCCCCAATTCCTTTCTTTAACTCAGATACAGATTCAGTTCTTGGCATTTTCATTAGTTCCATAACTGCAGGGTCTAGATGTGTTACACAATGGTTTGCTTTTGTTATTTATAAGGTTACCGCAGGGCCCTAAGTTTTCAAAAGCTTAAGCAATATATCCGTGTTTGTCTTGGTTCTCGGTTTCTTTCTACAGTAGTTCAGTATAAATTTGAAAAATTCCTGATGGCAGGACGACTCTTGCTCTTCTTCGGACATCTGAACATGCATTAATATTTTATGCAAAGTAACAGGCTAAGTTAGAAGTAATAGCAGCATTTTTAAAAATATCTCTTGCACTGTTTCTGTTATTAATTTTTCCAACTCCTGGTATTGGCTACTGCAACAGGCCCAGTCTCTGTTGATAATAATTCCTTTCCTTGACACAGCATTAGATTTATCTTCTTTAAGATGTTCCATTAATCTGATCTGAGCATGTAATGTAGATAATGCCCAAGAAAAAGCTTAATTTCTTACAACGAGAGATCAGTATACAAATTTAAGTGAGAGTTATTTTTATAAAACGCATGAATAGTATACTCATACCTAAAACGAAAATTCATAAAGGGTAGAGACAAAAAACTTTTTATTGCATAAATGTTGTGAAATAATAGTCTTACACAAATTTAAAAAACAATTTTGAAGTTCATGCAACAACATTCTAGCTAAAACAAGAATCTTGTAACTTGTGTTGTTTGATACAATTTTACCTTAAAAAAACCTGTGGTTAAATGTTCTTGTCTGTTTTGAAAGTTTTAGTAAAAGATTTTGCCCATTATGGTAAGTTTTTGTGGAATATTATATTTCACAAAATTTTCGATAAGTTGATGACAAATATGTTTGTGTGTTCATGTACATGATATCACTAACCGTTCCAGAAATTTTTGTACTTTGTTTTTTTTAATCCGAAAAAAATATATTTCATGTCTTCTTATATATTTTTATTTAAAGAAAATTATGGAGGAACCAATACTTTATGCAGTCCAACTACTTAAAAGTTAACTACCTCTTAGATCTCTAATATTAAATAGTTTTACGCTTTATGCCAATAACTCATTAGCAGTTTCTTATTGTTATCATATAAAACTCTAAGCTTCATTACTTCCTAAACCAATGACTTTGTTATAACTTTTGATCGTTGCTCTTAATTTCTTAATTTGTTGTAGTTGCATTACTTGTAACTTTGCACAAATTGGCAGGCAAAAGCGATATTCGTAAGACTTCCATTGATGCTTCATTTTGAGCTCATTTATCATCACGCATTATTTAACCATTTTCTAACATTTCAAAAACAAACAAATTAACAAATAGTGACACATTCACAGACTTTGACACAAACAAACAAAAAAAAAGACACACACACACAGACATGAATGCATGCATATCATGTCAGGCAAATTAAAGGCTTTTACCCTATTAGCACTGATTTGATGAAATGAAAAGAGCTCACTGAAATTGAAACAAATTAACATACGTCAATATTTGCCTAATTGAATTAGGCACCGCAAAATTGACAAGAATTTCACTATAAGAAACACTAAGGATTTTATTAACTATGTGAAAAGCAACACAGACACACAGCACACACCTACACCTTCGCCGACGGCATGGCAAAAGTTTTAAGTTTGAGTTTTGAAAAATTTCAACATTTGTTGCGCTTGGATATGAAAGTTTAAGGCATTTTGCTGGCAGTAGAGAAAAACAGAAGAAGAAGAAGAAGAAAAAGGGGGTATAAAGGCAAGAGTAGAGGACAAACAGCCAATGTCACATACATAGAGCCACAATCAACAAATTCTCATCGTGTTCATCGTTGCTGCACGTTTTTCCTAATTTAATAAAATTTCATTTAGCTGCTGGCTAAAAAGCGTCAGCAGCACCAAGACGCAAACACATATGCACATGTTCTTTCACACACGCCTATACCATTGCCTCATCATCACGAGGGATGGTAAATGTAGACAGGTACAAAAGTAGGTAGTTGCATAAAACTTTTGAAGCTGCTTCAATTAAATCAACAGCAGCAGCAGCAGCAGTGGAGGCAACGACTTGGCTAAGACGAAAAGTGAAATATATTGTACACATGTATGCGGCATTTTAACATACACTCACACACACACACACCGACTTTTCCCAGTGTGCCAAACGGATCTGTAACGAATCCGTAACGAACTCACTTCTTCGTACATTTTGTCCGAAACGGATTGCGTTTCGCATCCGGAACGGATCCTTTTTCGTATGAAATTCCTCTCTCCGTTACGGACTTCAGTTACGAATCCGTTTCGGACTTCAGATACGAATCCGTTTCGGACTTCAGTTACGAATCCGTTTCGGACTTCAGATACGAATCCGTTTCGGACTTCAGATATGAATCTGTTTCGGGCTTCAGATACGAATCCGTTTCGGACTTCAGATACGAATCCATTTCGGACTTCATATACGAAACAGACGTTTCAGACTCTTTTTTTTAAAATAATGCGAACTCGCAACGGACTCGTTTGACGCATTTAGTTACATATGTTAAAAATATACGTTCTCTAAACAAGTTTGACGCATTCAAATTCGAAAAATTTTTGCAGGAAATTAAACGTAAATTAAAACAAAAAAAATTATTTTGTAATAAAATTTATAAGAGAGTAGTGGAGGCTAGTTTAAATGGTAAAAAAAATAATTCAAAATATCAAACAAACGAGTACAATGTTGGTGAGTTCCAGGATGGCTCATACTTGTTTCTTCAAACAGCTCAACATTATTTTTCATTGAAGCATCCCAATAACTTTTACTGCTATAATGACAAAGCGTACCAAATTCACGCAATTAAAAAAGTTTCCGAAAAATATCTTGTGTACGGCTGTCCTATAGTCACATTTAACTTGATCACTAATGATAATTATTTAAAAATTCTGACAAGTACTTTTCTTCGATTTGAAGGAGAGCTTGAGGAGCACGAGCTTAATGAAATAAAAAAATTGTTTAAAATAAAAATAAGTACACAATTGTATTTCGTATCCCTAATCCACTGAAAATAAAATAAGAAATTGTAAAACAAATTTAAGACTGTCTTTTATGTTAACGTTGTGGTAATTTTTTTGACGGATTCGTAACGGGTTCGTAACGTGTCCGTCAAAACATAAGAGCGATTCCTCTCAAAAATACGAATTGCTTTTTCCATTTTTTCGGATCCGCCTCGAACTCAGAACGGACTTCAGAAACGAATCCGTAACGGACTTCAGATACGAATCCATTACGGACTTCATATACGAATCCGTTTCAGACTCTTTTGGCGGATTCGTAACGGGTTCGTAACGGGTCCGTCGAAACATAAGAAAGCGTAGTGCGTACTGACGGACTAGTAACGGGTTCGTAACGGATCCGTATCCGTTTTTGTGCACATTGGGTTCCCACAAATACCCAATGTGCACAAAAACTGATGCGGATCCGTTTCGAATCCGTTACGAGTCCGTCAGTACGCATTTCACTTTCTTATGTTTCGACGGACCCGTTACGAATTCGTCAAAAAAATTGTCACAAAGTTAACATAAAAGACAGGCTTGAATTTGTTATAAAATCTTTTCTTTTATTTTCAGTGGATGAGGGATACGAAATACAATTGCGTACTTATTTTTATTTTAAATAATTTTTTATATCATTAGGCACGTGCCTATAGAATTATTAAAATAAATTTTCATTTCCTTAATTAATTAAAATGTAATATGTAGAATGTAATATGTAAGAATTGAAATAGCATATAGTAAATTAAAAATATTTTGAATATGGCATAAATCTTATTATTCCGTTTTGAATTTGAAGTATTAAAAAAAAACGAGTCCGTTTGCGAACTCACATTATTTATGGTTTCGCATGCGAAACGCAATCCATTTCGGATAAAAAAATACGTAGAATTAAGTCCGATCGAATTCGTAACAGATCCGTTTGGCACACTGGGTACTCGCATGAAATTGTTGCCTGTGTTTGTTGATGGTCTATGTATGTATTTGAAACCGTTGATTGCCGTTACTTTGATTAGTTGTTGCGAATATTTTGGCAAACTTAAACCTCTGCAGGCGAAAAACTTTGCGCAGGATACTTCATTAGAGATACCTGTGATAGTAATCAAGCAAGCAGTAAAAAGGCAACATTATTGATGCCGCAAACGAGTAGTTTTATTCACCTCAACACTAAATTTAATGACAATATTTTTCATATGTTTTGTATTATATTAGATTTAAGTAGTATAAGGATGCAAATCTTTATTCAATGTTGTTACATTTTTATACGAAAAAATCAAGGCCATAAAATAAATTTATAATTATATGTTATGAACTTAATTGATGACTGCAATAAAACCATTGCATAACACAATAAAAATGAAAAGGTCTCCTGAAAAAAAACCAAAGAAATCCGTTTAATCAAACTCGTGTTGCATGTAATTGCTGCAGTATAAAAAGTTTCTAAAGTACTTGTAGAGATTCACAGAATGCTACCTAAATGAAAAGTAGCTGAATCCTTTTGTGTACAGCATGGATACAAAATTACAACTTATTGAAACCTTGGGAGAGAAAACTGAGTGTAACGGAAATAGTTTTTACAAAGTAGCAGCAGCGCAACGAGCAAAAAGTAACAATGAAAAACATAATTTTACTGCGATACTTTTACATTTAAAATACTGAAAGTTCCCTTGCCGTTCCATTGCTATCCCATGGCAACTATCAAAATGAGCATCAGACTAAGAAACACAACTCTGCCGCATTCAAGTGATTATTATTTATCGGTAAAAGATTGAGGTAGAGACAGTAAAAACAGCAGCAGAAAACTTCTAGGTTATAGGTTTCGATTACTTCCTTGAAAGGAATACCATCCTTTTAGTACCGTGGAAGGATGCTGTTTTGAATTAAAAAAAATGAGAATATGGTAATTTAATTAAGAAGGCATTTGTGGAATTTTTTGGTCAATCCACAATGTTTTAAGAATTACAAAACCTAAGTTATGTCAGTTAAAAACTAAATTAATATGAAACTCTAACTCTTAATTCAACCGAGTTTTTAACTCAAACTTTATCTTAAGCTTAAACCTTTATTCGAACTTAAACTTAAACTACGCCTAAAACTAAACCTAAATCTAAAACTAAAACTAAAACTAAAACTAAAACTAAAACTAAAACTGAAACTAAAACTAAAACTAAAACTAAAACTAAAACTAAAACTAAAACTAAAACTGAGACTAAAACTAAAACTTAAACTAAAACTAAAACTTAAACTAAAACTAAAACTAAAACTAAAACTAAAACTAAAACTAAAACTAAAACTAAAACTAAAACTAAAACTAAAACTAAAACTAAAACTAAAAAACTAAAACTAAAACTAAAACTAAAACTAAAACTAAAACTAAAACTAAAACTAAAACTAAAACTAAAACTAAAACTAAAACTAAAACTAAAACTAAAACTAAAACTAAAACTAAAACTAAAACTAAAACTAAAACTAAAACTAAAACTAAAACTAAAACTAAAACTAAAACTAAAACTAAAACTAAAACTAAAACTAAAACTAAAACTAAAACTAAAACTAAAACTAAAACTAAAACTAAAACTAAAACTAAAACTAAAACTAAAACTAAAACTAAAACTAAAACTAAAACTAAAACTAAAACTAAAACTAAAACTAAAACTAAAACTAAAACTAAAACTAAAACTAAAACTAAAACTAAAACTAAAACTAAAACTAAAACTAAAACTAAAACTAAAACTAAAACTAAAACTAAAACTAAAACTAAAACTAAAACTAAAACTAAAACTAAAACTAAAACTAAAACTAAAACTAAAACTAAAACTAAAACTAAAACTAAAACTAAAACTAAAACTAAAACTAAAACTAAAACTAAAACTAAAACTAAAACTAAAACTAAAACTAAAACTAAAACTAAAACTAAAACTAAAACTAAAACTAAAACTAAAACTAAAACTAAAACTAAAACTAAAACTAAAACTAAAACTAAAACTAAAACTAAAACTAAAACTAAAACTAAAACTAAAACTAAAACTAAAACTAAAACTAAAACTAAAACTAAAACTAAAACTAAAACTAAAACTAAAACTAAAACTAAAACTAAAACTAAAACTAAAACTAAAACTAAAACTAAAACTAAAACTAAAACTAAAACTAAAACTAAAACTAAAACTAAAACTAAAACTAAAACTAAAACTAAAACTAAAACTAAAACTAAAACTAAAACTAAAACTAAAACTAAAACTAAAACTAAAACTAAAACTAAAACTAAAACTAAAACTAAAACTAAAACTAAAACTAAAACTAAAACTAAAACTAAAACTAAAACTAAAACTAAAACTGAGACTAAAACTAAAACTTAAACTAAAACTAAAACTTAAACTAAAACTAAAACTAAAACTAAAACTAAAACTAAAACTAAAACTAAAACTAAAACTAAAACTAAAACTAAAACTAAAACTAAAACTAAAACTAAAACTAAAACTAAAACTAAAACTAAAACTAAAACTAAAACTAAAACTAAAACTAAAACTAAAACTAAAACTAAAACTAAAACTAAAACTAAAACTAAAACTAAAACTAAAACTAAAACTAAAACTAAAACTAAAACTAAAACTAAAACTAAAACTAAAACTAAAACTAAAACTAAAACTAAAACTAAAACTAAAACTAAAACTAAAACTAAAACTAAAACTAAAACTAAAACTAAAACTAAAACTAAAACTAAAACTAAAACTAAAACTAAAACTAAAACTAAAACTAAAACTAAAACTAAAACTAAAACTAAAACTAAAACTAAAACTAAAACTAAAACTAAAACTAAAACTAAAACTAAAACTAAAACTAAAACTAAAACTAAAACTAAAACTAAAACTAAAACTAAAACTAAAACTAAAACTAAAACTAAAACTAAAACTAAAACTAAAACTAAAACTAAAACTAAAACTAAAACTAAAACTAAAACTAAAACTAAAACTAAAACTAAAACTAAAACTAAAACTAAAACTAAAACTAAAACTAAAACTAAAACTAAAACTAAAACTAAAACTAAAACTAAAACTAAAACTAAAACTAAAACTAAAACTAAAACTAAAACTAAAACTAAAACTAAAACTAAAACTAAAACTAAAACTAAAACTAAAACTAAAACTAAAACTAAAACTAAAACTAAAACTAAAACTAAAACTAAAACTAAAACTAAAACTAAAACTAAAACTAAAACTAAAACTAAAACTAAAACTAAAACTAAAACTAAAACTAAAACTAAAACTAAAACTAAAACTAAAACTAAAACTAAAACTAAAACTAAAACTAAAACTAAAACTAAAACTAAAACTAAAACTAAAAATAAAACTAAAACTAAAACTAAAACTAAAACTAAAACTAAAACTAAAACTAAAACTAAAACTAAAACTAAAACTAAAACTAAAACTAACACTGAAAATAAAACTAAAACTTAAACCAAAAACAAAACCAAAACCAAAACTAAAACTTAAACTAAAAATTAAACTAAAATTAAAACTAAAACTAAAATTAAAACTAAAACTTAAACTAAAACTAAAACTAAAACTAAAATTAAAACTAAAAATTAAACTTTAACTTCAATTAAACTCAAACTAAAACTCAAACTAAAACTCAAACTTAGACTCAAACTCAAACTTACACTTAAACTTAAACTGTAACTTAAACTTAAACTGGAACTTATACTTAAATTTGAACTTAAACTTAAACTGAAACTCAAACTCAAACTCGAACTTAAACTTTAACTTAAACTAAAAATTAAACTTGAACTTAAACTAAGACTCAAACTTACACTTAAACTTTAACTAAATTTAAACTTAAACTTAAACTAAATCTTTAAATTCAACATTAACTTTAACTTTAACTTTACTTTTAAATTTAACTTTAACTTTAACTTTAACTTTAACTTTAACTTTAACTTTAACTTTAAATTTAACTTTAACTTTAACTTTAACTTTAACTTTAACTTTAACTTTAACTTTAACTTTAACTTTAACTTTAACTTTAACTTTAACTTTAACTTTAACTTTAACTTTAACTTTAACTTTAACTTTAACTTTAACTTTAACTTTAACTTTAACTTTAACTTTAACTTTAACTTTAACTTTAACTTTAACTTTAACTTTAACTTTAACTTTAACTTTAACTTTAACTTTAACTTTAACTTTAACTTTAACTTTAACTTTAACTTTAACTTTAACTTTAACTTTAACTTTAACTTTAACTTTAACTTTAACTTTAACTTTAACTTTAACTTTAACTTTAACTTTAACTTTAACTTTAACTTTAACTTTAACTTTAACTTTAACTTTAACTTTAACTTTAACTTTAACTTTAACTTTAACTTTAACTTTAACTTTAACTTTAACTTTAACTTTAACTTTAACTTTAACTTTAACTTTAACTTTAACTTTAACTTTAACTTTAACTTTAACTTTAACTTTAACTTTAGCTTTAACTTTAACTTTAACTTTAACTTTAACTTTAACTTTAACTTTAACTTTAACTTTAACTTTAACTTTAACTTTAACTTTAACTTTAACTTTAACTTTAACTTTAACTTTAACTTTAACTTTAACTTTAACTTTAACTTTAACTTTAACTTTAACTTTAACTTTAACTTTAACTTTAACTTTAACTTTAACTTTAACTTTAACTTTAACTTTAACTTTAACTTTAACTTTAACTTTAACTTTAACTTTAACTTTAACTTTAACTTTAACTTTAACTTTAACTTTAACTTTAACTTTAACTTTAACTTTAACTTTAACTTTAACTTTAACTTTAACTTTAACTTTAACTTTAACTTTAACTTTAACTTTAACTTTAACTTTAACTTTAACTTTAACTTTAACTTTAACTTTAACTTTAACTTTAACTTTAACTTTAACTTTAACTTTAACTTTAACTTTAACTTTAACTTTAACTTTAACTTTAACTTTAACTTTAACTTTAACTTTAACTTTAACTTTAACTTTAACTTTAACTTTAACTTTAACTTTAACTTTAACTTTAACTTTAACTTTAACTTTAACTTTAACTTTAACTTTAACTTTAACTTTAACTTTAACTTTAACTTTAACTTTAACTTTAACTTTAACTTTAACTTTAACTTTAACTTTAACTTTAACTTTAACTTTAACTTTAACTTTAACTTTAACTTTAACTTTAACTTTAACTTTAACTTTAACTTTAACTTTAACTTTAACTTTAACTTTAACTTTAACTTTAACTTTAACTTTAACTTTAACTTTAACTTTAACTTTAACTTAAACTAAACTAAACTAAACTAAACTAAACTAAACTAAACTAAACTAAACTAAACTAAACTAAACTAAACTAAACTAAACTAAACTAAACTAAACTAAACTAAACTAAACTAAACTAAACTAAACTAAACTAAACTAAACTAAACTAAACTAAACCAAACTAAACTAAACTAAACTAAACTAAACTAAACTAAACTAAACTAAACTAAACTAAACTAAACTAAACTAAACTAAACTAAACTAAACTAAACTAAACTAAACTAAACTAAACTAAACTAAACTAAACTAAACTAAACTAAACTAAACTAAACTAAACTAAACTAAACTAAACTAAACTAAACTAAACTAAACTAAACTAAACTAAACTAAACTAAACTAAACTAAACTAAACTAAACTAAACTAAACTAAACTAAATTAAGCTAAACTAAAACTTTAACTTTAACTTTAACTTAAATTTGAACTTGAACTTGAACTTAAACTTAAACTTCAACTAAAACTCAAACTAAAACTCAAACTTACACTTAAAGTTGAACTTTAACTGTAATTAAAACTAAAACTTAAACTTAAACTTTAATTTAAACTTAAACTTAAACTTAAACCTATGCTTAAACTTGAACTTTAACTTAAACTTTAACTTCAACTAAAACATAAGCTTGAACTCAAACTTTAACTAAAACTTAAACTTAAACTAACTTAAACTTAAACTTAAGCTTAAACACATATACTTACACTTAACCTTAAATTTAAGCTTTAATTAAAAAGCAATGTAGTCGAGGGACACCCCTCAGGAAGAAGTTCCTTACGCGTTTTCTTTATTTGAAATAAAATCTGTATATTTTTATTCGTTATTTTATGCTATATTTTATATAATTTTTTTTTAATTTGAATAATGTAAATAATTTCATTTTCTCAAAAAGTTTAATTTAAGAAAAAAAAAATATTTAGTTACTGAGAATTCATCTATAAAACTCTTATGAGAGATTAAAATAGGCAGTTTCCGCTGCCAGCGATATTTGTTCCATGACGCAGCAAGTCGTTGAGCATTGAACATTAATATGTATGTAATTGATTGAAAAGTTGGATTGAAAACTGAACTAACTTAAGAGTACAAAACAAATAACACATTTTAAGGGGCCACCCTAGTGTCAAAAAACTTTTTAAAATTCTTACATCAGGTTCGAAATCAGTGAGTGACCTGTTTATACATATTAGCTCATATTAGCACCTGCTAGCACATATTCCAAGAGTATAAAAAAACACATTTTTAGGGTCCACCCTAGTTTCAAAAAACTTTCTGATATTCTTACATTAGGTTCGACATTAGCGACCCGTAATACTGCCAGCACATTTTCAAAGATTTTATAGCAAAAACCCCATTTTCAGGGTCCACCTTAGTGTAAATTTTTTTAAAGTTCTAACATTAGATTCGAAATCAATGATTAGCGCACCTAAATAGTATAAGAAACACATTTTTAGGGTCCACCCAAGTGTAAAAAAACTTTCTGAAATTTTTACATCAGATTTGATATCAGCGACCCCGTAATACTCTGCCGGCACATTTTCGAAGAGTATTAAACAAAAATCACATTTTCAGGGTCCACCCTTGTGTACATTTTTTTTAAATTTCTAACATTAGATTCGAAAACAGCGAACACATTTTAGGGTCCACCCTAGTGTCAAAGAAACTTTTTTAAATTCTAACATCAGATTACACTGAATTAGGGGTAAGTGGGCAGATTGGACAACTTTTTAGGGGTTATATTTCTCGGATATGTTTGGGCAAAAATTAAGAGTTTAATAATTGCTCGCAAACATTCATTATTGATCTCAGTAATTGAGTTAACAATAATCTATAAAAAAAAAAGTGCCTTCAATTATTTTTTTTTCAAAAAAGTAAATTTGTCAAATGTGTTCCGTGGAACTGGCACCCTTGACTATTGCAGGGGAGCATTTGACAAGCATGTTTATTCTGATTAAGAACTCGAAATTCAGCTTATAAAATGTTTATACTGAAACTACATAATATTATTTAAACAAAAATTTAATACATTTGTGTATTTGTATATTGTTAGTAATGAAAAAATGTAATAAAAGTAAAAAAATAAAAGTAATAAAATCATACTTATCACAGGTTGATTATGATCTTACTCTGGTCTATGATTATGATCATACTCTGGTCTACACCATCATATGTACTAATTTTAAATAATAGTTTTCAAAATTTATTTTAAAAATGTACTTTGTGCGGCATCATGATTTGAAAGAAGGATTTTCAGAATACGACAAATTTAATTTCATTTCGTTGCGTAAAATTAGAGCAATATCTTCAACAACCTTGTCAAAAGTGCACCTTTTAAAAACGTCGATTGTGCCCCATACGCTCTCGGTAACTTTTTATATATTTTTTTCCTTCTTATTTAGTTATATTAAGATTCATCGGAATTGAATATGTAAATAAATAAAGATTAATTCTTACCTTTTTTAATAAAACACATTGATATAACAGCTAGGATCACTTTGAAAAATCCATAAAAATACAGCAGCGCACAAAAAACACAAAAACACGAGTTGCTTTTTTTCGAGTTATGGAAAAAGTGCCAAACTTTGTGACACTTCGTGAAATCACATGTTGTCGAATTGCACAAATAATTTGCAATAGCTCTACTTTAAAAATGGTTGCATAACAATTTAAACTGTGTTACAATTTTACAGTAGTGTTAGGTTACAATTTTTTAGTAGTTTTACCGCAAAAGTTGTTGAGTAACAATTCTTACAGTGTGCCTACTGTAATACTAACAAGAAGTCATACATTTATTTTGTATTCGTTTAAAAAAAAAAAAAAAAATTGGTGTGGTACCAGTTTTATATCATACCCCATAACACCGTTGCTATTTATTTACTTCAGAAATTTTTATAACATATTTGGAATTATGTGAAAAACATGTTCGATGAAAAAAAAAATATTAGCTACCAACTTTAACTTTTCGAAACGTTAAGATTTTCTGTCACAATTGTTAGTTACAATTTTTGCTCGGTGAACAGTGGAATTGCTGGTAAAGTGACCGCAAATATCGTTTAAACTTACCGACGAAATTTTTTTGTGTGCGCAAAGTATGCAGAGTCCATTATATCCTGTGTAGGGTATTAAACAAGTTTATTTTTTTATTTGGTTAATTTTATTCACACCCGGGAATCGAAAAGGGATGCAGAAAACTTACCCCTGCATTCAGTTGCAACTAGATGTAAAGCAAACTATCTTTTTGAGCTTTTTTTCTTGTTTTCATTTGGATAATATTGCTGCTTCAAGGACATTAACGACTTTCGTTTTGTTGTTTTGAATTCTCTTACTCTTAAAGAAAATCTATGGAAACTCACTGCATTACTTAAAACTTTTAACTATGCAAAGTTTTGTAATTTTGTTTTTGTTTTAGTTTTATTTTTGTTTTTGGTATACGTGTTTGATTGCACCATCCTTTGGTTGTTATGAAAGCTCTTTTTAAATCAAACTTTATTTAATGAGAGCATTATTTAAAATTATACATTTTTTGAGCCTTTCATTATAATTAAATCAATTTTATTAAAAAAATTCCTTTTAACGCAAAATTATTCATTACTTCATTATATAACAATTATTTTATCACGTAGTTCGAAAAATAATCCTTTGAACAAACGAAGTATAAAATTCCACTATATTTTACTGTAAAAACAGTGAAAAATACAAGAAATAAAATCAATTATTTTTCATATCAAACATATACGGAAAAAAAATCGGGGTTGAAAAGTATTCGTTGTATTTAATTTCAACGCACACCTATACACACGTGCAAGTCTGACAGCATTTACATATGAACAATACATATGCGCGAGTGTGCTGTACACAAGTAAATGAAGCGAAAACAAACAAAAGTGTTAAAAATTATTTTTCTGCACTCATTTTCGCGCGCTGCTGTTGATTAAATTTTCTCTGATAGCGCACAACATAAACAGGGCGCAACATTAAGTAGACTACAGCGGACCTGAACCGTGAACCAACAACTGTAGCGGTACGTTTCATTTTGCAACAAAATAAATTAATTCGTCAGCAGAAAATTGCAAAAAAATTGTAAATTTTATTAAAATTAAAAAGTTCATTAAGGGCATCGCATGCCAATAACGCTTGCTCGTATTGTTTGTCCAGGTGTTTGTCCAGGTGTTTCACAGTGTCTGTGTGTTAAGGCTTAAGTCTGGCTGTGTTTAAACAAGTGTGGCTATGTCCAATGTTTGCATTTTCTACTATGTGGAAGTAATGCATTTAAATGGACTTGGAATTTCAATTTATGCACTCTCAACTCTGCACAAGTTCTAGAAAGAGCAGGTGAGCTGTGTTTGAGACTTGTAGTAAATTATTTAAGCACCCTCAAAAATGTTCATTTCATATAAAAAAATTATTTCCAAAGTTTTTCAGGAAATAGATTTTATAAAACTGATATATTTTTATACATCAAAGTTTAAACTTACTTTCAAAGAGATAATTTTCAAGGGCACTATTTTTGTATGGTTGCAACAAATTCTTTTATTGAATTAAATAAAAAAAAAAAATTTATTTTCTTTGTGGAAACTTAAACAAAGCTTACTCGGCTTTTAAATAACGGTGAAATCATTTTAAAATTAACACTAAACTAAAATACTGGAATATTTTTTTGCTAAACATGCAAGTAGGTTGCATACGCTTTCACAGAGCCTGTGGTAATATCCTAATATTAAGTTATTACAACAGCTCAGGAGAGTTCAGGGGAATACAGTAAGGGGACTTTTATCTTTACAAAATTATTTATAAATATCAGAAATTATTTAAAATTTAGAAATAAGATATAAAAAGAGAGTGTTTCAATGAGTAAAAATAGATCAAAAGTTACCTGCCAGGGAATCGTAAAATGTTACTCTTGCAGTCAAATTGTTAACCCATACAAACCGTTTGCGTTCCATTCGACAATATCACTGACGTAATAATCGTATAACATTTTAATATAAATGGGGCAGTTTTTAAATTACTCTAATATATTATATATCGATACTGATACATACATAAAATAACGTTATTATTATCTACTCCAAGCAAACAAAACTTATCTAGGATTTGAATTTACCAATTTGGAGAAAAATGTCCAAAATAAAATGTTTAAAGTTTAGTTTCAATGCTTAGAATTCAGTTATATATTTGAAAAAGCTGAGAATTTAAAGCCATAAGGACTTCTTAGTGTTTTATGAAATATTATTTTCTTAAGGAACATTGTTTCACTGTTTGTAAATATTCTTAACTATATCACAGTATGAAGCAATTTGTAAAAATTTTTAAACTGATATTACTTTTCAGATTTATTATTTATAACAAATATTATTCTCTTATTTATTCAGTGAATCGAGTGAATTGCTTGAAATTATCTCATTACAAGCTATATGTAAGAAGTTTTACAGCAGTACACAATAAGTTTTATTTCAGACATTAATTATAGCAGTGGCAATATCTACAAGAATAACAACAACAAATGCAGGTACATATATCAAACTCAATGCATCCTCAGGCTTTTTGACAGTTTATCATTAACGCAGTTACACAAACATACAATTATACAAAGACAGATACACATACACACACATACACATACACAAACGTAGCTGTTTATAGGAAGTTCCTTAACATTTCTTATCTTATATCCGACGTTGTTTTTGTTCAGTTTTCATGAGCATCTCTTATCAGTCAGAATATAAATTATTTTGTTGAAACAAAACAAATGCATTTTGATAAATGCATTTATAATGCAAAACTATTAATTATTATGCTTAAGATGACTCTGACAGACGGAAGATGTCCTGCCTGAGGCCACCCAAGCGTACTCACACTCAGACGCACTCACTTTGAGATTCATTAATTTGATTCATTCTCTGAAATTTCGTATTCAATTGAAAGCAAATTTAATGAACTCACATAAATACAAACTCGCACAAACTAGTATGTTTTTGGAATTTCACTCTCTCATCGGCTTCAATGTCATAAACATGCCAAGCATTTGCTTAAACAAGTAAAATAAATAATTGACCACGACAGGTTGTGATAGATTTGGAGCAAGCTGCTGCTCTAAACATCAACATTCATATATAGAAAAATGCCTTAACCCATTTTTGGACGGTACCCATTTCTGTTATGGTAACTTCATCATTTTTTTCTGTGATAACTTTAAACCCATTGATCAAACATGTATAAAAAAATGTTCTTCTGCATGGTAAGATATAAAAGTTTAAAAAAAATTTAAATTTATGTCGAAAACATTTAAATTTTTATAAAAATATTTTTTGTGCCATTAAAAAACCAAAACTGGAGTAAATTTCATATCCAAAAACTTCAATTAAAAAATCTTCGGAAGGATTCATGAGATGACTTAAATAAATAAAAATAAAAATTTGAAAAAATCTGGTTTTTGAACAGACATCGGATGCGTGATGAAGTTAAATGAAATAAAAACTTTTACATTTTCAAAAGTTAAAATAACTTAAATTATTTTTTAAAAAAAATCTAAACTTTTGCACAAAAGCTCTACCGACACCAAAAAAGAAGGAATTAATAAAAAAACGAAAAACGAAAAATTAAATATTACTACTTTATTTTGTGTAGCAAAAATGCATACAAACGTCAAGCAAGATACGAGAGGCAATATAGAAAAATTATTGCTTCTCGTGTCTTGCTTGTCGTTGGTGTGATACTTTGTGATACAGAATAATACAGTTAAAAAACCCGATTTTATATGATTTCATTAAAAAAAATATTAAAATTTTATTATTTTTAACAGTTTACATCTTAACTCAGTTGCCATGATAAAAAAACTGACTGCAAAATTGAATTTATATCTTTTTCGCTGATTTAAAATTTTACTAGCATTTTTTTTCTAATATACTCACAAATATTTGTGTGTAAATATTACTAATAACTGCGTTGATTCTACTTATCTTATTCGTAGTTTTCAGCCACGAATATGATTCGTAGAATCGACGTATATTTACGAATATTTTATTCGTATTCGTAAAAAACTGAATGTTTATTGTGCGAATAAATTTGTTACATTTACGAATGTGTCTACCAGTAGGCTACAGTCACTTCACAATCATGCAGTTCCTTGTATTCTGTAGTTGTTCGACAAACAAGGCTGAACGATTTCGGTTTTCAATTTTTTAAACTCAACTTATAATTCGTACGGTCAACCTACGAGTGAATTGTTTCTAGTAATATTATTTTTTATTCGTAAATATTACGAAAGCATTAGTGAACACGACGAATGTAATGAAAGATACTACTAAGTTATTCGTACGAGAAATTTTCGAATATTATTATTTATATGTACTCAATCATTTGTGCAATGCACTAATACGAATTATTGTATTTTTGTTTAGGAATATCATTAGTAAATAAAACAAATATACTACATCAGGTATTAGAAAAATTTTACTTGATATCACAATACAAATACTTTGTATATGGTACGAATATTTGTGGAATGAACGAATATTTTGTTTACGAATATCATTCGAAGAAATTTTACTAATAAATTTTTTTGAGTGTATTAACTCATTTAAGAGAGATAAAGCGATTGCACTCAAAACACAAAATGTTACTTGCAACAACCATTAACTAAAAAAAAAAATTAAAAGAGATCACTCAATTACTGTTTAGTGATCGAAGTAATTACTGTTTAGTGATCAATTAACAGCTATTTTTTAATTTGATTTTCTTGATATTCCTATGTTACGTGCGCTGCTTAAAAACATAATTTGCTATCATTAGGGGTATTCATCACATTTGTGATAAATATTTTCAATGTTTACAACTGATTGTGAGCGAATCTTTAGTGAAGTCTCTATACAATAAGAATACAATAGGGTTTCTTCGTTGTATTGTGAAAATTGTGCCTTTCGTTATTGTAATTCCAAAAATTTTCTGCATATGTAAAATTAAAAACATACACAATACAAGGGCAAATGCATTACAGTGTGAATGTCTCTATTATTATTGCGTTGTCAGGTGCAAGTAATAATAAATTATAATTTAAAGCATGTTCAGTGAGTAGAAATCTATTGGTGAAAATGAACTAAAAGTTAATAAGGAATTATCTTCGACTGGACCGAAGGTAAAATACCCCCACTGCCGTATTTTAGTTTATTCGATATCTTGAATGTTGCATTATATTGATGACACAACTTTTATAAGGCGTGGTTTTTATAAAAAATATTACACATTTAAAACTCAGAGTCATTGTTATCTATTAAAGCATAGTTGCACAATATATAGTTTAAATATTAGTTTGTTTAAAATTTATGAAGGTTTTTCTATAACGATGATGTCACTTTGTATGGGAGGTGGGCGAAGTTTTCAGTTCTTTAACAAAATTCCAAACATCGAGTGCATAGTTAAGATTTAAACTAATTTGCCAAGTTTATAGCCATTGTACTTATTATTTGTGGAAAGTCAATTTGTACGTAAGGCTTGGTTTTAATTCGATTTTTAAAAATTTCATACTTAAAGTGTATTTTAATGGTTAAAACATATCTACAGATTTTTAAGTCATTAGAATAATTTTTGTGGAAATAAAAGATATTTTACCGTTTTGGCAAAGTAATTCTGTGTGAGAGGTAGGGGTGGTTTTCATACGGCTTGGCTCATTTTCGAACGTGATCTGTATTTCTGAATATAAAGATTATATATTAAATTTCGTTACGATAGGCCTAAAATTGCGGCTTCCATGTACATTTTGGTCACTTCATGAAGCATACATGGAAGCATACACCAAAAAAAAGCTTCGTACTATGTACTAAACAATTATTATATTCTACAAAGCTGTTTGTTCTTTTCAGCCTACGAACGACTTTGTAAATAATACAAATGACCGTTTGTACATTGTACAAAGAAATATTTGTATATTTTACAAACGGATTCGTTTCATCTACAAAGATACGAACAAATATACGAACGCTGCTGCCACCGCTTTGTATATTATCAAACATTGTTCGTTCAGTTCACAAATTTATACATTATAGATTTTTACAAACTAGCGTTTGTAGAATGTACAAAGTTACGAATACAAAAATTTTTTTTCATGCGGCCAACACTACAAACATTTGTGCTATGTACAAAACATTTGTACATTTTACGAATAGCCTCTTTTTGTATTTCTACAAAGATTTTATTCTTAATTTTATCCTAAATATTTTTTGGGTGTATAAATTTATTAAAAAAAATTCTACTGCGTAAAGAGTACATTAACTTTGTCACTTCGTAACACCAAAAGTGAGGTAGGAACGTTTCATGCGCCATTATGGAAAGGCCCATATGTCCTTCAAGCAATAAAGAATAAAATTTGTAATATCGAAAAACAAAAGAATATATGAATATGAAAGATGTATTTTAAGGCGACTTTTTTTATTTTATACTAAAACAGGAATTACGATAGAAACTGAAGAAAACCGCAGTCTACCGTTTTTAGATACTAGATTACACCGAATTGACAATAAAATAATTTTTAACTGGTATGCAAAGCCAACAGCCTCAGGAAGAATGATGAATTTCTTATCCACGTAACCAACTTCACAAAAATTTAACATGGCAAATAATTTCATCAGTAAAGTACTCGCTCTTAGCGATACTCAATTTAGAAATAGTAACATAAACAAAATAAGAACTATACTCAAATCTAACAATTTCCCAACCAAAGTAATCAACAATCTAATAAACAAAAATTTAAACCAAGACTATAATAAAAATAATAAACAAATTTTGGAACAATCTGGCAACCCTATCAAATTTTTCGGCATAACGCATGGTAGAAGGATAGAGGTATATGCAGCGCTGACTGTGCTCTCTTTCCATACTGCCATGTTTGTCAAATTTAACTGTGTGGCGAATGGAAACAAAAGAAAATAAAGAAAAAGTTTTGCTTCGTTTTGACAATTCCGGCAGTATGCTCTCATCTAGTGCATATACCTGTATTCTTCTACCATGGCATAACGTATATTCCTAACTTAACGAACAGCAAGAACCTGCACAAAACAATAAAACAAAAAGACATAAAATTCGCTCACAAGCCGAACAAAACTCTTCACAACATATTTACTAACACGAAGTCATGAATAGACAAAGAACAACAACATAATGTCGTTTATGAAATAAAATGCAACGGAAAAGAGGGAGAAAAACGCGATCTCGTATACATTGGAACGACCAAAAGAGCACTTGGGGTAAGAATCAACGAACACAAAGCAGATATAAGGAGAGAAAAACAGACAACAGGATTATCACAACACATTATGGAAAGTGAACACCAAGCAGATTTTGACGAAGCTAAAATTGTAGACAGAGAACAAAGAGAAACAAGACGCTACATATTGGAAAGTTTACGAATACAAGAAAAGTCAACAAAAACAATGAACCATCAAGAAGACAAAGACTACATCTGTTCCAGCTACATGGTTATTTTAGAACAAAATCAGCTGTAATATATTCGTCGACCCGGAATTATTTTGTCGTACATCCAAAAAATCGAGTTTTGGGAAATGAACTTTTAAGTTTGAAGCAAGCTAAAAAAAAAATTGGTTCGAAAAATGTGTATTGATATTTTACCCACTGATAGTGGCATTTATTAAGTTCATTTTGACAACAAATCCAAAACCAGTTTAGAATCAAAGTCCTGATTTTAAAGGACTTTTACTCAAAACCATATTGCCGCATACGCCACATTTGACGAAATATTTTTCAGTTCTATTACATGCGGCAAAATAATGCTTACATACGGCAAAATAATAGATATAATAAAGTACGGAAGAAATAATTTAAACGTACAAAATATAAGAATTTTGATGAATTGGAAATTATGAGACATTAAAAACAATACTTTTTAAAATTATATATTTTTTTATTATCACAAAAATAAAATTAAAAAACACTAGCAAATACCCGCTGTTTCGCTTGCGATAAAAATATTAAATACCATGTAAAAATTTTAAATCTTAAAATGAAAGTATTAAGTTGTATTAAAACAAAACCAAAATATAAAAATTATTGTGTTTGTTTTGTTTAACTATGAAAAAATGGTATATATATTAAGAAATTATTTATTTAATTTTAATATCTTATTTAAACGTTAATTGTTATGATGACAGAAATTTGCCTGGCTTTCTTTTTTTTACTTTTGAAAAAGTCCTGCATAACAGCGTTATAAAAAAATTTGGGTAAAAAATTTTAAAAATTTGTAATCACAAATGTAATTTTTTACATATATTCTGAAAATAAATATATTCTTCTTAAATTGTTGTAGTTAATCGGCCTTCTTCAGTTATTAATTGTTGTTATTGGGCTTCGGCCAAACAACAATTTTACTCAAATTTAAAGAAAACCGTTATCATGACATCAAACTTTTGGCGATATCTCAAAAACTATAGACTTTCTCAATGCATAACAATGCATTTTTGTGTGGACAGTCGTTGATTAATAAAATTTACGGTAATTTTCTTTTCTTTTCGGAAATATTTTGTACTGATATTAGTTTTAAAAAAACCTGCTATTATGTCATTAAAATTCTTGCTATATCTCAAAACTATATAACTCATAAGATTTTCTCAGTATAACTCATAAGCCTCAGAATGAGAAAAAAACGATTGAAATTTCATGTTTTGAAAGCAAACATTTCCAAATCGATTTTCATCCAATTTTTTTTGTTTTCAAGTTCAATTAAGTAAATTGGGAAAATGAGAAAAGGTTTACCGTTACCTCACCAATGCTATGTTTTATATTGTTTTAAAAAACCTCTGAAATATCCAACTTGTACTAAACAATAGGCCAAGAGTTGCTTTTGTTGTACATATTTTATAATTTAAATTTTTTTAAATTTTAATTTTCCTAATTCTTTCATATAACATAATTTGATAGAAACATTAATGATAGAAACATTAAGAGTGGGAAAAACCTGGCTTGAAAGGCTGCAAAACATAATTAATGCAGATAACTAAATTCTGGCAACTCCCCTCAAAACATTAACAAAGAAAATTAATTAACACTGTATGAAAGCAAGAATCTCCCTGAAAGTAAAGCTGGATTCACTGATCACCTTCAGCATGTTTTTTTCATATGAAGTTTTCGCTCAGAGAAAAATATTTCTGCACGTTCTCAGCTTGATTAACATTACTTTAAATCACACAAAAACATGCAGAAGGTTATCAGTGAATTCAGCTTAACTACACAACATGGCTGTCGTGTTAAATTGAGAGAAGCTCTCTCGACAAAGAGATAAAACCTTTGTTTGCTGTTATATTGTGCTGCTGGTTGAATGTAGGCATGAAATAAAATGCGTAATTTTGCAATAATTAAAGAATACATTTTTCGAAAACCTTGGTAAGCTATAACAATTTATATTATCATCGGAATCGAATAAAAAAAAGAATTATCAAAATCGGTTCAGCGGTTACCGAGCTTATTCTGGATCAAATTTCGTGAGTCTTCTTTTATATAATAGTATAGAAAAAATTGCAGCAATAAAAATATGAATCTGTCAACCAGAACAGCAAGTGATTTTTCTCCACACAAAAATTTTGACTCTTCACCAAAATTTCGCGTGTAGAGTTATATTCCCAAAAATGTTTGTTCCTACAGCATACTATAATCTCAATACAAAACTCAATACAAAAAATATCTTAAAACCTTACTCGAGTAGTGCTGATTCAGTTCCGACTCACATAGGTTACAATGACACATACGTTACAATAATATTAGTAAACAATAATAATATTATGCTCTTTGTACACATATGCCACAATAATGTCGGGTGTATCAATTCTATATTTTTGGTTTAGTTTTTGCCGTATATCCAAAAAATTGGCTTATGCGGCACTATAAGAATAAATTTTGTATTTTTTGTGGTATGTACGTCAAAGTTCACAGAGAATATCTTGGAAACCATAAGAGATAGGAACATTAAGAGTACACAGATCGATAGAGCTCGAAAAATTATTCAATATTCCGCCCTTAACTCATTTTTTTTGGTTTTGTGATGTACAACAGTATAATTGCGGGGCGACGATATGTTTATTTTATTGCTTAGTAACCCTTTGAAAAGTTCAGTTTAATTGTTTGTGCCAAATGTTTAAATTAAGTTCGATTTGTTATGTGTCATATTATTAAAATAATGCTAAATTAAATGTGAGTTTCTTGTTAAATAATTAATTGTTAGAAAAAATTTAAAATGTAATATGTATTCTTGTGTTTACAGTGTTTAATAAAATATTATAGTTCTATGAATATCCACTGATTTGTAGACATATGTACATTAGGGCGCCTCACGATAAAAAGTTCTTCGGTACAGTTGCTCAAGATAATCCTTGCTTTATATTCTGTTGCTTACTCAAATATTCCGACTCTAGCGATAGCCATTCATATAGATAGCGATAGCCAATATTTTTACAAAAAACTCGATTTTTAGAGGTTATTTCAAACCATTCCAGCTCACGAATGGCTATCTCTAGATTCAAAATATTTGGGGAACCATCAGAACATAAACCAAGGATTACTGATGTCAAAATAACGGGAATTTTTAAAAATTTACTATTTATAAGAAATTTCACCATCCCAATTTACTACATTCACACATGTTACATAAAAAAATGCTTATTGTAGGTTATCCGTACACGAAGAAAACTGTTTGCTAAATTTATATTGTGGTTAAGCAAAACTTGCGCTTGAATCTCAGCCACTTCAAAATTATGCTAAATTTCACCAAAAACTAATCAAAATTTGCTATTCCAGTTTATAATAACTAAGCCAAATTTTGATAAAATTCAAGCAAAATTTTGCTAAGTTATTATAAACTGCAAAAGCTAATTTCTACTTAATTCAAGCAAATATTTGCTAAGTTATTATAAATTGGAATAGCAAATTTTGATTAGTTTTTGCTGAAATCTAGCATATTTTTAAAGTGGAATAATTATTAACTTTAAATTTAAAAATTACCATTATCCGGAGACTTGAACCTAGGCCGAGTGAGTGTAAGTGCATGGGCTTATCCATTCGACCATCGCAGTTGTTAACTAATCGTCGCCTGAATCGTCGAATAAACGTGTGCTCGTGTCTTTAGAAGAAATTTGCTTGAATTAAGTAAAAATTTGCTTTTTGAGTTAATAATAACTCAGCAAATATTTGCTTGAGCTTAGTAAAAATTTTCTATTTGAGCTTACAGTAACTTAGCAAATATTTGCTTGAATTTAATATAATTTTACTTTTTCATTAAAACATGAGGAGTGATTTCGATTTAGCAATCTTTTTAAAAAATCACAGCGTGATTGACAAAGTTTTGCTGATTTGCTTTTAAGCAAAACATTTCCATAGCGGAAAATGTTAGTAATATTTTTTGTACATTTCAGCAATGTCTAAAATTTCTTCTTACACCGTGTTCTTCCATTTCTTTTAGCTTAGCTTTTATTTAAGAAATTATCTATTAATTAAATACTTTGGGCGATTGCTTCACCCGATCCATTTTCCACTATGGGAATCGCAATTAATTTTTCTACATTATCAGATGTGAGAACAAGAGCCAAACGTGCAATCTTATCTCTACCAGAAATTGCAGAAAGTATCGAACCTCCAGAACTTCCACCTCCAATGGAATCCATCGGAATTGTCACTTCATCTTCTACTTAGTCGCTATTACTATCGCTGCCATCAAATTCAACGTTTGTTACAGCGAATTTTATTATCAAAAATCTTATATTGCAAATATATTAAATATTTTTAGTCAAATCTTAAGGATTTATTTACTTGACACTTTTCTTTCCATTGCTGTTCATTCTCGAGTCGTTGCGTGTTTTGTTGTTCTTTCTTTAAGAGACGTTTGCCAATACCAATCAAGCTGCCCACACGACCTTCTTTCCGTTGCATTGACCCCTTTTCCATACGACAAATTTTTTTGCCAGCAAGTCGACGGTATTTTCTTGGTTTTGTATTCTCGAGTTGTTGGCAAGAAAACTTGCCGTGTGGATAAAAGGTCATTATGAGGAAAACTCGATCTTTTGGGATGGTCAAACAAAGAGTCAAAATTGTTCTTAAAATCATTTAAGATTTTGTGCTGACTCGGACATCGAGAATTATAACCTTTCTGCGCAGTTCTCCTGACCTCGTATTACTTCAACACTTCTGCAAAACATGTTTTTTTACTAGGCGTTGGAATTCGAGCTCTCTTCCAGAAGGGTAAAATTTTGTTCAACACTAACCGGGTTTTTTCAGTAATGGTTTTCTTTTCGTAAGAAAAATTGTAAAAAAAACTTAAGCACTTGTTTTTAGACGGTAATTTTGCACTTGTTGTTTTTCAAATTTTCTGATCAAAAACACATTTTCGTCTGATGAACGAAGCCGTTTCGACGATCATGGCTGTTTAATAACCATCAAAAATGGTCTTACGAATAAAAATTTTATTGATTTCTAAATATTTATCCAAAGACACACAAAACCTAGTAAACTTTGGCGGCCTTTGTAGTCTAGTGGAGATTGCGCTAGACTATCAATCCAGAGGTCTCTGGTTCGAATTCGGGTTCGGGCATGGTTCTTTTCACTTTCTTTGTTCTTTCCTACATTTAAGTATTATGGAAAACTAAAAATCCACAACTTAGCTGTGGAAAATATGGAATTAAAGGACAGGAACAACTAAGGGCTGGAAATTCTTGCTGAGGTTAAGGCAAAGCACTAGCCTTGGTGAAAAGCAATTCAAATTGTCTTTCACGGTTGTTTCGTCTAATCAATAATTCACGTATGGTTCCAATCAATTCCTCTTAATAATCTATACCTTTTTTTCAGGTCAAAGACCAAACTTTGTTTGTATAAGGCGCATGCCTTGGTTTTTTTGACCTTTAAAAAAGAAGTTGAGTAAAAAAGGTTTGACTACTATACTTTCTTCAATATTTAAAACTTTGATTTAATTTTGGCACGATTTGGCACACTTTGATTGGTTTTGAAAATTTAAGACATTAATTTTAACACCAAACCCCACATTATTACTGCTACCCATAATTGGAATTAAAACAAAAATTCATACAACGCTGCGCGTGGACTAATCTACATATGATGAAAAAGTTTATTATATGTTATTTCACTAATATTTTAACAAAGTACATCGTATCGTATGGTTACGAAAAACCCTTAAATCGGTTACCACAATATTAGCCCTACTCGTATTTGCTGATATTGATAACAAAGCATTGATTGTTTGATACCGTTATCTTATTTCTATTGCTATTTTTGCAGTTTCTTCCTTCTTGTGAAAGCAACTCATTATTATGCCGGTTGCAAGACACGACTTTAGGAATAAGTGGAGAATAGCAAAATGTTCCCTAGACAAATGTCAGCGGCATATCAGTAAAAATTATAGAAAATATTTTGGCAAGCCGTAGCGGACAAAATAAATACAAACACACACACTCACTCACTTTTGCGCATCGCGAAACACATACAAAACAATTACAAACAGAAGCTCGTAACAATGTTCAATAAAATAACAACAAGAATCGAATTCCTTTCAACTTGATAGCCATTGAATGCAGTCAAAATGAAATCTAGCGAAAATGTCGATTTGCGCCCGTTAAAAGCGGACTTGAGTGGAAAATTAAATACCAATTTATTGCTAACGTGGCTCTAAAAGTTTCAAATACTAATACAACATGAAGAACACCAGCAACAAAAACAACAATAGCAACAGCTCGTTGGAATTGTTACTGTTGGTTGCTGCGCTGCTGCTGCTGTTAAACGTTGCAAAATTTATTGTATTGCTCGGATTTAGGTACCTTCGTTGAAATTTTGACGTCTCTACTCTTTCCACTTCTGCCAAATTTAGGTGAAGAGTTTCAGCGTGTTGTTTGTAGCGATGCTTCTTGAGGCGGACAACAAGCTTCCAGCATACCAAATTCGCAAAATAAGAACTTCACACACACACACACACACACATATATACAAACACTCACATAATCACACGTACGCCAGCATCGAATTTCATTACAAAAACTAGAAAATCACTTTGGTTTTGCACTTTCGACATGGCTGTTGTTGTTGTTGTTGTTGTTGTTGTTATCGTTATTATTGTTGTTGCCGCTGCCACTGCTACTGCTGCTGCTGCCACGTCTTTGTTGCCAACAAGTAATTGCTTCTGTCAGCAGCAGATTAAAAAACAGTTGCCAATTTCGTCCTTATTGTTATTGTTGTTGTGTTTGAGTTGAGTTTCATTTTCAGCATTTTTATAATATGGCAGCGCGTACATATTTTTCTTTGCTTTTCTTCTTTTCCTTTTTCATTCTATTCATTTTTGTAACACATTTGTCCCAAATACTAATAATAAGATTTTCCCTCACTAAACGATCGCCTGTTTATTTTTTTCTACACCACCGACGGCCGCTTTGGCGCTTTGTCGGCCATTTTGTATCGCCCAATCGCACACTCACTGCGATCTATTACAAAGTCACGTTGGGCGCCATTTTATTTTTATGTTAAGTCAATTGGTTAGAAAATTAATAGGATGTGTCAATATTGACTGGAAGTAATAGGAACGAGAATAGCCGACAAGCTGGTCTATGAAGGTCTATAGAGGAAGCTATGCCCGTTGTTTTCATGACTGCAAAAGATTGGCGTTTTTAGTGAAGTGTAAAGAATTTGCGCACAAAATAAAGCCATTGCAATGTTGAAATGTGTGTTTATTTTAAATTATAGACGACTTGTTTGTCGGGGTTTTTTTCTCTGCAGAAAAGTTAAGGCTTGGAATTAATTTAAAATTTGATAGTTTGGAATTTTCGTAAGCGTATAAAAGACAAAAAAGATTTATTAACATTTTTACTATTAATTAGATTGTACATTTTTTAAGTTTTAATAATCCTTTTATTTTTATTTGTTAAAAAAAAACTGGGGAAACCAATCCCGCGCGATTGAGGCTAAACCCTTTTATATAATATTCTTATGTTCAAAATATTCTTCAAAACTTAGCAACAAATAGAATTTTGACAATCTTTTATCAAGTCCCGTATCTCTCTTGACAGAATGAATCTTCTTATACCTTAGTAAAATAATTACATGTGCAACAATTCAAATGCAATTCCAAGCAAACATAACTTCATTTGTTCTTATATTATTTTTTTATTGAAATATTTGTAAGGATTTATGTGTGAAACAAGGTTAAGCTTACTTTAAAAACTTGTTACTAAAAAAAGTATAATGCATTTAAAAAGTTCATAGAAAATATTTATATGTGCAAAACCTATTTTCATTGATTTTATGAAATAAAATAGAAATCTATATAAATTTTATAAAATAATATGTCTTCCCTTCTTATATATGACTTGGTTCAGCGTGAAAGGCATGAAGTACATTAACGATCTGAGGATGGAATTCTCGATTTTCTGCCATTCATCTTAAAGAACTATTTTCAGATGCTTCATCGATTTGAACTGGCACCCGTTTTTATAAACTTAGGCGTTTTTATAAACCATTTATAAAGGAATGTCCCACAGGTTTTCGATAAGATTCGACTCATGACTAACAGCAGGTCACTACAGTACGGGTGAATTTCAGATTTATTGAAAGTCATTTAAGGCTCGGGAAAAATTTTTTGGTGCGATGCCCTGCTGAAAAGTCCAGTTGTCCTGGTATTTATAGCATGTGAACTCAATAAATACATTATTTAACAACTCAATATACATTTGTGCATTCGAATTGCACGAAATAAAATACAGGGGAGACTTTCAAATTATCTGAAACTGGCATAAATCATCAATAATCCACGAACATGGTTTCGTGCACACCTTATTTTTCGTGGCTTTAGCAAATTATGCCGGTATTTCTGGCAACCATCGGGCCCGGCAAGGTTGAACCTTTTCTCACCACTTAATATGATATTCCTTTAATATTTCTCACAAAATTTATATTTTTCGGTAAATGCTAGACTGGCCACAATGTGTCATGGTAGAAAAATGGGTTGAGAGAACGGCGTTTCATAACTGACGTTGGCATTTTCATCCAAAATTTGTTGGATTCTGCTGGTAACCCTTAGATCCAAATGCGCAGCAATTTTAACACAACTCATCCCTTTCACGCAAGACGTCGAATTCGTCTTTTGTGCCGTTGGTCAATCACAGATTTTCTTTCACTACGCTTGATTATAGCATAGTTGCCAGGGTCTTTTAAAAAATTTGTTATGGTGCTTCGGTGACTATTTGTCCTAGCAGCTATAGCAACAACTTTTATACCGGTTTCATTTAAGCCTTTTATATTCCAACGATCTTCTTCAGATAAAGTGGTTCCACGTGGCATTTTTATTTGAAAAAAATAACTCTAATATGTGCTCATATTCTGTTCCAAAAATGTATTACCGTAATTTTTACAGTTTTTCTTTCTTAGGCTATCAACAAAATTTCGTAATTTTTACGTTATAGTAGTAAAAACACAAAAAAAGCAATTGTGCACATATAAATATTTGCTATTGCTCACGCGAGATTTCACACGGTACCGATCTTTCGATTAACGGTACTACGAATACGAGGAAGAGAAGAATTCTCTGTTCGACTAATAAGCTACATCCTTTAAAAAAATTTTGGCAAACTCAAAAAATTGTATTGTTATAAACCAGGGAGAAGAAATAAAAAATACTTGTGCACATATAAATATTTTACTGAGGTATATATTACGCAAATGCAAATTTTGTCCGACGTAAGGCTTTTTAAGTACAAGTCCAATCTTAATGAATTAAGTATGGTTTGGTAGGTTTAGATCTGTAGATGTGCAAACTGGACTTTTTATTTCTTTAACACTTATATTTTTTAAGTTATAGCGAGTTAAAGTTTGCATATGATTGTTGTTGTTATGTTGCTTTTTCTCTTCTTAATTTCAGCATATGCCTAAAAATATGTGATGCATTTAGCGCCACCTATCGGCTAATAGCTATGAAACTGTCATACTGACGAATAATCTTTTATAATTTCACAGCTAAAACTATGAATTGATATATTCAATATCAAAGTGATACTGGAATGATTTCTTACAGTTGAAAAAAGATTTCTAAACAGTAGGTATGAAAAATTTTTAATTTTTAAAAATGAACACAAATTTAATCAGAAATACCGCGTATATTGCAAAAAGACCAACATTAGTTTCATTTAAATTTTGATTAGTTGAAAATCTATGCAATAGCTTAAAATAAAATCGAGGAGGTATTTTTGATTTTGGTGCTTTAACGCCGCACTGGTTTACTATTTTTAATTAAATGATGATTTTTGAAGCGTTTGGTTTTTGAAAATTAAAGAAAACACAAACAATTTGCAAAAGTCATTCAAATATTTATTTGGATTGATTAATCAATGCCTGCCATTTACTTGTGAAAATGTATTTCATGCACATGTTGTTTGTGGCTGCGATTCAGGTGGTCCATTTTAAAAGTCCACTTTTTTCACACTTTTTCCAATATTTCAGCCAATATCACACCAATGACACGTTTGCTGTTGTCTTCGTAAGCAGTAATCGTAGTTGGCTTTTCTCTGTATACAAAAAAACGTGACGTACGTCCACAAAAAATTGTCTAGTGAGGTCAAATGGCACGATATTGGCAAACAATTGACTGTGCCAAAAGAAGATATTAACTGCTCACCAAGCTCGCCTCTCAATTGGTTTATGGTGTCGCATGCAGTGTGACATTTGGCACTTTTCTGTTTAAAAAACATCTGAACCAAGTCAAATTCTTCCATTTTGGGCAAAAAAGTCCGTAATCAGCGAACGTTACCTTGCTTCATTGACCATAACGTTGCGGCCGTCATCACCTCTGAAGAAGTATGGTCCAAAGAAGCCGCCGCCCATAAACTGCACCAAACAGCGCATTTTTCTGGGTGCATTGGCATCTGTTGAACTTCCTCTGGCTGTTCTTAAGGCGAAGTTTGGAAATTCCTCTGGCTTATGTACCTATTGAGCATTTAATGTCACTGAAGAACATTTTTCGATAATAAAGTGGATCTTCATCCAACTCTTTTAAGGCCTATTTTCCGAACATTTTATTCTGTTGCAAGTCGCCCGGCTTTAGCTCTTGCATCAGCTATAATTTGTAAGCCTTCAGACCGAGGTCCTTACGTATAATTTTATAGGTTTTCGAATTATACAGACTCAATTGCTGCGTTCGGCGACAGATGAACATATAGCGAGCTTCATTATAAGAATGACTTTTGTGATGCTTATTTTCCCTACTGGGTATGTTCATTGGCACTGATGAAGGTGGAGTGGGTGCGTGATGGTTGTGTGTTGTTAGTGGTAGTTTATCGTGTTTTTGCATGAAATTGCCAATTAAAATTAAAATTAAATAAATATTAATAATTTTACATTTTTATTGAAAAAAATTATTTTTAACTTTGCAATGATTTGTATTTCAATGGTGTGTCATAGCGAACGGAATTTAATTATCTTCCGTTGCGTACCGCCTGCATTAACGCCATTTTGTGTGCATCCATTCAAAGTATATTTAATGCAAAGCCCATTGCATTATATTAAGTTCATATAATAATTGTAGTTGTTGTTGTCATAGTTTTTGTTGATGTTTATTTTGGTCTTGCTTTATTTACAATGCGTCGACAAGCAAACATTTGTAAATGAACTTCAAAGTGAGCCAACGTAATGAGTGCGAGTGAAACAGAAAATGTAAGAATTAAAAAATTAATTAAACTTTTATATCATGCAAATCAATTTGTTTTTACTACCTTTTTTTAATTCTATTTAAAAATAAATCCTGCAGGTATTGAAAAAGTGAGGCTGGCCTTTTATTCAACTGACTGTTATTTGAATTTTTTTATTTTTTAAATCGATTAAAATATGTTTAAGCGTATGAAAGCAAAAATAAAAAAACAACCATTTTGTACGTAATAAATTTCATGTTTAATGTTTTTAATTGGTTGACAAAAAGGATAAAAAGTGAAACCTTAACCAGAATATTCTACATTCTGATACGCACAAAGCGGGCTGTCACCCAATGTGTCACTCACACACACAAACACACACACACACACGCACGCACGCACGCACACAGCGTGCAGCGTATTGAAGTAGTGCAACAAGTCAATTAAAAATCGCTGCTATCTGCAATTATTTGCATCAGCACCTCGACGCAATGTTGCAGCAGCAGCTGCAGCAGTCAGTCTGTCTGTCTGTCTGTCTGTCTTTCTGTATGTTGTCCGTTGTATTTGTTGTTATTGTTGGTGTAGTTGCAGTGAATGTCAAAAGAATAAATTTCTCAAAATGCGATTAAAAATTCTTAACAATAGCAGCAGCATCGACTGCAGGAGCAACAATAATGTTGCCAGTTTCAAGAGAAAACAAGGCAACAATATGTTGCCAGGATGCAGGGTACAGGATGCGCATTAAAGGCAAAAGATGGTCAGTTCCATTCTCTGTTTAATTGCATTAATGTGTTGTGCGTCTTTAATCCTCCTGAGCAGATCCATTTGATACACGCACAATTGCATGTGCCCGAAGGATCACGTTTTAAGCGCATGGACATTGCTGGACATGGCTGCCTGGCTGGACGGTTGGACGTTTGGCTAGGAACGTGTGCGAGATGCGTTTTAAATGAGCTGAAAATGAGTAAAATTGAATTAAGTTTTAAGCTTAAGAAAGGTGGGTGAATTGAATGAAAGTCTGTTAATGTTTTAGGTGCGACATGTAGCCGTAACGGATGTGGCATTTATTTAAAATCTCTTAAAAGAAAGCCAAGCGGTTTTTCGTACTATATAAAATACACACATTTTTCCTTTCACGTGGATTTTCAGAGTTATTCTATTCCTTACAAACATTTTTTCCTGTCATTTGTTACAAAGACTCACAACAAAAGTTGGGCAGACATTTCTTAGCACTTTGGCATTGGTTTCAGAAATAAAAACGTAAAAAGAAAGTTGTAGTATATAGTTTTTTTTTCAAAAAAAGTTTTTTTTGGTGAAGAAAATTAAAAAAAAACACAATTAAAAATTTAAATCAAAACAAACCTATAGAAAACGAGCTCACATTGACAGTCAGGCAAGTGACGAGAAAATGCAAATTTTGGTCTTTAAACCATTATTCCTGCTCTAAACTTGTTACTACTGTTGGAATAACTTCAGTCAAACGCGACTTTTTTTAAAAAAAATAATTTGCTTGATTTGAGAAATTTATTTTTCTTGAATTGAGAACCATTTGCTTGATTCAAGTAAACAATTTGCTGAAAACTAGAATAATGTGCTGGATTTAAGAAATTTATTTGCCTTGAATTAAGAACAATTTGCTTGATTCATGTAAACATTTTAATGAAAACTAGAATGATTTACCTAATTTAAGAAATTTTTTTCTGAATTGAGAAAAATTTTTTTAGTTCAAGTAAAGCTAGCATAATTTGCTTAATTTGAGAAATTTATTTTTCAAGAATTGAGAACAATTTGCTTGATTCAAGAGAACAAGTTTCTTAATACTAGAATGAATGTTTTGCTTGAGATTAGAAACGCAATTTTCTTACTAAGAGCAGAATATGCTTGATCCAAGTAAACAATTTGCTGAAAACGAGAATAATTTGCTCCATTTCAAAAATTTGTTTTTGTGGAACTGAGAACAATTTACTTCATCCAACAAATTATCTTAACCCATTTCCGGCGGCTCCTTAACTACTAGACCAAAATCGATGAAACTTCGTCTAGAGCCTTTATATGGCCCTAAACTTTATCTGGCACCTCCACAGGTAAGGGCTGGGTGGACTTATGCATTTTTGCACCACTAGCTGCATCACATACCTTCACAGACGTACCTGCCCATTTTAAAACAGCAAACGGGGTCTAAATTTATTTTAACATAAAATTAAAAACTTATAGTAGTTACTATTGAAAAGCAATTTTCGATATTGCGATTTGAAATTTTTCCGGAATTTACAAAAATAAAAAAAAAATAAAAAAACCAATATAGCGACGCGCCGTGGGCGTAAAATGCAAGTAAACGATCAAATCGACTCAAACCAAAAATATTGTATATTGTCAAAGGTCCATACTAACATAATCCCTCACCTGGAGAAAATTCTAAAGTTACTGGTGCAAAAATGCACCAGTGGTTGGAAATGCTGGAAATGGGTTAATATAAGAATGCTCTGATTTTTCTTTTTTGTCTCTTGTTGTTGGATTGGCAAACGCTCTCGTGATTTTTCCAGTATATTTTTACTCCTTATGACAAGTTTAAATTTAAAAAGTTCTGTAAATGTTGGTGGTGATAACTTTTGTCATAAAATTAAAATCTTCATATATGGACTCTGTCGTCTGGCCAGACGAAATTGTTTTTCTTTTTGAATAATTTTTTTCATAGTTTTTTGATTGGCAAACGCTTTCTAAAACTTTGGAGTATGTTTTCCTTCTTTATGAAAAGTATAAAATCGAAAAGTGATAACTTCTGTCTAAAAGTCAAATTATTCATACGTGGACTATGTCGTCTGCCCAGACGAAATTAATTTCTGAATTTAATTGTTGAATTTAATATTCTTCGTTTATCCTGGCTTAGTCAGATAACAATTTATTGCAATTGTTACCGCAAACAGTTCAGACGTACTTTTTAACCCGCTCTTTCATTTAAATTTCAAGAATTTGTGGCACAAGCACACAAATGCAATTTTAATCACCAAAAATTAAATAAATAAACAACAAAAATTTAAAGTTGATCCAATTCCAAATTATCGAAAAGGCCTTAATAACCAATTAAATAAAAAAATTTCACTGGTTCAAAAGTTCCTTGTGCTATTGAACCAATCGACTGAATAAAATATAAATAAAGCCAAAGAAACAAAAATAACAATATATAAAAATAACAACAATAATAACAAAAGGTGTCATAATGCTATACCTTCATAAAAAGGAGCACCTCTGATTTCATCTGGAACCCAACCGAGGGTTAAATGGAGTTTTTTTTTTTATTTTTTCCAACGTGCAATATAACTTTTATTCAATAATGCAATATGAAACTCTGAGTTTGATTAAATTAAGAAAATATATTTTTGATTCAAGTCTTGTTCCAGTTTCTAGAATCAAGTATTTTATGTTTGTTTCAAGCAATAGTTTATTTTACTCAATTTTAGCAATACATGCTTATTACAATTATTTTTTTCTAAATTTTAGTTTTTAATGCATGATTTAAGCAAATGAGATTAAATTTTAAATTTTTTTAAATCAAGCAAAATATTTGCTTAATATAAGAATGTTATTTTCCTCCGTGTATGTTTTAAGAGAAATAAAAAACCCATGCATTAGCAAGAAAAACATAAAAGAACGCCTCAATTTCGTGCGTGAGCAAATAACCAAAGATTTTTCATTCTGGAGCAAGGTTCATAAAACAGAGTACTTTAGAAACTTTAACACTTTTTAAGGCAGTAGCCCAGTGTGACGATTGCAATTTTGACAGTTTTTCACAAATTTTTTTTAAAAAGAAAATAAAATGCGTTCGTTTTGAAATTGAAACATGTTTTTATTGGTGAAGGTGTAGAAATTTTTTTTTTCGTTCAATTTTACTTTTATTTGTTGATAATTATTTATATCAAAGAAAAGGTGAGTTGTTCTGGGGAAGCACCCAGCCTAATGAACTCATCTGAAATAAAAAAAGTTCAAAAAGAATATCGTTATGCATGTTTAGTTGTAGAGCACTAACCTAAAATATGCATATATTTATAAAAAAAAAGAAATAACGCACTTGGAAAAAAAGTTGTTAAAACTGAGCTTTTTTTATATATGCTTAAAAAATTTCCTTATAATTAAAAAAAAAATGTTGTAAAGGTTATGGATTTAGCTACATATGTCGAAAATGACGTGTAAAATTTGTAGCCAAATCGGTAGAATAGTTTTTAGTCAGTGCTTCCAAGCAGATTCAAAAACGTTGTTTCGAGAAAACGTGTTTAAAGTTTTTACAGCACTTTCATACACATTAAGACTCGCTTTCTTCTTTTGGCTGTAATTTTAAAAATATTTAAAATTTCGGTTTGAAACTTCAAGAGTATATTTTTAAGACATTCTCATTGCGAAAACTGTAAACAAAATTTATTTTTTGAATACGTCACACTGGACTATACTACCTTAACTATAAACATTTATTTTAGATTTTTTTTTACCGATGAGAGTAAATTTAATTTATTTGGACCAGATGAATCAGATGGATCTGAATATCTCTATATTTTCTTACCTAAATAAAATTTCCAAATTTGATCTTGGTCACGACCTAATTTTAGAAGCTTGGAACAGTTCAGTTGAAAAAATAAAAAACATCGGTTAATCCATTGCTGAGGTTTGATCCGATGTACTTTATGCAAACAACTTTCACCATGGGTGCAATGCATGCAATTTCAACTTAAAACCACTAAATAATGCCCTAATGAGAAAGTCCTTCGGGTCACACGCTAAGCTGTCGTTGCATGCAAAATTGATTAAAATCCGACATATTCATTGAACAAAACAAACATGGACGTTATGAACTCACCAAAATACACACACACACACACACACACTTATATCGACATGCAAAAAACATTAACATAAACAACACATAAAATCTAGTAATTTTTTAAATGCTATAAAATGAGGCAAACACCTTCGTGG